>OY744555.1:28062406-28147406 GCA_963556195.1 Sepiola atlantica | reverse complement strand
CAATGAAACAAGATGGAGGCAAACTCATCGAAGCGATACGGAAAATGGGAAAATAGTTGTAATTAAAGTTCTAGTGGATAATTTTTCTTATGTTTTTCAACATTGAACAATAAAATACCACTGAGTAAGTACATAATATTGTTTTCATGAATAAGTCATTTTTCTGTACAGCCTTGCACTGAACATGCACCGACATTAATTTTGATATCATAATCAGAACTGTGGAGTTAGTAGTCCAAACGCTTCACTCAGACTCTGACGACTGAGATTTTAAAAGGTTCGACTCCGACTCCAAACTAAAAATCACTTTCCACTAGTAATCCATAAAGAAAAGTTGTCTGTCTGCGTGTACAAGTAAAAGTCAAAAACTTCACAAGACACACCCATGCTTATCTTATAGATCAGTAATTATAGGAGCAACAGGACTAATGAAAAAGAATTTCAAAAGCTATCTGGCGAGTATACTTAGTGAACCAAGTGCAAGAAGGATACAAACAATTGCACTTAAAAGGACGGTTAGAATCTTAAAAAGATCTCTCGGCTGGAATGTCTGGCATCCGGTAGGATGCCCCATCTCCAGCAAAAACAGAAAGATAAGAAAAGTAAAAAATAAAAATAGATCAGGGGGTTCCCAACCTTATTTTGCTTGTGGACCCCATATATAATTTTATTTTTTATTTTTTTATTTTTTTTTTTTAAATCAAATATTATTTCAAATAAATTCTTATCAACAAATGCACGATGTGTTCATGAGCATAAAAATACATTTGAGAATAGCAGTTATAAGTGCATATTTGTAAACATGAATTTAATTGAAGTTTAAAAGAAATGAATTATGTAAATGGCAAAACCCGTCTGGTGTCTGAACGACTTTTGATAACAGTATATAAGGAAGTTGAAAAAGTATTAGTTTAAGTAAGATTCTTGACACGTTTTCACTTCTAATCGCAGCCTCGTCGTGAAATTTTGTTCTACTTTGTTTATATATAATCTAATAATGTTAATTAATGTTATCTAATGTATAAATTTAATTGATTAATAATAGTTTCCTAATTCTACAGGTATACAAATATTATGAAGGCTGACGTGAAAAGCTTAATTAATTAAATTGTAATTACTCGAGCCCCCCCTCTCTCTCTCTCTTGTTTACAAAAATTATCCAGGACGGACAGACAGACAGACAGACAGAGAAGGTGCTCGTTATATTATAAGTGTCTTTTGTTTGGTCGCACCGTTTCTTTTTCACTACAAACGTGATGTTGCTCGTCTCAGTGTCAGTCTCAGTCTCTTTTACTATAGCATGTATACTTCAGAATTATCTGATTTATTTCCCGCTTCCTTTGTTACAGCTCGTTTTACTCGTTGGTCTAGTAGTTAAACCAACCCTCGACTTGACTTCCTTTATTTATTATTTACTGTGGAACAACTTCACAACAGTTATATAAAATGTATATACTGTTAAGAATCAGACATGTATGGAGTACTGTTGTCATATTTGGTCCGGGGAATCTCTTTCTAATTTGAGGTTTCTTTGATAAGGTTTAGAAGGAATGTATTATGTAAATGACGAAACCCGTCTAGTGTCTGAACGACTTTTAATAATGGTATATAAGGAAGTTGAAATATATTAGTTACAGTGAGATTCTTGACACGTTTTCCGTTCTAATCGCAACCTCGTCTTGAAATTTCGTTCTTCTTTGTTTATATGTTATCTAATAATGTTATTTAATGTTATCTAATGTAAATTAATTAGTTAATAATAGTTTCCTAATTCTACAAGTATACAAATATTATTAACGCTGACTTGAAAAAAGTTAATTAAATAGTAATTACTCGAGCTCCCCCCCCTCCCCTCTCTCTTCTGTTTACAAAAATTCTCCAGGACGGACAGACAGACAGAAAGACAGACAGAGAAGGTGCTTGTTATATTATAAGTGTCATTTGTTTGGTCCCACCCTTTCTTTTTCTCTACAAACGTGATGTTGCTCGTCTCAGTGTCAGTCAAAAGTTTCAAAAAAGAAAATGGCTTTAATTAATTGTATGAATTATTTTTCTTAATATCACCTTATCAGAAAAATATTGTAAATACATATGTAAACTTGATAATAGCAGTTATAAGTGTATATTTGTAAATATGAATTTAATTGAAGGTTACAAGTAATGTATTATGTAAATGAGGAAGCCCGTCTTGTGTCTAAACGACGTTTACTAACGGTATATAAGGCTGTTGAAATGTATGAATTTAAGTAAGATTCTTGACACGTTTTCACTTCTAATTGCAGCCTCGTCTTGAAATTTTGTTCTTCTTTGTTTATATGTAATCTAATAATGTTATCTAATGTAAATTAATTGATTAATAATAGTTTCCTAATTCTACAGGTATACAAATATTATTAACGCTGACTTGAAAAGCTAAATTAATTAAATGTTAATTACTCGACCCCCCCTCTCTCTCTCTTCTGTTTACAAAAATTCTCCAGGACGGACAGACAGACAGACAGACAGACAGAGAAAGTGCTCGTTATATTAAATGACAAACAACGCATGAAATCAGATAAGAAATATTTGCCCACGGCAGCTCAGAAATAGCGACGACCGAGTGCCACATATGCTGTGATCTGCCAACCTGTCTCTAGAATGCATACGAACCAATGTAAGCCGTGTTTATCTATATAACATATCCTTTTTATACTATTATTATATATTCACAATATAATTGTTATAAATATCATTATTATTATCATTATTATTATTTATATTAAGCAGATTCTATTCGTGGGACCCCTTAAAACTTCTGTGGACCCTGGTTGGGAATCCCTTCTATGAATAGACAAGATCTCTGTTGAATTAGTTTTGATTTTGTAGAATTTATTACTTACCTTTTTTATAGGCACAAGCTAAAAAGATTAAAAAAAAAAATTATTTAAAATCAAATATAATCAAAAAAAATTTTTTTTTTAAATACATATCCAGCAATATCGAAAACATATATATATATATATATATATATATAATAACACATATATATAGCACATATATATACAAAACACACGTATATATATATATAATATATATATATATATAATAACACATATATATAGCACATATATATACAAAACACACGTATATATATATATAATATATATATATATATAATAACACATATATATAGCACATATATATACAAAACACACGTATGTATATATATATAATATATATATATATATATATATATAACACATATATATAGCACATATATATACAAAACACACGTATATATATATATAATATATATATATATAGCACATATATATAGCACATATATATACAAAACACACGTATATATATATAATATATATATATATATATATATATAGCACATATATATACAAAACACGTATATATATATATATATAATATATATATATATATATATATAGCACATATATATACAAAACACGTATATATATATATATATAATATATATATATATATATATATATATAGCACATATATATACAAAACACGTATATATATATATATATATATATATATATAATAACACATATATATACAAAACACGTATATATATATATATATATATATATATATATAATAACACATATATATATACAAAACACACGTATATATATATATAATAACAATTATTATTATATATATATATATATATATATATATATATATAAAACACATCGTGATTCGACCCCTCGGGGTTAATACCATCAAAATGAAGAGGAAGAAAAAAGACAGTCTCTCCTGACAAAGTTGTTCTACAACGAAAGCTTGCAAAAAAAAAAAATTAAATAAATGAATCTTTCATTTAAATTGCACGATTGTTGATTTTCAAAATATTTCACTTAAATATATATATATATATATACAACACATTATTCACATATATAAAACACATTATATACACATATATATAAAACATGTATATATATATTGAAAACATGTATATATATATATAAAACACAGAAATATATATATATATATATATATATATATATATATATACACAGAAGATTAGTCGAACGGAGTCTAAGTCGGAAGAAGAGATTATTAGCGAAAGACTTCATGGGTCATTTTCAGGTGCGATACAAAGTTAATTTTGGGGATGGCACGGTGCTAAGTGGTTAACGACGTGGACTGAGGACCTGGGAGTTCCGGGTTCGAATCCAGTTCGTTCCACAGAAACACTTTCATCAAAACCCACACATGACCTTGTGTCTAACCAGCGGAGGTAAATAAAATACAAAGTTAATCGAGATTGTATGTAGACCGGAATTAATTAGCGAAAGAGGACGAAAACAACAATTGAGATCTATAGACTTTTGTGTTTAGGTAACGTGGATCAACATGGTAACCCTATCATCGTAACCCTAACATGGTAATCCTAACATGGTAACCTTAACCCCATCATCCTAATCCTAACATGGTAATCCTATCATGGTAATCCTATCATGGTAACCCTAACATGGTAATCCTATCATGGTAATCCTATCATGGTAATCCTAACCCTGACATTGTAATCCTAACCCTAACATGGTAATCCTAACATGGTAATCCTATCATGGTAACCCTAACATGGTAATCCTATCATGGTAATCCTATCATGGTAATCCTAACCCTGACATTGTAATCCTAACCCTAACATGGTAATCCTAACATGGTAATCCTATCATGGTAATCCTATCATGGTAATCCTAACCCTAACATGGTAATCCTAACATGGTAACCCTATCATGGTAATCCTAACATGGTAATCCTATCATGGTAAACTTAACCCCAGCAAGGCACATGTCTGTCGAAGATTTGTTTTTGCGTTCGTGATTGTAACGATAAAAAAAAAAAAAGGTTTTGTTTTTTATGACTGATGCCCACGATAGTGGCTTCATGTCTTCTTGTCTCAAAACTTTACTATGTTCATTAGGACTTTTGGAACTCATTCTTTTGCACGGGTGTTCTCGGAAGAGATATAGGACATTTTCACTGAAGTCTTAAAGAGAATTTGAAGGAGTGTTGGCGTATTAATGTTTCTTACAATAAAACACAACCGAAATATATGTGACAAAAAACTCAATAACGGATCAAACATAGAAAACATTGGCGTGTTCACGATAACCAAACCCTTTAGATTTTTTTGATAGGTTTAAGGAGGTTCAGTGCAACATCCATTAATATGTCGAAGAAGCTCGAAGACTTCATTGGAACCTTTAATAAGTACAACAAGTTCCAAGACACTCTTTGGCCTGAATAATAGGTCTAAGGAGACTTTGGGCTGCTCACCCACAGCAAGAAGTCCAATGATACCCCTGGACCATGGCCATCCCTACTACAGGCCAGGCAATCGTGCAACTGGGGTCTTTTACTGGGGGCCATGTGAATTTTCTTAAATATTCGATATAGAAGTTGCAAACTATATCATCAACTGGTGCGGATCCTTTTTTTCTTTTTAACCACAATATACAAGTAATGATCTTTTGACATAAGTACAAAATCTCTAAAAAAAATCCAACATTGAAATAAAAATTCTTCATTGAAATATGCATTTGCCTTTGTTTATTCAAAATTACCTGTCTCTTCATTTATAGGAATTTGTCAATAATTGTCAAATTTATCAATTAGCTCATTGTGGTTCTTATTATTTGGTATGTAAAACACATAAAAACATCAAACTAATCTCACAGAGGAATTTTACCTTTGTTTGCAACTTCTATATCGAATATTTAAGAAAATTCACATGGCCCCCAGTAAAAGACCCCAGTTGCACGATTGCCTGGCCTGTAGTAGGGATGGCCATGCCCTGGACCCTTTAAAATATTTCCTTGGATCTTTTAATAAGTAGAAAACGGTCAAATATGCAGATTCTTACATAAGAGAAAGGATGACAAATACTTTATAGGATCACTATCATGGTAATCCTAACATGGTAATCCTAACATGGTAATCCTAACATGGTAATCCTAACATGGTAATCCTATCATGGTAATCCTAACATGGTAATCCTAACATGGTAATCCTAACATGGTAATCCTATCATGGTAATCCTAACATGGTAATCCTAACATGGTAATCCTATTATGGTAATCCTAACCCTAACATGGTAATCCTAACATGGTAATCCTAACCCTAACATGGTAATCCTAATATGGTAATCCTAATCCTAACATGGTAACCCTAACATGGTAATCCTATCATGGTAATCCTAACCCTAACATGGTAATCCTAATCCTAACATGGTAATCCTAATCCTAACATGGTAACCCTAACATGGTAATCCTATCATGGTAATCCTAACCCTAACATGGTAACCCTAACATGGTAATCCTAACATGGTAATCCTAACATGATAATCCTAACATGATAATCCTAACATGGTAATCCTATCATGGTAACCCTAACCCTAACATGGTAACCCTAACCCTAACATGGTAAACTTAACATGGTAACCCTAACATGGTAACCCTAACCCTAACATGGTAAACTTAACATGGTAACCCTAACATGGTAACCCTAACATGGTAATCCTATCATGGTAATCCTAACCCTAACATGATAATCCTAACATGGTAATCGTAACCCTGTCATGCTTACCCTAACATGGTAATCGTAACCCTAACATGGTAAACTTAACATGGTAACAAATATACAGTTCTTAGCAGCCCTACCACTAACCCTAAGTCCGAGTAGCAATGCCTCCTCCGCACAAAAAAAAAGATACAAGCTTGCATAAACTACTATTTCGTTTTTGTTTCATTCAGATGTTATTTTTAAGGAGTGGGGGCATTTCCACACGGACTTAGGGTTAAGGGTAGGGTATTTTTGTTTTTCTTTGTGAACAAAATTTTTTTTTTTAATTAATTTTTTCTTTCTTTTAAAAGTTACAAATATACTCATCTAATAGGAGTGGATGGAACTTCTGCCATTACTAACCAGCAGAGCGTTACCACTGCTGACCAAGGAGAGAGTCTATCAGGCATGTGTACGCAGTGTGATGATGTATGGAAGTGAAACCGTAGTAGTAAGGGTTGAGGACATGCGTTGCATGGAGAGAAATGACACGTGAATGATACGATGGATATGTAGTGTGAATGTTTTAAAGACACGCTTAGATCTGATGACCTCAGAGGAAGATTAAATGGGAGATGTGTGCAGAACAGTAGACTCTATTGGTTTGGTCACATTGAAAGAATGGATTAGAGTTCTTGGGTTTGTAGATGTAGAACAGTTGAGGTAGCAGGGGTGGGCCACGATAAATATGGGAGGAAGTGATAAGGATGGAGTTGAGAGAAAGAGGGATAAATAAAGACCTGGCCAGAGATAGGTTAGGTCGGAAGTCAATTTCTAGAAGCCGTCCAACACATGGCAGCATGTAAAACGGATGTTAAACCGATGATGATGATGAAAGAATGGATGAGAGTTCTTTGGTTTGTAGATGTAGAACAGTTGAGGCAGCAAGGTCAGTTCAAAGGTGAAGACCAAGGAAAACATGGGAGGAAGTGATAAGGATGGAGTTGAGAGAAAGAGGGATAAATAAAGACCTGGCCAGAGATAGATCAGTTTGGAAGTCAATTTCTAGAAGCCGTCTAGCACATGCCAGCATGTAAACGCGAACATTAAACTGATTATGATGATGCTGATTATGATGATGATGATGATGATGATGATGCTGATGATGCTGATGCTGATTATGATGATTATGATGCTGATGATGATGATGATGATGCTAATTATGATTATGATGATGATGATGCTGCTGATTATGATGATGATGATGATGCTAATTATGATGATGATGATTATGATGATGATGATGCTGATTATGATGATTATGATGATGATGATGCTAATTATGATGATGATGATGCTGATGATGATTTTTTAAATTAAAATTTTACTTATATTCACCCGAAACAAGGCCCCTCGTCCACTGAGACACAAGGGTCTACGGTGAATTAGGGGCCAGATCTATGGAGGGGCATCCTAAGTGGGGAGTCGTGCATCGAGATGTTTGTTCACGTTACATCATAGCACGATTTCGGGAGGGCACGTGTTTATACAAGAAAACCGGTTCAGAAATTCTTTTACCTTGGCAATAATGTGATCCCGACTGGTGCACGGAGGATTTACATATTCGACATTTCTCGAATGTGCTGTACGGATTAAATCTGTTCTTCTTCGATGTGAGGGCTTTATTTTCGTTGATTAATCGGCCACCACTTTCTAACGAAAGGAATAAATAGAAAAAAAAAATTTTTTTTTTAAATAAATAAATAAATAAAAATTAAATAAAAAAAATAAATAAATTGAAAAAAAAAAATTAAAAAAATTAAAAAAATTAAATAAATAAATAAAAAAAATAAATTAAAAAATTTTAAAAATTAAATAAATAAATAAAAAAATAAATAAAAATTTTTTAAAAATTAAATAAATAAATAAAAAAATAAATAAAAAATAAATATAAAATTAAATAAAAAATAAATAAATAAATAAAAATAAATACAAATTAAATAAATATAAAAATTAAATAAATAAATAAAAAAATTAATAAATAAAAATAAAAAGATTAAATAAAAAAAATAAATAAAAAGGGCAGACACGTATGGATAATAGAACACGCACAAAAAAGAATGTTCTAAAAAAAAAATACAGTGTGACCTAAAATAATTGGGGATTTTTTTTTTATTAACACTGGTTCACAATTTCAGATTTATAATACGGATGCCACGATGAAGTAGATAATTTCTATTTTACCGCCATATACATACATATATATTTAAAAAAAAAAAAATTTTTATATATTTTTTTCCCACCCGTCAGTAGTTTCATTGATTAAAAAATGTTTCCTCTGAAATTTATCCTACGATTTTGTTGTATGCGAAATTTACTTATATATATATATATATATATATATCTATGTATATGTGTGAAAAAAGAGACAAACAGAAAACAGGTTAAAATACAGAAGAAAAACAAAAACAAGAGATTTGACCGGTTTCGTTCGTATTATCAAACGTCTTCAGAAAAATCTCTTGTTTTTGTTTTTCTCCTGCATTTTAACCTGTTTTCCGTTTGTCTTTTTTTTCACACATTTTGTCTACCACGGCATTTCATTTTCATATACTTATCGTGTACCTTACCCCATATATATATATATATATATATATATATAGTGAATGCTTTTATTCGAACATGTACATGGTCTGCTACACTGGCATGTCGATGTTATCGATCTACAGCTATCAAGAGCTGAGGTCTCATCAGGCAGAAGGGTTTTTTGTGATCCGACCAGGTCGCTGAATTCCAGGAAGGTTCTTCCTGGACTTCACCGACCGGGTCGGATCACAAAAAACTTTGTGAAGTCCAGGAAGGTTGTTCCTGGACTTCACCGACCGGGTTGGATCACAAAAAAACTTTCTGCCTGATGAGACCTCAGCTCTTGACAGCTGTAGATCGATAACATCGACATGCCAGTGTAGCAGACTCTGTACATATTTGAATAAAAGCATTCACAATACAGCTTTATATTTTTATTGAGCACTCTTTTATAAGCCAGCTTTGATTCCCTTTGGATTTCTACCCTGTGGATTTTTACTCTACCTGGATTACTATATATATATATATATATATATATATATATATATAGTAGAGAATGGTAGTTTGCTTGAAGCATTGCTGGGTATAGTAGTAGTATGTTTTTGAAAGGCTGTGGGCAATGCAAATTCCGGGTAAGATGCAACTTGCATCTTACCCGGAATTTGCATTGCCCACAGCCTTTCAAAAACATACTACTATATATATATATATATATGTATATATATATATATATATATATATGTATATGTATATTAAAGATAGACGAAAGAAGAGTGATAAACATGTACGAATGACAAATTTATTTCAACTTCGATTGTTCAATGCAAGATATACTCGGTAATAAAATTATGTTTATTATTCTTTCCTTAAGCCAAGGCTTTTCAAAGATCAGAGGAATTACATAGATAGATAAGTTGGCAGTGGAAAAGCCAAAATTCAAAATTTGAAAAAATATTAAGTAATGGAGAGTGAAAAAAGTTTGTGTGAAAAAGATATGGGGGTTGTCCAGTTGGTAATTGTCTTTTCTGTCGTCCGAAAACACCAAAATGTCTCTCTTCTGAGGGCACCCAATCCGACCCAAAACAGTCACTAGTCCGCAAACACCAACTTGAACTCCAACTTCACACTTCTGACAGCACCAAATCCGACCTCCACCTTCACTGGTCTCAATCCGGGATGAACCAAAGAAGAAGTGCGCTTTCTCATTTCCTGTCCTCTTTATGGGGACTCCCATCATGCAATGCAAAATACGTCACATGATCATTTGGTACTTCCTGTCTATAAAACCAGCCATTTGCTTTAACTTTGTTGTTCCACATGGCCTGGTCTGGTATTACAGGTAAGTCTTATGTTTTTAAGTATTTTTTATTTTTTTTTTTATTTTCCACTACATTTTCCATCTAAATCTCCTTTCATTGGACACCTTATCAACGGACAATTACCAACTGGACAAACCCCATATCTTTTTCACACAAACTTTTTTCACTCTCCATTACTTAATATTTGAAGATTGTCAGAGGATACATCGACTGAAACGTTGCGAAAATAACAAGATAGTAGTCTAAATAATCCAAATAATCGATCCTCAGCTCAAAAATGCCGAAAGATAAAATAATACCTGTTGTGTTTCGTGCACCTGATTTCCACGGATCTGGCGTAATAACCCTTCCAAGTTTTATCTGACCTGAAATTAATAAGTTACACTTTTTACATTAGAAAAGTAAAAATCAATAAGTTTTATCGTGAGAGAAGAATTCCAACATTTTATTCAAGATAATTTAATTTACAAGAAAAATCGTCAAACGAAAAAGGAAATTCGGAGCGCAAAAATCACGGCTGTGGAGTCAGTGAAAATTGGTTGACACTAAATTATGACACTAAATTATGACACTAAGTTAACACTAAATTATGACACAAAATTATGACACTAAATTATGACACTAAGTTAACACTAAATTATGACACTAAGTTATGACACTAAGTTATGACACTAAGTTATGACACTAACTTGACACTAAATTATGACACTAAATTATGACACTAAGTTAACACTAAATTATGACACTAAGTTATGACACTAAGTTAACACTAAATTATGACACTAAGTTATGACACTAAGTTATGACACTAAATTATGACACTAAGTTATGACACTAACTTGACACTAAATTATGACACAAAATTATGACACTAAATTATGACACTAAGTTAACACTAAATTATGACACTAAGTTATGACACTAAGTTAACACTAAATTATGACACTAAGTTATGACACTAAGTTGACACTAAATTATGACACTAAGTTATGACACAAACTTGACACTAAATTATGACACTAAATTATGACACTAAATTATGACACTAAATTATGACACTAAGTTATGACACTAAATTATGACACTAAGTTATGACACTAACTTGACACTAAATTATGACACTAAATTATGACACTAAATTATGACACTAAATTATGACACTAAGTTAACACTAAATTATGACACAAAATTATGACACAAAATTATGACACTAAGTTATGACACTAAGTTATGACACTAAGTTATGACACTAACTTGACACTAAATTATGACACTAAATTATGACACTAAGTTAACACTAAATTATGACACTAAGTTATGACACTAAGTTATGACACTAAGTTGACACTAAATTATGACACTAAGTTATGACACAAACTTGACACTAAATTATGACACTAAATTATGACACTAAATTATGACACTAAATTATGACACTAAGTTATGACACTAAATTATGACACTAAGTTATGACACTAAATTATGACACTAAATTATGACACTAAATTATGACACTAAATTATGACACTAAGTTAACACTAAATTATGACACAAAATTATGACACTAAATTATGACACTAAGTTAACACTAAATTATGACACTAAGTTATGACACTAAATTATGACACTAAATTATGACACTAAATTATGACACTAAATTATGACACTAAGTTATGACACTAAATTATGACACTAAATTATGACACTAAATTATGACACTAAATTATGACACTAAATTATGACACTAAATTATGACACTAAGTTAACACTAAATTATGACACAAAATTATGACACTAAATTATGACACTAAGTTAACACTAAATTATGACACTAAGTTATGACACTAAGTTATGACACTAAGTTATGACACTAACTTGACACTAAATTATGACACTAAGTTATGACACTAAATTATGACACTAAATTATGACACTAAATTATGACACTAAGTTATGACACTAAATTATGACACTAAATTATGACACTAAATTATGACACTAAATTATGACACTAAATTATGACACTAAATTATGACACTAAATTATGACACTAAGTTAACACTAAATTATGACACAAAATTATGACACTAAATTATGACACTAAGTTAACACTAAATTATGACACTAAGCTATGACACTAAGTTAACACTAAATTATGACACTAAGTTATGACACTAAGTTATGACATTAAATTATGACACTAAGTTATGACACTAACTTGACACTAAATTATGACACAAAATTATGACACTAAATTATGACACTAAGTTAACACTAAATTATGACACTAAGTTATGACACTAAGTTAACACTAAATTATGACACTAAGTTATGACACTAAGTTATGACACTAAATTATGACACTAAGTTATGACACTAACTTGACACTAAATTATGACACAAAATTATGACACAAAATTATGACACTAAGTTAACACTAAATTATGACACTAAGTTATGACACTAAGTTAACACTAAATTATGACACTAAGTTATGACACTAAGTTATGACACTAAGTTGACACTAAATTATGACACTAAGTTATGACACAAACTTGACACTAAATTATGACACTAAATTATGACACTAAATTATGACACTAAATTATGACACTAAGTTATGACACTAAGTTATGACACTAAGTTATGACACTAAATTATGACACTAAATTATGACACTAAGTTATGACACTAAATTATGACACTAAGTTATGACACTAACTTGACACTAAATTATGACACTAAATTATGACACTAAGTTAACACTAAGTTATGACACTAAGTTATGACACTAAGTTGACACTAAATTATGACACTAAGTTATGACACAAACTTGACACTAAATTATGACACTAAATTATGACACTAAATTATGACACTAAATTATGACACTAAATTATGACACTAAGTTATGACACAAACTTGACACTAAATTATGACACTAAATTATGACACTAAATTATGACACTAAATTATGACACTAAGTTATGACACTAACTTGACACTAAATTATGACACTAAATTATGACACTAAGTTAACACTAAGTTATGACACTAAGTTATGACACTAAGTTAACACTAAATTATGACACTAAGTTATGACACTAAGTTATGACACTAACTTGACACTAAATTATGACACAAAATTATGACACTAAATTATGACACTAAGTTAACACTAAATTATGACACTAAGTTATGACACTAAGTTAACACTAAATTATGACACTAAGTTATGACACTAAGTTATGACACTAAGTTGACACTAAATTATGACACAAAATTATGACACTAAATTATGACACTAAGTTAACACTAAATTATGACACAAAATTATGACACTAAATTATGACACTAAGTTAACACTAAATTATGACACTAAGTTATGACACTAAGTTAACACTAAATTATGACACAAAATTATGACACTAAGTTAACACTAAATTATGACACTAAGTTATGACACTAAGTTAACACTAAATTATGACACTAAGTTATGACACTAAGTTATGACACTAAGTTATGACACTAAGTTATGACACTAAGTTGACACTAAATTATGACACTAAGTTATGACACAAACTTGACACTAAATTATGACACTAAATTATGACACTAAGTCATGACACTAAGTTATGACACTAAATTATGACACTAAGTTATGACACTAACTTGACACTAAATTATGACACTAAGTTAACACTAAATTATGACACTAAGTTATGACACTAAGTTAACACTAAATTATGACACTAAGTTATGACACTAAGTTATGACACTAAATTATGACACTAAGTTATGACACAAACTTGACACTAAATTATGACACAAAATTATGACACTAAGTTAACACTAAATTATGACACTAAGTTATGACACTAAGTTAACACTAAATTATGACACTAAGTTATGACACTAAGTTATGACACTAAGTTGACACTAAATTATGACACTAAGTTATGACACAAACTTGACACTAAATTATGACACTAAATTATGACACTAAATTATGACACTAAGTTATGACACTAAGTTATGACACTAAATTATGACACTAAGTTATGACACTAACTTGACACTAAATTATGACACTAAGTTAACACTAAATTATGACACTAAGTTATGACACTAAGTTAACACTAAATTATGACACTAAGTTATGACACTAAGTTATGACACTAAATTATGACACTAAGTTATGACACAAACTTGACACTAAATTATGACACAAAATTATGACACTAAATTATGACACTAAGTTAACACTAAATTATGACACTAAGTTATGACACTAAATTATGACACAAAATTATGACACTAAATTATGACACTAAGTTAACACTAAATTATGACACTAAGTTATGACACTAAGTTAACACTAAATTATGACACTAAGTTATGACACTAAGTTATGACACTAAGTTATGACACTAACTTGACACTAAATTATGACACTAAATTATGACACTAAGTTAACACTAAGTTATGACACTAAGTTATGACACTAAGTTATGACACTAAATTATGACACTAAATTATGACACTAAGTTATGACACTAACTTGACACTAAATTATGACACAAAATTATGACACTAAATTATGACACTAAGTTATGACACTAAGTTATGACACTAAATTATGACACTAAGTTATGACACTAACTTGACACTAAATTATGACACTAAATTATGACACTAAGTTAACACTAAGTTATGACACTAAGTTATGACACTAAGTTAACACTAAATTATGACACTAAGTTATGACACTAAGTTATGACACTAACTTGACACTAAATTATGACACAAAATTATGACACTAAATTATGACACTAAGTTAACACTAAATTATGACACTAGGTTATGACACTAAGTTAAGACACTAAGTTACGACACTAAGTTATGACACTAAGTTATGACACTAAGTTATGACACTAACTTGACACTAAATTATGACACTAAATTATGACACTAAGTTAACACTAAATTATGACACAAAATTATGACACTAAATTATGACACTAAGTTAACACTAAATTATGACACTAAGTTATGACACTAAGTTAACACTAAATTATGACACAAAATTATGACACTAAGTTAACACTAAATTATGACACTAAGTTATGACACTAAGTTAACACTAAATTATGACACTAAATTATGACACTAAGTTAACACTAAATTATGACACTAAGTTATGACACTAAGTTAACACTAAATTATGACACAAAATTATGACACTAAGTTAACACTAAATTATGACACTAAGTTATGACACTAAGTTGACACTAAATTATGACACTAAGTTATGACACAAACTTGACACTAAATTATGACACAAAATTATGACACTAAATTATGACACTAAGTTAACACTAAATTATGACACTAAGTTATGACACTAAGTTGACACTAAATTATGACACAAAATTATGACACTAAATTATGACACTAACTTGACACTAAATTATGACACTAAATTATGACACTAAGTTAACACTAAGTTATGACACTAAGTTATGACACTAAGTTAACACTAAATTATGACACTAAGTTATGACACTAAATTATGACACTAAGTTATGACACTAACTTGACACTAAATTATGACACAAAATTATGACACTAAATTATGACACTAAGTAAACACTAAATTATGACACTAAGTTATGACACTAAGTTAACACTAAGTTATGACACTAAGTTATGACACTAAGTTATGACACTAAGTTATGACACTAAGTTATGACACTAACTTGACACTAAATTATGACACAAAATTATGACACTAAATTATGACACTAAGTTAACACTAAATTATGACACTAAGTTATGACACTAAGTTAACACTAAATTATGACACTAAGTTATGACACTAAGTTATGACACTAAGTTATGACACTAAGTTAACACTAAATTATGACACTAAGTTGACACTAAATTATGACACTAAGTTGACACTAAATTATGTTACAGAATGAGGACCGTGTTTCAATGGAAAAGTTTGAGTGCCACCTAAGGGTTAGAGGTGACCCCCCCCCCCCCCAGATGGAAGTCGAAACCATGTGACTTCTTGACCGAGATTTTCTGTCTCTTGGCTGGCGAGACTTCAGGCAGGAAGGACATGTCCGGGGTGCTGTCTCCAATGGGGAAGGCAGGTGAACACAGCCACCAGCGGTCAAAAACATATATATATATTAAAATATAACTTATTATTAGAAGCCGAACCCCTTTAAGTAAAATTAAAGAGCACTGTTGATGAGATTTAAAATAGACATTCATCTGAAGCCCCAGTGCGAATATCCACGGCAGGGAGAGACCACGTCAAGCATCCGTACAGTACAAATATACTCGGGCCTGCCATCCATTACATTCGACAACTCCCGTTTAAATAATTATTTGCGTCCAAAATATACATACATATATATATATATATATATATATATATATATATATATATATATATATATATATATATATAATGTGGCGTTGCAATAGTTGAGGTCACTTAAGAAGAGAAGAGGAAAAAAAATAAAAATAAAAGTCAAAATTAAAAAACAAGGAAGAACAACGATAAAAAAAAAAGAAAGTCCTAGAAAAGTCTTAGAAAAGTAGCTCGTTCATTATTTCTTCCACCAAGCCAACAAGCAAATAATCGGTCCCAAATACATTAAAAAAAAACAAAAAACCGGAACAATGTGCGATAATACACTTTCACGTCGGCCGGCACAATGATGAATAAATCCCCCCCCCCACAAAAAAACAAAAGAACTAAATCATTCAAGATACCGCTCACAAGTTACCATTCCAATCCAATGATAGTATGGGAATTCTCTGTACTATATATATATATATATATATGTATATATATATATTTCTTATATCTCTTTTCTTATATCTCTATATGTATATATATATACATTGTTGAATATATGTCTAGATATCCTTTGGTATATCCTTTCAATAGTCCGAATCAGGATCTTAGTTTCGGAGGGGAATTGGCTGATGAATTTGCCATAGTTTAGATTTGTCTCCCAAGTACTTTCGGACCCATCCGAGTCCATCTTCAGGGGAATGAGGTTAATCATATAAAAGATATATTAAAATATAATTTCATATTATTAGAACCCGAACCCCTTTAAGTAAAATTACTGTTGGTGAGATTTAAAATAGACATTCAACTGAATCCCCAGTGCAAACGGGTCTGGGAGATTGAAATACTCCCTCAAGACTGGAGCGATGCAACACTGGCACCATTCTTTAAGAAAGGTGATAAGCCCGGCTGCACCAACTACTGTGGTATCAGCCTGATCGACGTGTCCGATAAAATATTCACTTCGATTCTTCTAAGACGATTCCAATCAGAACACAACTCCAGAACGAGGCGAAAACAATGTGCTTTTCGTCTGGGCTGAAGATGCACCGTTCAAATCTTCAGCCTAAGACGAATCCTTGAAAATCATTGGTGCTTCCCGCAAAAGAACAGGCATCTGTTGATTGCGCTGCTGCATTCGACCGCAGCATTTTCTGGAAGGTTATGCACGCGCAGATGGTGTCTTGCCTAAACTTCTCAGTCTTCTGCCCAACACGATCTCGCATACGCATCTACGGTGAGGTTGTGGAACCCTTTGTAATACGATCTGCTGTTCGATAAGCATGTATTCTTTTGTCAACTCTTTTTGGTTCTTATGCAGATTAGGACCCAAGCACAAATCGACTTGGCGTCGGTTAGGGTTAGGAGTTAGGGTTGGGGTTAGTGTTAGGGTTTGGAGTTAGTGTTAGGGGCTAGGGTTGGGGTTAAGGTTGTGGTTAGGGTTTAGTGTTAGGGTGTGGGGTTAGTGTTAGAGGTTAGGGTTGAGGTTAGTGTTAGGGTTTGGGGTTAGTGTTAGGGGTTAGTGTTTGGGGTTAGTGTTTGGGGTTGGGGTTAGTGTTAGGGGTTGGGGTTAGTGTTAGGGGTTGGGGTTGGGGTTAAGGTTGTGGTTAGGGTTTAGTGTTAGGGTGTGGGGTTAGTGTTAGAAGTTAGGGTTGAGGTTAGTGTTAGGGGCTAGGGTTGGGGTTACGGTTGTGGTTAGGGTTTAGTGTTAGGGTGTGGGGTTAGGGTTAGGGGTTAGTGTTGGGGCTAGTGTTAGAGGTTGGGGTTAGTGTTAGGGGTTAGGGTTTGGGGTTAGTGTTAGGGGTTAGGGTTAGTGTTAGGGGCTAGGGTTGGGGTTACGGTTGTGGTTAGGGTTTAGTGTTAGGATGTGGGGTTAGGGGTTAGTGTTGGGGTTAGTGTTAGAGGTTGGGGTTAGTGTTAGGGGTTAGGGTTTGGGGTTAGTGTTAGGGGCTAGTGTTGGGGTTACGGTTGTGGTTAGGGTTTAGTGTTAGGGTGTGGGGTTAGTGTTAGAGGTTAGGGTTGAGGTTAGTGTTAGGGGTTAGGGTTAGTGTTAGGGGCTAGGGTTGGGGTTACGGTTGTGGTTAGGGTTTAGTGTTATGGTGTGGGGTTAGGGTTAGGGGTTAGTGTTGGGGCTAGTGTTAGAGGTTGGGGTTAGTGTTAGGGGTTAGGGTTTGGGGTTAGTGTTAGGGGTTAGGGTTGGGGTTACGGTTGTGGTTAGGGTTTAGTGTTAGGATGTGGGGTTAGGGGTTAGTGTTGGGGTTAGTGTTAGAGGTTAGTGTTAGGGGTTGGGGTTAAGGTTGTGTTAGGATGTGGGGTTAGTGTTAGGGTTGGGGTTAGTGTTGGGGGTAAGGGTTGGGGTTGGGGTTAGAGTTAGGGGTTAGGGTTGGGTACTAATCTGCATAAGTACCCACTTTTCAATTATGCCATTGACTGGGTCACTTCGAATGCTTAAAAGAGTTTACCAGTGTCAGTGTTGCATGCAACTTTGCCGTCAAAGACTTCTTAGATTATGCAGATGATGTCGTACTATTCGGTGAAACATTTGCTGATGTCCAGTCTGCATGTTCCATCGCAGATTGGGATGAAAATAAATTTCTCGAAATCAAAAATACTCGCTGCCGGCTTCGCCCCTACAGACAAAAAAACCCATCGTCCTCAATGGCGATGTTCTTGAAGATGGTTGAAAGTTTCGAATATCTTGACGCCATCAATCTTGAGCTCCAATCTGGGTTCTTACCTAGAAAACATTCACAGCAAGAACTCAACAGCCGCTTTCTCATAGAAGAGACGTTAGGGGTAGTGTTAGGGGTTAGGGTTAGAGGTTGGGGTAGTGTTAGGGGTTGGGGTTAGGGGTTGGGGTTAGAGGTTGGGGTAGTGTTAGGGGTTGGGGTTAGGGGCTGGGGTTAGAGGTTGGGGTAGTGTTAGGGGTTGGGGTTAGGGGTTGGGGTTAGAGGTTGGGGTAGTGTTAGGGGTTGGGGTTAGGGGTTGGGGTTAGAGGTTGGGGTAGTGTTAGGGGTTGGGGTTAGGGGCTGGGGTTAGAGGTTGGGGTAGTGTTAGGGGTTGGGGTTAGGGGTTGGGGTTAGAGGTTGGGGTAGTGTTAGGGGTTAGACGTCTGCGCAGTATGTTTCTACAGTAAAATTAACTCCCTCCGATAAGTCATCCGCACGAGACGTCTGCGTTCTGGTGCGAACAATCCTCCTTTATGGCACTGCCTGCGTCGCATCTGCCATGTCCGATGGTAGCACTTCCTCTCAAACAACGCAGTATGTTTCTACTGTAAAATTGGCTTCCTTTGACAGGTCATCCTCACGAGACTTCTGCAATTTTTACCGAGATTATTGTCCTTCCGACCATCCATACTTACAAAAGCTAAACATATAACCGTAATTTTTAATGGGGTCAGAAGACTGAAGGGGTTAAAAACCAACCTTTAGTGGCGCTCTTGTATAAGCAGTAACCGATCTGAGGGAGATAACTCTATTTTTCTTAGCCACCACTATTCTGAATTCGCTTATACTTTGTTTATTAATAAAAAAAAATGTATTACGGTTTTGAAATGCGTTAAAAAACCTAAACCCTAACCCTAAACCGTAACCTTAAAAAAATAAAAAAATAAAAAAAAAACAAGCAAAACATTATTATCATAGGACGCAGCACCGTATCAAAAATGTCGCTGCTTCAGCTCGGCAACTCTCGGCCGTTTGCGTAGAACAGCCGAACGCTTCCGAGTCGAACGTCACGACAGCTGGTTCAAGATAGATAAGAGCACCGTAAATTTTGCTATGGATTTTTAGGTGCTTGTACAGAGAAGCGTACGGTGCAACTCTAGTTTAGCGGATACATTCGAAAATAAATAAATAAATAAATAAATAAATAAATAAAACAAATTGAGGAATATCTGTTTGATGTCCGTACCTTTCACGGGCTGAATATATCCTATACCAAAAATCACGTAAATTAATCAAGGAGTTTTGTTTTTTTATAAAAGAAAATTAAATTTCAGCGATTTACGAAAAGGAAATGCAAATATGACAGCCATTTTGGAAGTTTTCAAAGGGGAATAACCGTAAATGAATTACGCTTATCTCCCTTTGAATAAATCAAAATGGCTGTCATATTTGCATTTCCTCTTCGTAAATCGCTAAAATTTAATTAAAAAAAAAAACGGGTATATGTTACGACGCTCAGCAGAGGCGCGAACGGGGTCCAAAAAACTAACGAGAACGGGGTTATAAAAATAAATATGCAACAAGTGAGTTTAACCTACGTCGAGAAGAGATATTTGTCTACTTACCTATGATATTTGTTTGTATTTTTACGTACTATAAATGGGTTTTTATTAGATGTAAAAAAAAAAATCTTGTTCATTTTCAACTAGTACTTTTTTCTAGACAAGATGGCGTCTTCTACTCACTCTCTTACGAGCAAGCGCCATTTTGTATTTGCAAGTTCGTGTGACAAAACTATTGATTTCTAATAAATAGCAGTTGGAACGGTTTAAAAATACAAACAAATATCACAGGTCAGTTTTAAATTAACTTTTATCGACGACAGTTACTTTTATTTGTTGTATATTTGTTTTTTTAGCGTTTTTACTCTGCTGAGTCTCGTAAAAGATGCCCCAAAAAACAAAACTCCTTGATTAATTTACGTGATTTTTGGTATAGAATATATTCAGCATATGACAGGTACGTACATCAAACAGATATTCCTTATTTTTTTATATTTTATTTTTCGAAAGTATCCGCTAAACTGGAGTTGCACCATAGCGTACATATGAAAAACACTGAAAATCGCAGTTCCAATTAAATTAACCGGAAAACTCTGAAATACTTATGTATCAAGCAAACATCTGTTATTTATTTACATACTTGCTTCTCAGACTTGTATAACTCCTAGAACTGGTATACTCTTGTACTATACTGCAAAACAGTTATTTTTATTTTTTATTTAAAAAATAAAATCTAGTTTAAATGTTTCCTATTCTTTCTTTTTAATTTTAAGCAGAAATAATCATTTTTTTTTAATTAAAAAGAGATTAGAGTTTTTTAATAACTTTTTAAATATTTTTTTTTAGGTGCTTGTACAGATAAGCGTACATATGAAAAAAAATGCTGAAAATCGCAATTCCAATTAAATTAACCGGAAAACTCTTTGAAATATTTATGTATCAAGCAAAAATAGGTTTGTACACCAAAAATTAGCAAAAACTATCGAGTAGAATTGTAATAAAAAATAAAAATTCGTTTGATCGGGTTCCGCCATTGATTCAAGCGGAAAAAACGAAATTCAGGGGGAGATAACTCAGTCTGTCATTAACAAGTAATAAATCAATGGCAGTCATCAAAATACGATGAAACTGATTTTTATTTTTAATTCAAATTCTACTCGATCATTTTTCCTACTTTTTGGTGACGATACTTATTTAAATCTGTTGCGTAAGTATATAATAATTTTTTTTTTTTTGTAGTATTGATGATTTAATACGGACGCTTTTCTGTACAAGCACCGATTTTTTATTAATCAAAAAACACGTTTTAATCGATTGGGATCTAAACACGAACAACATTTTTATGAAATGAAAATTAAAAACGGATTTTAATTACATTTTGTTGAACAACAAAAAAAAAACCCCAAAGTTTTTAGTTAAAAAAATGATTGCCGTTCTATCATTTCTAATACGACCGTAATTTAAAAATTGCAAAATGAAACGTGTAATATTTAATTTTAAGAGAATTGTAAAACAAAAAACAACTTACATTTTTCGCATACCATTTTCTGTTTTTGTTTTTTTAAAGGAGATTAATTCGAACGAATTCTATAAACAAAAAAATGAAACACTTTTTCTGGTTTCTTTTCTGATTTAAATTAGAGAGTCTTAAACAAGGGCAGATAACTGTGGATAGAAAAATGTCAGTTCCTGTCTACTTGCCTTCTTACTATTTACAAGGATCTGAGTTAGACTCAAGGTCAGATTTATGTAGATTAATGTGGGAAAAATACAACTCCCCAAAAGGGGGGGGGGGGAACTCTGGACTGGGACAAAACTAAGAATTGCCTCAATCTAGAAAGAGTTCTGGTGCAATTTTACTTATAGGCCGATGCAGTTAATTATTTTCATGTAAAAGCATTATTTTGTACTTACTCAGTCATATTTTATCTCTCACACCCCGAAAAAGAATTTTAAAATATCAAGCAGAACTTTAATTAGAACGATTTTTCCATTTTCATAAACAACCTGTATTTGTGAGCGAGCCGACATTTTGGGCTGTGAGCGGTCGGTAGAATAGACAAGGGCATTAACTCCGTTTTTATTTTTAGAATTATAAAAAGAAAGAAACACATAAGCAATAGTAATAAAATATATATTTATTAAATAAAAAAATAGAAAATTAAATAATTATTTTTACTTTGTTCACCGGGATACTTTCCACGATATAATTTTCTTGTTTTTTTTTTTTGTTTTTTTTTTTTCATATTTACATGGTAACAGCGACCAAATATGGATAATAAAATATATATATGTATTAAATAAAAAAATAGAAAATTAAATAATTATTTTTAATTTGTTCAACGGGACCACTAGCCGGCCACTCCGAAAATGTCAGATTCGACATTTCATATCGCCCTTATGAAAATGGAAAAATCGTTCTAATTAAAGTTCTGCTTGATATTTTTAAATTCTTTTTCGGGGCGTGAGAGATAAAATATGACTGAGTAAGTACAAAATAATGCTTTTACATGAAAATAATTAACTGCATCGGCCTATAAGTAAAATTGCACCAGAGTTCTCCTTCACTGACGGAGGACAGAATAGATGAAGTATAGTATAAAAACAGATACTACACTTTAGATTATTTATTTGCTATAAGGTTAAAAATATACAATATAACTAATTAGGTACAAAGCCATCAAAGTGTGTGGAAAATGGGGGTTGTTGGTCTTCTGTAATAATATTGACTATCCTGTTCGTTTTATTTATTTAAAGGATATTGGTGCTTGTTGACTGTAGGGCCGAAAAATTGGTGGTTTTACACTTTAGCGGATACTTTAAATAAAACAAACTGAGGAATATCTGTTTGATGTACGACGTACCTGTCACGAGCTGAATATATCCTATACAAAAAATCACGTAAATTAATCAAGTAGTTTTTATTTTATCAAAGAAAATTAAATTTTAGCCATGTACGAAGAGGGCAGCCATTTTGAATGTTTTAGGGCATCTTTTACGAGACTCAGCAGAGTAAAAACGCTAAAAAAACAAATATACAACAAATAAAAGTAACTGTAAGCTGTAAAAGTTAGTTTCAAACTTGCATGTGCTATTTGTTTGTATTTTAAACCCGTTTGAAGTGCTATTTATTAGAAATCAATAGTTTTGTCACCGCAACTTGGGGAAAAAACATGGCCGATTTGGGGGGGGGGGCTTACTAACGAATGCACCTGGAGCGGCCATATTGATTTTTGTGAAAACGGTGGGAAAGAAAACAAGAATTTTTTTTTTTTACATCTAATGAAAAGCCATTTATACTACGTAAAAATACAAACAAATTACATAGGTAAGTAGAAAAATGTCTATTCTAGACATAAGTCAACTTCACTTGTTGCAAATTTATGTTTTTAAACCCTTTCTCGTTCTTTTTTTGGACCCCGTTCGCGCCTCTGCTGAGCGTCGTAACATATACCCAACTTTTCCCATTTTTTAAAATGAAAAACACAATTAAAAAAAATAACACAGACGTACTATATAAGACAAAATGAGATACATTTAACTTTTCCCACCTTTTAAAAGAGACACTATTAGTTCAATTAAATGGTTAACGTTATCAAGAAAAAACACTTTCGGTTGATAATTTGTTTGTTAAAATTAATTAAATAAAATTGTATTTTTTTTCAATGTAAAAAAAAGAACTTTCGGTTGATAATTAATTCAATAAAATTGTATTTTTTTCAATGTAAAAAAAAAATAACGGGTATCTTTAAGAATGATCAGTACAGTCGCGGACGGGGTCCAAAAAACTAACGAAAACGGGGTTATAAAAATAAATATGCAACAAGTGAGTTTAACCTACGTCGAGAAGAGATATTTGTCTACTTACCTATGATATTTGTTTGTATTTTTACGTACTATAAATGGGTTTTTATTAGAGGTAAAAAAAAATTCTTGTTCATTTTTTACTCGTTTTTTCTTTAGACAATATGGCGTCTTGTGCTCACTTACGAGCAAGCGCCATTTTTTTTTTTTTTTTGCAAGTTCGTGTTACAAAACTATTGATTTCTACTAAATAGCAATTGACACGGGTTATAAATACAAACAAATATCACAGGTCAGTTTTAAATTAACTTTTATCGACGACAGTTACTTTTATTTGTTGTATATTTGTTTTTTTTGAGCGTTTTCAGCGTACTGATCATTCTGAAAGATACCCAAAATAACTTTCGGTTGATAATTTGTTTCTTAAAATTAATTCAATAAAATGTCTTATTATTATTTCAAACACATTAATAATAAAATGTGCTGTTTTTTTTTTTCAATGTAAATATTATTTGTTCATTACGATATTAAATTTAAAAAATTATTAAAAAAAAGTATTAATAGTATGAAACTATAATTCGAATCAACAATACTACTAATAACATTTGCATCAAGAAATGCCAACAAAAAGGTTTTATTTTTTCATTTCTGGTCATCCATACGTCAGATGACGCACACGATTAAATAGGAAGTCACAAAGACATTAAAAAATTTGGATTTAACCCTGTTTTTTTGTTTTTTTTAATGGAAATCGTCCCAGAGAAGGTATGAAACCACTTGATGTAAGGAGATTTTCTTGTAATTCGGTCAGGTCAAATTCAAAGCCTGAATTTTAATGAATATTTTCATTGTAGCGTAAACATATCAAACATTTTATGAGAGAACTTCATTGGAATGTGGAAAATTAGGAGAACACATAAAAACATAAAATTTGGAGAACACATAAACACATAAAATTTGGAGAACACAAACACATAAAATTTGGAGAACACATAAACACATGAAATTTGGAAAACACATACACACATAAAATTTGGAGAACACATACACACATAAAATTTGGAGAACACATAAACACATAAAATTTAGAGAACACATAAACACATAAAATTTGGAGTACACATACACACATGAAATTTGGAGAACACATACACACATAAAATTTGGAGAACACATAAACACATAAAATTTGGAGAACACATAAATGCATGAAATTTAGAGAACACATAAACACATAAAATTTGGAGAACACATAAAACCATAAAATTTAGACAACACATACACACATAAAATTTGGAGAACACATAAACACATAAAATTTGGAGAACACATAAACACATAGAATTAGGAGAACACATAAACACATAAAAGTTGGAGAACACATACACATAAAATTTGGAGAACACATAAACACATGAAATTTGGAGAACATATAAACACATAAAATTTGGAGAACACATAAACACATAAAATTTGGAGAACACATAAACACATAAAATTTGGAGAACACATAAACACATAAAATTTGGAGAACACATAAACACATAAAATTTGGAGAACACATAAACATAAAATTTGGAGAACATATAAACACATAAAATTTGGAGAACACATAAACACATAAAATTTGGAGAACACATAAACACATGAAATTTGGAGAACACATAAACACATGAAATTTGGAGAACACATAAACACATAAAATTTGGACAACACATAAACACATAAAATTTGGAGAACACATAAACACATAAAATTTGGAGAACACATATACACATAAAATTTGGAGAACACATAAACACATAAAATTTGGAGAACACATAAACACATAAAATTTGGAGAACACATAAATATTGTCATATTTACTGAGCTGAGTTAGATAGGTTGTGAGAGTAATCTTGTGATCAACCCACTCATTGTTTTTGTCTGAATTCGGTAATTGATTTCGACAATGGCCGTCCTTTTGGCCAAGATCAAAGTGTAGTATCTGTTCCGATGGATACTGTACCCTATAGACCGGTATTGTCTTGGCCTTCGGGTCTGGATTTACGCCGGTCTATTGGGAGTTGCCGGTCCTGTGCAGTTCTAGGAGGTCAACCCTCCCAGGCTTTGTCTCCCCTCTTTGGAGAGGAGTAAGTTTATTGCTTACTGTCTGAAGCACCTCTACCGGGGAATGCCGACAAGGCTACCCAGGCAATTTTTAAATGGCCAGAGTGCTCACCTCTCGAGCGCTAGCTTATCTAATCCCACTTTCCCGACCTTGTGTCACATCTTACCTTGTGGGAGATAGATAAATAAAACAATGGCCGTCCTTTTGGCCAAGATCAAAGTGTAGTATCTGTTCTGATGGATACTGCACCCCATAGACTGGTATTGTCTTGGCCTTCGGAGCTTGATTTCCGCCGGTCTATGGGTCTGTCCTGTGCAGTTCTTGGAGGTCCACCCTCCCAGGCTTTGCCTCCCCTCTTTGGGGAGGAGTAAGTTTATTGCTTACTGTCTGAAGCGCCTCTACCGGGGAATGCCGACGAGGCTGCCCAGGTAATTTTTAAATGGCCAGAGTGCTCGCCTCTCGAGCGCTGGCTTATCTAATCCAACTTTCCCGACCTTGTGTCACATCTTACCGCTGTGGGAGATAGATAAATAAAACAATGGCCGTCCTTTTGGCCAAGATCAAAGTGTAGTATCTGTTCCGATGGATACTGCACCCCCCATAGACTGGTATTGTCTTGGCCTTCGGGGCTTGATTTACTCCGGTCTATGGGTCGGTCCTGTGCAGTTCTAGGAGGTCCACCCTCCCAGGCTTTGCCTCCCCTCTTTGGGGAGGAGTAAGTTTATTGCTTACTGCCTGAGGCGCCCCTACCGTGGAATGCCGACGGAGCTGCCCCTGCAATTTTTAATGGCCAGAGTGCTCACCTTCTCGGGCGCTGGCTTTTCAAGCCCCACTTTCCCGACCCGACCTTGGGTCACATCTTACCTTGTGGGAGTAAGATAAAAATGGCCTTGTGCCTAACCTCATGGAGAGGAGGTAAATAATACCATGGCCGTAGTCATATGATCTCTGTCACTGATGTAATAAAAACCCTTCCAAACAAAATCACAACTTAAGTTTAAAACAAGTAACGATGTTTTATTTTGAGAAGTTACACTGACCCTCTACAGGCTTGCAAATCAGGATAAACATATATAATCTCTTTATATATATATATATATATATATATATATATGAAGCAATCCAACAAAAGATATAAGCGTCAACTAATATCTTATAATTAGTGAAACATCCGGATAAAAAAACTGAAGCTCAATATACTGGATAGAGCATTAATATTATAATATAAAATGAAGTAATAAAATAAGGTGTCAATCAAATTTTATTAGAATTCAAAGTTCATGCAAAGCATCCTTAAGTCCTTAGCTCATGAGTTTTCAAAGATAATTCTTCTCTTCAGAGGACCATTACCGCAGTTATACTACTACAGGCAATAAAATTACGCTTTGAAAATATATAAAATTATATACGCAAATACATAAAAATACATAACATCAAATATATTAATCCAAAAACATACTTTTGTTGAATCCATACAGTCCATCCAGGTCACACAAGCTGAGAGGCACAATCAGGAAGGACATTACTCCAAGACACAAACAGCAGTCCAATTTCACGTATTTGGACTGCTGTTTGTGTCTTGGAGTAATGTCCTTCCTGATTATGCTTCTCAACTTGTATGACCTGGATGGACTGTATGGATTCAACAAAAGTATGTTTTTGAATTGATATGTTTGATGTTATGTATTTTTATATATTTGTGTATATAATTTTATATATTTTCAAAGCGTAATTTTATTGCCTGTAGTAGTATAACTGCGGTAATGGTCCTCTGAAGAGAAGAATTATCTTTGAAAACTCATGAGCTAAGGACTTAAGGATGCTTTGCATGAACTTTGAATTCTAATAAAATTTGATTGACACCTTATTTTATTACTTCATTTTATATTATAATATTAATGCTCTATCCAGTATATTGAGCTTCAGTTTTTTTATCCGGATGTTTCACTAATTATAAGATATTAGTTGACGCTTATATCTTTTGTTGGATTGCTTCATATACATATATATATATATATATAATATAAAACTAAAAATAATACATTAATCACTTAAATAATAGTGTCATGGATTCGTCCAAACACTTTAAAATGCAGCAACATTTTTGTGAGTAACGGATAAATTTTATTAGACAGACGAACAGCGCAGGTAAATAAAAAAAAATTTTTTTTGTGTCTTAAATAACTAATATAAGTTAGCAAAACATTTATATGGAACAAAACGTAGATTTAGTATAAGGAACGTTTATGTTTTTGTCTTTTAAGGGAAGTGGGGTCTGATCAACTCTGCTGGGAAGCCATGAAATTAAATACTGTCTTGTTTTTAAATTCCCGAAACAGTTTTTCATGGTAAACAACTGATGATCCCTTAAAATAGTGTTAGAAACTAACTAATATAATAACTGTAAAAAATAAATTGACTTACATGAGTGATTTTCCACTGGAAGACTTGAGACTATAAGTTGTTTTTTTTTAGTTTTTTTTATATAGTTTTAATGGTTGAGAAACTTCTGAGACTATATATATATATATATATATATATATATAAAATAAAATGGGTCGTTCATTTAAAAGCATTGCTGGGTTTGTATTATAAATTGAAAATATAAGCCATTATCAATGCAAGATTAATTTTTTTTTACTTTTTTTTACTTATTAATTTCGGAATAAAATTCTATCATCAGAGTTGACCAGTATTGTGTCATTTTTTTTTTTTTTTTACCTCCAAAACAAAAATAAACAAACTTTTTTCTTTTGTTTCTTTGATAAATGTCCTTGGTGTTGTTGGCGGTTATGAATTCAAATTCTGGTTGTTGAACGAAGAAAATCTTTATATATAATCTCTTTATATCGAAATACTGGGTTGAAAAGTAGTAGACGTGGCTACTATGAGCGCCACTACTGACTTCTCGCAACCTGGATGCGTAGTAGCCTTCTTCTTCTTCTTCTTTGCCTTCTTTTCCTTCTTCTTCTTTGCCTTCTTCTTCTTCTTCTTCTTCTCCCTCACCTCATTCTTCTTCTCCCCTCTTCCTTCTTCCTTCTTCTCCTCTCCCCTCTTCTTCCTCCTTCCTCACCTCACTTGTTCTTTCCCATTTCATCTTCTTTTTCTTCTTCTTAAACAAAAAGAATAATATATATATATATATATATATATTTCTTCAAATCATTTTCTAAAACTATGATACCACCTACATACTAAACACACAGAGTTCCCCCTTCCCTCCTCTTTCCCCAGCCTCTCAAAATCCATGCCACACCTCACCACGACAAAAATCTCAGCACCCATTTCCTCTCTCCCACCTTAAGGCAAATTCACTAACACTCTCACTCCGCCCCTTTTTCACTGCTGCCTTAATGGTACCCACTCAAAGTTTTCCATATTCATTTCACTCTTTGCCACTACTGACTTCTCGCAGCCTGGACACTCGTCCAGCGCTCGTAGTAGCCACGGCTACTACTTTTCCTTATCAACCCAGTATGTACTTGCATGACATTTTTCTTCAAATTATCATCCTGAGGAAGTCTTACAATAAAGACGAAACGTTGATGAATATATCAAAAAAATATCTCTTGGTTTTTTTCCTTTTTCATTTCCCATTACGTCGGATTACTCTCATCCTTCCTTTACTCATATATATATATATCTATATATATATATATATATATATATATATATATATATATAAAGAGGTGTACTAAAAGCAAACTTTTAGGAGAGGTAAAACCTATTGTGAAAAGTATACAGCTCAATATCCAGGATAGAGCAGGTAGATATGAAGAAGAATGGAAAGGAATTAGAGAAGCAAAAGCCAAATCAAAATTCAATTCAATTGCTCAGAGCAAGGTATATTCCGCAAAAAGGCAATTTATTCAAGTTAAATTTTCCTTAAGCCAGGCTTTTCAAAGATCAAAATCTTATCATTTTTCTTAACTTTTATTTCTTTTTTTCAAATTTTAAATCTTGGCCATTGCCAACTTATCTATCCCAGCGACTTCCTCTGATGATAAGATTTTGATCTTTGAAAAGCCTGGCTTAAGGAAAATTTAACTTGAATAAATTGCCTTTTTGCGGAATATACCTTGCTCTGAGCAATTGAATTGAATTTTGATTTGGCTTTTGCTTCTCTAATTCCTTTCCATTCTTCTTCATATATATATATATATATATATATATATATATATATAGTCTAAAGAAGCTTTGAGTCATTTTAAACAATGAAATATCTTTCCACTAGCATAAAATTCATTCATCTTACCAGAATCTTCTGTCAGTGGCTTGAAGAAGCTAGACTTTGAATAAGGTCGTAGCTGAAACATGTATGCACATGTGTAGCCAAAATATTTGTATAAATAAAAATTCATACTAAAATACAGCTCTACTTGCTATTGAGCACTATCTTATAAACACTAGCTATTAACTAACAACCCTACAAACACATACCTAACTTTATATATGTATTCCATGAAAAATGCCAGTATACTGAAATCATATGCCCTTAATAGGGTTAAGATGAAAATTCATATACACTAAATGTACAAAAGCAAGAAAATTCCCAAATTTTTACACTTTTATTGTCATTAAGGGTATGCGAGCACAACAGGGCTATGTATTTTACTGGTAGGAATTTTTCTTCAGCGCACCTCACACACTTCATCCACTCATGCATAGATATTTATACTGTAGTGATGTGATAATTAAATGGTTTGATTGATATGTAGTCATACCCTTAATTAATGACAATAAAAGTGTACAAATTTGGGAATTTCCTTGCTTTTGTACATTTAGTGTACATGAATTTTCATCTTAACCCTATTAAGGGCATATGATTTCAGCATACTGGCATTTTTCGTGGAATGTCACTACTTTTGTAAAGGCTATGCCTCAATACAATGCCTTCTCATAACTGATATAGTTGGTAGTTTGACTAATATATATATATATATATATATATATATATATATATGGTCAACTGAAATTAAAATGCCATCAACTAGACACTAGAACCTCTATCTTTGCCAAAAATCAGCTGAATCCATCAAATGGTCGATAAGATATAGAATAAAGTGTATGAATACTGGTCATTTTTAAGGTTTGTTGGAATTTTCTGGAAAACTAAGGTATATGGTAAACTGAAATTAAAATGCCATCAACTAAACCCTAGAACCTCTATCTCTTCCAAAAATCAGCTGAATCCATCAAATAGTTGATGAGATACAGGGTGGCACATACGTACGTACACACATAACATCCTTTCATGATTGAACTTTCTGGATCTCTGGGTTGCCTTGACTAATGATGCTGAAATTCTACACACTTATAGAACCTATCAAATAAAAATTTTCTGCAAAGTTTTAACTAATTTGGTTTATTGGTTTTTGAGTTATGATTGATCAAAGAAATGAGATTTCCAGCATAGGCCATTTGTGCAGTCTATTAAGGGATAGAGCGCTCTCGCGCATCCCTTGATTAGTTTTTTCTTCTATCTAAATTCCTCAGAAAATCACAAAAAGATTTTTTTTATTTTTGAAGAAAAGTGAACATTCTACAATAAAATTATGAAGTTCGTTGGTCCCCACCAGATGAACTGCAATTTTCTTGTCAGCAGAAACAGCTCTCGTTGACAGTTGGCTCATTGAGTAGTGACGTCCCTCAGTAGTGGTGACAGTAGCAGTCATAGGTTTTTTTTCTTTCTTTTTTTTAGCTGGAATTGTAGAAGCAATTAAAAAGAACAACAAAACTCCATTATTTGCTCTGGGATTTGGTTTTACTTTTTAGTTATTTTTTAGCTTGTTTTATTCTTTTTTTATATAAATTTTATGATGTGTAAATCCGAGTATGAGAGTAGTAGTAGTAGTAGTAGTAGTACTAGTAGCTGTCAGTCTGGAAAAATATGTAAGAAATTTTACAAGGGAACAAAACAAACATTTTGGTTTACAAGTTTTGGAGTGTTAACTATTCTGTACTTTTACCAATGTTTCTTATATGCGCATTCAATTATATTTGGGACTAATGTATTTAATTACATGTGCATTCAATTATATTTGGGACTAATGTATTTAATTACATGTGCATTCAATTATATTTGGGACTAATGTATTTAATTATATGTGTAATCTTCATTGTATGTCTTGTTTATGATTGTGTATAGTTTAAGACAAACTTAATAAATATTAATTGCTTGTTAACCAGGCTTTTTTAAAACATTGTTCACCTCAAACAAGGCAGGCTGCCACTGTAGACGTAAGGGCTACTGAGAAATAGGGTGTAAGTTTTGGGGGTCATCCTAAGTTGGGAGCTGTGCAGAAAGATGGCTGTTTACATTAGTTTTAAATTTCTGCATGTCGGTACAGTCGGGGAAACAGGGAGCAGGGAGGGAGTTCCAGAGGCCGGCAGCACGAGGAAGGAAAGAAGCTATTGGAGTAGAAGGCTCTTTGGCATCTAGGGACCTCCACAGTGAATAGATGAGATTTAGCTGATTGTCGGGTTGGTCTAGTGAATTTACGTCGAGGGGGCACCAGTGCAGCAAGTTCATCGGAGCACATTCCATTGAAGAACTTGTAAAACAGGCACAAGGATGCAACATTGCAGCGATGGGACAGCGGCTGGAGCTTGGTGGATAGTAAGGGACGTATCAAGTTAGACAAGGTCTAAAAAAATAGTCGCTAAGAGGGAGAGACTAGTGGATGGTGCACCAGCCCAGATGTGGCAACAATACTCCATGCATATAGGATAATGTCAGGTGTGAGAAGTTTACTAGCACGGTAGAGGGAGTCCACCTTCTTTGCAGCAGCCCTGGCAATATCTTCAATGTATTTGTTCCAATTCATTTTATCTGTGAAAGTTAGGCTGATGAGTTTGAATGATGAACTCTAAGGTAGGGTGCTATTTGCCATGACAATCGATGGTTGAAGAGGTTTCTTGTAGTTATTGAAGGAAAGGAGCTTTGTCTTTGCGACATTAAAAGTTGCCATCCATTTTTTACCCCAATCCACTACAGGATAATGTCAGGTGTGAGAAGTTTACTAGCACGGTAGAGGGAGTCCACCTTCTTTGCAGCAGCCCTGGCAATATCTTCAATGTATTTGTTCCAATTCATTTTATCTGTGAAAGTTAGGCTGATGAGTTTGAATAATGAACTCTAAGGTAGGGTGCTATTTGCCATGACAATCGATGGTTTAAGAGGTTTCTTGTAGTTATTGAAGGAAAGGAGCTTTGTCTTTGCGGCATTAAAAGTTGCCATCCATTTTTTACCCCAATCCACTACAGACTGGAGGTCAATTTCTAAGGGTTCAGCCATTGCCTCGGATATGTGCGCGTCGGATTTGCCCACATGACGAGAGTAGAGCGTTAAAATAATATATAATTAAAAATAAATAAATAATTATCTCACCTATAGGATTCTACCCGACAATTTGATTTGGCATTAATGGTTGATATGTCGTAAATGAATTTATTAAAGCTAACTCGATGAATAAAATATTTGAAAATAAAAAGAAATTAGGTTTGTTACACTCTGCCGGAGAGGGAGAGACTAGTGGATGGTGCACCAGCCCAGATGTGGCAACAATACTCCATGCATGGGCGGATGGTGGCTTTGAGTCTTGTGAGCAACTAATCCACAAAATACGTTTTGATCTTCACCCTCCAATCTATAATAAAGACCAACGTAAATATATATCCGTCCCGTCACACAAAAGTTCGCCCGACGAATAAGGAATGGAGAACGCAAATTTATTTCTATAATGAGACATTTTCATTCTTTTATTTTTCCTTTCTATACCGATTTATACGTTTTTCTCTCCTTTTTTTTCATTCTTTTATTTTTCCTTTCTATACCGATTTATACGTTTTTCTCTCCTTTTTTTCATTCTTTTATTTTTCCTTTCTATACCGATTTATACGTTTTTCTCTCCTTTTTTTCATTCTTTTATTTTTCCTTTCTATACCGATTTATACGTTTTTCTCTCCTTTTTTTCATTCTTTTATTTTTCCTTTCTATACCGATTTATACGTTTTTCTCTCCTTTTTTTCATTCTTTTATTTTTTCCTTTCTATACCGATTTATACGTTTTTCTCTCCTTTTTTTTATTCTTTCTATACCGATTTATACGTTTTTCTCTCCTTTTTCATTCTTTTATTTTTCCTTTCTATACCGATTTATACGTTTTTCTCTCCTTTAAAAAAAACAAAAAAACTTTTCAGTTTTGAGACGTTTTCTTTCTTTCTTATTCACTTATGCTGACGTCTTTGATATTTTTAAAAGATCCCCCACCCCTCACCCATCAATCACAGGATGAAAAATTAAAGGAAGAAAAAAAAAGTAAAGTCAACGGTTGATTTTTTTTTTTTTTTTTTAGATCAAGAATGATAATTTATATATGAAAAGTTCAATTACTGATTTTATATGAATATTAGTGCGAACACCGGCGAAGCACAATTTTTCCCGCCATTTTCGACAGGGGGTGTAGAATAAGAAGAACATGTATATTTATGCTTTTTACATTTAATTTTTTTTTTTTAATTTAAAGAGAAAATCTTAGCCTTTTTTTTTTTTTTAAGTTGGTATTTTGAATTTTATTACCAAAAGTTTTGAAACGGAAAATCCGACCGACAAAAAAAAAATAAATAAAAAAATAAAAATAATTTTTTTATTTTTTTAATTTAAAATATGAGTGAAATTAAATTCATTTTTTAAATTGAATTCTTGTTTAAAAAATCTGGTCTTTAATAAAATAAAATAAAATATTTTTTTTTAAAATGCAAGGAATTTAAACAATATTTGGGGATGACTAAGAGAAAAAGTTTTCTGAAATTTTTTGAACTCTTGAGAATTTGAAGGAAAGAGACAGAGGGGTGGAAGAGAGGGAGAGAGAGGAAGGAAAAGAGAGAGAGGGGGAGGAAGGAAAGGAGAGAGAGAGGAAGACAGAGAGCTAGGGAGGAAGAGAGAGAGGGAGGGAGGAAAAGAGAGAGGGAGGGAGGAAGAGAGAGAGAAAGAGAGAGAGGGGGAGGAAGGAAAAGAGAGAGAGGGGAAGGAAGAGAGAGAGAGGAAGGAAGAGAGAGAGAGGAAGGAAGAGAGAGAGGGAGGAAGAGAGAGAGGGAGGAAGAGAGAGAGGGAGGGAGGGAGAGAGAGGGAGGGAGGAAGAGAGAGAGAGGGGAGGAAGGAAGAGAGAGAGAGAGAGAGAGGAAGGAAGGAAGAGAGAGAGAGAGAGAGGAAGGAAGAGAGAGAGAGGGAGGAAGGAAGAGAGGAAGGGAGGAAGAGAGAGAGAGAGAGAGGGAGGGAGGAAGAGAGAGAGAGAGGAAGGAAGAGAGAGAGAAAGAGAGAGAGAGAGGGGGGATGAAGGAAAAGAGAGAGAGGAAGGAAAGGAGAGAGGAAGGAAAGGAGAGAGAGAGAAAGAAAGAGAGAGAGAGAGAAAGAAAGAGAGAGATAGAGAAAGTTAAAGGAATTACTTCACCATTTGTCTAATTTTTAAAACATTAAAACAAATTTTTTTTTCATTTACATTTTAAAATCATAATCAGTTTATTTTCAAGATAATTATGCTCATATATATATAGATATGTGCATATATATATATATAGATATATATATATAGATATGTGCATACATACACACAAAATGTGAGAGATCTTTATGATGTCTACGGTATCAAGCAGCAGAATCCGTCAGCATTGTTTGAAAAACAAAAAAGTCACCATTTTAAAAAATAATGTTACATTCACACTTATCCGAGCACACGTGTACTTAGGCCAGACGCAAATAATGCGAAGGGAGAGAGATACAGATAGAGAGAGAGGGAGGGGAGACAGAAAAAGGAGAGGGAGAGAGAAAAAAAGGAAGAAAGAGAGAAAAAGAGGAAGAAAGAGAGAAAAAGAGGAAGAAAGAGAGAAAAAGGGGAAGAAAGAGAGAAAAAGGGGAAGAAAGAGAGAAAAAGAGGAAGAAAGAGAGAAAAATGGGAAGAAAAAGAGAAAAAGAGGAAGAAAGAGAGAAAAAGGGGAAGAAAGAGAAAAAGAGGAAGAAAGAGAGAAAAAGGGGAAGAAAGAGAAAAAGAGGAAGAAAGAGAAAAAGGGGAAGAAAGAGAGAAAAAGAGAAAAAAGAGAAAGGGAGACAGAAAAAGGAGAGGGAAAAAGGGGAAGAAAGAGAGAAAAAGGGGAAGGGAGAGAGAAAACGGGGAAGGGAGAGAGAAAACGGGGAAGGGAGAGAGAAAACGGGGAAGGGAGAGAGAAAAAAGGGAAGAAAGAGAGAAAAAGGGGAAGAAAGAGAGAGAAAGAGGAAGAAAGAGAGAAAAAGAGGAAGAGAGAGAGAAAAAGAGGAAGAAAGAGAGAAAAAGGGGAAGGAAGAGAGAAAAAGGGGAAGGGAGACAGAAAAAGGAAAAATTTAGATAGGGCTTTAAAACGAAACACCAATTTCACGTTCACTCATTCACTGATCAATTAAGAGAATACAATGCAATCAAGTTATGGCCAGTGAAAATGTTTTTGATTTCATTAAAAAGTTGGAGTGACACTGGACATTTTTTTTTTTTTTTTTCAAGATTTTTATATATATTAAAGAAAATTTCATTTTTTTTTCATTTTTAAAATTTTATTTCCCGCGTTGTATTTTTATCCTGTTGAATTACTTGGTTTTGTTATTGAATTATTTGTTGTCATCACATTCAGTTCCCACCTGTAAAAAATAAAAATAAAACATTTAATAATAAAAAAAAATTTAATAAAAAAAAAATTTTTTTTTAATTAATAATAAAAAAAAATTTTTATTATCATTAATTTTTTTTTTTATAAAGAAAAAAAAAATTAATGATAATAATAAAAAAAAATTTAATAATAAAAAAAATCAAAAAGAAAAAAAAAGAAAAAAAAATTAATAAAAAGAAAAAAAAAAAGAAAAAATTTTTTTAATAAAATATACATATATATATATATATATATATATATATATTTGAAAATCTTTGAGAAACCAGTTAATAGACGCATGAATTTATATCAATAAATTCAAATCTATTTAATATTTTTTTTTTTTTATATTTATAAATCCGAATTTTCGGTTTAAAAAACCATACTCATTGTATTTAAAAAAAATTTTTCTTTCATTTTCATGGTGAAAATCTGACGGCGTGGCCGAAGATTTACGATCTCCTCCGATGTCATTGGAGAGTTTGTTTAGATGTCCGGTGCTTGTAGTGAATGCCCTGGCAGGCTTGAGATGAATAATATAAGTGTTACTACAGTTTTGAAAGTGTCGTTAGAAGAAATATTTGAAAATTTTCTAACGACGCTTTCAAAACTTATATATAACTTCTTTGTAATATAGCAAGAAAAATCCCAGCAGAGTGTTCGATTAATTAAGAATTAAAGTTAAAAATTAAGAGCATAATATTTATTTATTTTGGTACAGAAAAATTAGTACAATATTCATACCGTCGGTTTTAATCAGCATACCAATTTCACCACCTCCCAAATGCATCTAAACGGTTTCAAACCATTTAAAAACCCTACAGAGTTACTGCCATTAGACCACCCGGATGATACCTTTATTTAAATTCCTTCGGGATTGATTTAAAGTCTTTTAATCCAGGATTTAAACACAAATTTAATTAATGTTGTTCCTTTTAACCTCCTTAATTTCTTTAGAACACACATCATCAAACCCCAAAACAGTAACGGCCAAATATACGCTACTTATAATATTGACTCACGGGATTTATATAGAAACATATTTTTTTATTTTTTATTTTTATATCTCTTTAAATCTTCTCCAGTTTAAATCTCAATTTTTACTTTTCACCCTCCCCCTTTTTTTCAAACCTTATTAAACCTTTCTTACACTAAATTTAAACAAACATACACAACACTCTAAGCAAATAACGCGTCCAAACGAGAGTGACACGTGACTTTGCATTTCCGAAACAGATGACAACAGAAGCTGAAGAGAGCCGGATGGCTAAGTCGTTCCGTGCTTGAAACCGACGGTACGAATGTTGAACTAATTTTTCTGTACCAAAATAAATATATATAAAGCTCACATTCGAAATTTTAAATGAGATAATTTATTTATTTAAATAGTAAAAACGAATTCTCTTATATATATTTTTATATTCCTGCATATGTAAAAAAAAAAAAAAAAAATATAGTCAAATTAATCTTTTACTTCTGTCACCCCTCCTCGATTATTTTAACATTTACCTCTTTTGTACATCGACCAACCAAAAAAAGTGAATTTATCTTTTTAAGACGATGATCAATTTCTCTCATTATTTGGTTTTTTGACGTGGTTGTTTATACGTCTGAGGAGACCTAATTAAGGGGTCGAAATAAGTTATAATGTGTACAACCTTAATGCGTGTATAGTTTTTTCTTTTTTATAATTCTGTTTTGCTCTGTTTAAATTACATTGAGCTCTGTTATTCAGATTCTCAACACAAAATTGAAATCTACACACTATATATATATATATATATATATATATATATATATATATATATGTATATATATTCAAAGAAGTTTTTTGCAGTTATATGCGAAAAAACAAAAAATACATATCTTCAAAATTAATAATACATTACAAGATCACACTAAAAAAAAAACAATTTATATCAGCCATCTTTAACAACGGGCCGCACTACAGAAACATTCCCTCTTCCCAGTGAACGCGGTATTATCCCAAAACTAATATAGGGATTGCAAAAGATACTAACTAATATCAAAATATTACACAAATTACATAAATTCACTAGACTAACTCGACATTCTACTAAATCTCATTCATTCACTGTGGAGGTCCCCAGATGCCGGAGAGCATTTTACTCAAATAGCTTCTTTCCTCGTGCTGCTGGCCCCTGGAACTCCCTCCCTGCCCCCTGTTTCCCCGACAGTACTGACATGCAGAAATTTAAAACTAATGTAAACAGACATCTCGCTGCTCAGATCCCAATTTAAGCTGAACCACTAATCCTTCCCCCCCTTTTCCTTTTTTCTCAGTAGCCCCTTACGTTTACAGTGGCGGCCTGCCTTGTTTGGGGTGAATCATGTAAAAAAAAAAAAAATGTGCATACATGTTTCGGTTGCACTTTTCCAAGAAAGTCAACCTCATCAGACCAAGAATTTTTCAGGAATGGATGGATTTGAAGAATTTTCTATCCTAAATAACTCTGCACATATGTAACCAATAATGTTTGTATAAATAAAAATTTATACTTATAAACAGCTCTACTTGGTATTGAGCACTTTTTATAAACACTTGAGTTTCTACGGATTTACATTTACAGAAACTAATACAATACATGTACTATATATATATATATATATATATATATATATATTATATTATATCACATTATACAGGGTGGCGCATTGGTTTGAAACTAGGCTTTTCTGATAAATAATACATTTACTTGGTAATTTTGTTGCAGTAGATTTTTAAAATAATATCCTTTAAATGGTCACAATTTTCGGCCTCACAAAGACGCATTTTCCATTACACTCCTTAGAATAACTGGCTCTAGTTCTTGGATTTCATGTCTGATATTGTTTTTAAGCTCTTGAATCGTTGTAGACTTGTTCACATATACCCTTTCCTCAAGATAACTCCAAAGGAAAAAGTCAGGGGCTGTTAAATCCGGTGAAAGTGAAGGCCAGTTAAAATCAGAAAATCTGCTAATTAAGCGCTCGCCAAACAATCCCGCAAAAGTCACGCATAAGTTTGAATCAGTTGTTACCAATTCAAACTAATGCGTGACTTTTGCGTCATCCTGTATATATATATATATATATATGTGTGTGTGTGTGTGTGTATTTGTTTCCATATATATATGTGTGTGTGTGTGTGTATTTGTTTCCATATATATATATGTGTGTGTATTTGTTTCCATATATATATATATGTGTGTGTGTATTTGTTTCCATATATATATATGTGTGTGTATTTGTTTCCATATATATGTGTGTGTATTTGTTTCCATATATATATGTGTGTGTATTTGTTTCCATATATATGTGTGTGTATTTGTTTCCATATATATGTGTGTGTATTTGTTTCCATATATATGTGTGTGTGTGTATTTGTTTCCATATATATGTGTGTGTGTGTATTTGTTTCCATATATATATATGTGGCTTACATAATTGCAACCAATTAAAACCGTATTCAATGCAAAAATGTGTTTGCCACTAAATTTTTATCATCAGACTTTTTCTGACAACACTGTATTAGCACTGCAACAACGTATCTGCCACTGGACCTAGTGCACATTTCCCCAACAACACTGATCTTTCTTTATCGCTCAATGATATTAGCCCTTTGAGTGCTAAAACACGTGTCGACTTCCGTTAAGCCCGTCTTTTATGGATGGCAAAGCACGCCGGTCACATGTGGTCGATACGTGTGAATACTCTCATTCCAGTGTGTACTTGTTCTTTCTCACATCAAGGTTCTACAACTCACCTAATATCTAATGGCAAAAGACTTGTATCCAATTTATGTTCCAGAACAGCTAATTCACAAAGCATTTTCAATGTGGGAGCTGAAAGAAAATACTGACATTAGAATCTTTACAATTAAAAAATATTGACATTAGAATCTTTGCAATTAACAAATACTGACATTAGAATATTTACGATACTGACATTAGAATCTTTACAAGTAAAAATACTGACATTAGAATAAAAAATACCGACATTAGAATCTTTACAATTAAAAAATACTGACATTAGAATCTTTACAAGTAAAAATACGGACATTAGAATCTTTACAAGTAAAAATACTGACATTAGAATCTTTACGATTAAAAAATACCGACATTAGAATTTTCACAATTAAAAAATACTGACATTACAATCTTTACAAGTAAAAATACTGACATTAAAATCTTTACGATTAAAAAATAATGACATTAGAATCTTTACAATTAAATACTGACATTAGAATCTTTACAAGTAAAAAATAATGACATTAGAATCTTTACAAGTAAAAATACTGACATTAGAATAAAAAATACCGACATTTGAATCTTTACAATTAAAAATACTGACATTAGAATCTTTACAAGTAAAAATACTGACATTAGAATCTTTACGATTAAAAAATACAGACATTAGAATCTTCACGAATAAAAAATACTGACATTAGAATCTTTACGGGGGGAAAATACTGACATTAGTATCTTCACGAATAAAAAATACTGACATTAGAATCTTTACAAATAAAAAATACCGACATTACAATCTTTACAAGTAAAAATACTGACATTAGAATAAAAAATACTGGCAATAGAATCTTTACAATCATTTTTGGCAGAGTGTGGACACTACTATAATAGAAAACAAAGTTACGTAATTACGGAGTTTCCCCTCCGTTTCAGAGATGCAATGTCCGAATGGAAAAGTGTTTTATTAAGATAAAAAGTTATTTACCGAAGTCCAACACATGAAGATCGGAATGGTCGTAGAGATCCATTTCTTCGAATTCACTCTGGTTCTCTTCCATCACAAGCAAAGGGGAAAAAGCGTGGTTGATTGGACTGCGGTGGGCAGGGGGGGGGGAAGAAAAGAAAAAAGTTGAGTACGACAATAAATATCAGACAAATATTTCAGAAAATAACTAAACCATTACATAAAAAACTGGAAAAAATGCGTACAAAAATGATAATATACACACACATCTATATATATATATATCTATATACATATATATAGATAGATATATATATATATATATAGATAGATAGATAGATATTGTGGAAATTTTGGTATATTTTCTAGTAAGTCATGGGTCGCTTCCCTTTGTTTGAAACCGGTGAAGGCCTTCAGTTGGCTTACGTGCCAGGTTGAAGGTCACATGGATTATTTTGCGTAGGCGTTGGGTTAGGGAAGCCATTTTGTGTCACGTGGTTTCTATTTTTGGAAATGATGCATTAGTTCTGTCTCGATTTGATATCGGCGCGAAATTTAATCAGGACAGACTTGGACGCCTAGCAGTCAACACCTGTAAAAGCTGTTTCTCCGTCCTTAGGAGGGACGTTAAATTTGAGAAGAATTTCTACTTGAAGAAATTTAAGAGATAGAGTATCTCTTGGCAAGAATTGCCTTTTATGTATGAAATATTCTTCCTTCGGTCAACGAATATTTCCCTTTGAAGATGTTTCAGGTCAGAGACTTGAAATGAAGAATTATGAAGAATTTGAACGAGATAAAAATATCTCCGGGCACGAAATTGCCTATATTGAAGAGCTTAGCTCCCGTGAACTGAAATACTTTGCTGTTGAGAAGATTCTGAATCAGAGATTAAGAATCGTAAAGTGTGATGCTATTTGGGACTAACTGTGGAAAAAGCAAGTATTATGTTTATTTGAAATTTGTACTGTTCTAGTGACGTATTTCTTACGTTGGATTTATTATAAGAAAATTATTGAAGAAAAGGAAAGAAAAAAAAAGAACTTTGTGACAGACGTTTGATAAAATAAAAAAAGGTTATTTTTACCATGAAAATTGTGACGGAATTCTGCACGGTTTGTCAATTTTATTACTTTTGATTGTAACTTTGGTGTAAAGAAGAAAAAAGAGACTATTTGATTGATTTTGTAAAAATACTGACTTTATAGTAAGTTCATGTTTTAAAAGGATTTATTCCTTTGCTTAGATTGTGTCAATTTTTGTTGTATCTAACTTTAATGTTAAGAAATCCTGATGTTGTATTTTTTTGATTTTGATTTTTTTGTACGTTATCTAGGAATAATTTATTTATTCCAGCTCTGGAAAAAAAGCAGTTCAAGCTACCTTTTTTTTGTAAATAAAACTTTGTTTTAACTTTTATGAACATCTTGTATTCTTCCCTTCCTTCTCTCTTGTTATAATTTTTTTTGTGATAATTGTCCTGGGTAACATGACTTAGTTTAGAGCGGTTTTCGTTAACACCCACGAAAAATCCGACAATATATATATATATATATATATAGATAGATATATATATATATAGAGAGAGAGAGAGATAAATATATAGGGATAGATATATAGAAATATATATATAGAGAGAGATAGATATATAGAAATATATATATAGAGAGAGATAGATATATAGAAATATATATATATATATATATATAGAGTGAGATAGATATATAGAAATATATATATATAGAGAGATAGATATATATATAGATATATATATATAGAGAGAGATAGATATATATATAGATATATATATATATAGAGAGAGAGATATATAGATATATATATATATATAGAGAGAGAGATATAAATATATATATAGAGAGAGAGATAGATAAATAGAGAGAAAAAAGTGTCTAAAATCTTACCTTGTTCCACCAAAGAGAAAGAGCCGTGATCCAATCACAGAACAGCATTGCCGTCTCCTCGGACAAGGTCCTTTGCCTTTTACTTTTACCATCGTCCAATGATTATGAACTGGAAAAAAAAAAGAACATTTAACAATTGTATACAAACTTGTCTCATCTCCATTCATATAAAGTTAGATACGTGAATATATTCATATTTTTGTATGTACAAGATTCACTCCTAAACTAATCATTATTAATTTTGGAATACAGCTTCTAGATGTAAGGGGTCATAATATGGGCTACATTTAGTTTTATGAAAAGGTGGTAAAACGGAAGTGGAATTTTAATGGATATCAATTAATGTATATGAATTAATGGATATCATTTAATAGATATGAATTAATGGATATCAATTCATGGATATCAATTCATGGATATCAATTCATGGATATGAATTAATAGATATGAATTTATGGATATCATTTAATAGATATGAATTAATGGATATGCATTAATGGATATGCATTAATGGATATGCATTAATGGATATCAATGGATATGAATTAATGGATATGAATTAATGGATATGAATTAATGGATATGAATTAATGGATATGAATTAATGGATATCATTTAATGGATATGAATTAATGGATATGAATTAATGGATATGAATTAATGGATATCATTTAATAGATATGAATTAATAGATATGAATTAATAGATATCATTTAATGGATATGAATTAATGGATATGCATTAATGGATATCAATTAACGGATATGAATTAATGGATATCATTTAATGGATATGAATTAATAGATATCATTTAATGGATATGAATTAATGGATATCATTTAATGGATATGAATTAATGGATATGCATTAATGGATATCAATTAACGGATATGAATTAATGGATATCATTTAATGGATATGAATTAATGGATATCATTTAATGGATATCATTTAATGGATATCAATTAATGATATGAATTAATAGATATGAATTAATGGATATGAATTAATGAATATGAATTAATAGATATCATTTAATGGATATCATTTAATGGATATGAATTAATGGATATCAATTAATGGATATCATTTAATGGATATGAATTAATGGATATGAATTAATGGATATGAATTAATGGATATCATTTAATGGATATGAATTAATGGATATGAATTAATGGATATGAATTAATGGATATGAATTAATAGATATCAATTAATGGATATGAATTAATGGATATCATTTAATGGATATGAATTAATGGATATCAATTAATGGATATGAATTAATAGATATCAATTAATGGATATGAATTAATGGATATCATTTAATATCCAATCTCCGCAGATGGGGAGTCACGACATTCGAAGCATCTCATTCTCTTTTCAGCTGGTAAGTGTTCCTGTTTATTGTCAAACTTGGTTGCTATAGAACTTTGGGCAGATGTTGATGATGAAGCACAAACATTTGATTGCTGCTGTAGTGATGATGAAGGCAGTAATTGTTGACTCGCTGTAGAATGAAAGGGTCAGAGCTGCTGCTGCTGCTGGTTCTGGTGCTGCTGCTTCTTGTGCTGCTGTTGACTTTCGGCTCTTATGTCCTTTCATTTATCTCAGTTGGTCTCCACATTATTAGCTAATTTGTGATTCACATGTGCAGATCAGTCTCAACAATATAAGTTCACAACTGTAAAGATGAAGCCCCTTTTTACTCTGACAGATGGGCAGTCACGACATACGAAGCATCTCATTCTCTTTTTAGCTGGTAAGTGTTCATCTTTATCGTAACAAACACACAAGGACAAGCCGTTTTGATGTTAATATATAGTTAAGATAGATAGAACAACTTTTGCATTTATTCATTTATACAAACATATATATATATGTAATCCAGGGTTTCGAATCGTATGACCGGTAGTGAATAGTAATATCTCTATGCTGATCAGTCCTGATTGAAAAGGGACGAAACGTATACGCACATAGATAATAAACAATAACAAATATTTTATATATATATATATATATATATATTTACGTGTTTTTGGACAGCATCCACCCTTGCTCTCATCTCAACATAAGACTCTTTACCTATATATATATATATATATATACACATGCATATATAGAGCTCTCTGATTCGAATTCCTATCGAAAATAATCGAACCTGAAAACTATATATATATATATATATAGATATATATATATATATGAAGAAGAATGGAAAGGAATTAGAGAAGGAAAATTTAATTTGAATAAATTGCCTTTTTGCGGAATATACCTTGCTCTGAGCAATTGAATTGAATTTTGATTTGGCTTTTGCTTCTCTAATTCCTTTCCATTCTTCTTCATATCTACCTGCTCTATCCTGGATATTGAGCTGTATACTCTTCACAATAGGTTTTACCTTTCCTAAAAGTTCGCTTTTAGTACACCGCTTTATATATATATATATATATATTATATATATACACATGGGCATGCACGATATGCGAAGCATCGCATTCTCTTTTCAGCTGGTAAGTGTTCATCTTTATTATCATAAATACAAGTTGTAATAAACGACTTTTCAAGAGAGATTATATTAAGGTGCTTACAAAATAATGACAGATTCCAGAAACGAACATTTATTCATTGAAATCATGCAGGACCCCCTCTCTTTCCCCCCTTCCCCTCTCTTTCTCCCCTCCCCCCTCTCTTTCTCATGTAAAACTTTATAATTAAAACTTGCTGAAAGGAAAAGTTTGGTATTTGTATTTTAAATAATATCTTTTAGAAAAATAAGTAATAAAATAGTTCTTTTTTTTTTTTTTTTTTCTCGAAACAGTTAAATATGAATTTTTCCACCAATCATAGTGCTGTCAGATCGCAGATATTTTAAATAAAAAAAAATTTTTTTTTTTAAATTAAAAAAGATAAATTAAAAAATTTTTTTTAAAAAGATTCATTTAAAAAAAATAAAAAAGATTAATTTAAAAAAACAAAATGAACCTAATTTTAAAAAAAAATTAAAATAAAAAAATGAAAAAAAAAAAAAATTCAATTAAGAAAAAAAAGAAAAAAGACATTCAAATATCTCGATAAATAAGTGGTAAGTTCTTACCTGGATCAAACCTAAATATATCACGAAAGTGGAGATGATGAGAGCCATTGAAGCCACCAAAGACATAAAGAAAACCTTTATAAACAACTAAAAAACAAAAAAAAAACAGCAAATATTAAATAACAATCAAATCATGATCTAAGGGGCATTTTCTGCATGTGTGTGTGTGTGTGTGCATGTGTGTGTGTGTGGGTACGTGTGCGTGCGTGTGTGCGTGTGTGTCAGTCAGTCATACTTTTTCTTAAATAATGTAATTAAATACATCGCAAAATTTGTCTCATTTTGAAATAGAGATCTTCACTACCATTTTAGATAAATTACCAACAAATAAATTAAATTAAAAATGAAGAAATGGAACAAAATCTTTCAGTAAACAAAAAAAATAATTAATCTTGTAAAAAACAAAAAATAAATTAATTTTGTAAAAAAAAAAATGAATTAATCTTGTTAAAAAAGAAAATAAATTAATCTTGTAAAAAAAAAAAAAAATTAATCTTGTAAAAAAAAAAATTAAATTATCTTGTAAAGAAAAAAAAAAATTAATCTTGTAAAGAAAAAAAAAAATTAATCTTGTAAAAAAAAAAAATAAACTAATCTTGTAAAAAAAAAAAAATAAATTAATCTTGTAAAAAAAAAAAATTTAAATTAATCTTGTAAAAAAAAAATAAAATAAAAATTAATCTTGTAAAAATAAAATAAATAAAAATTAATCTTGTAAAAAAAAAATAAATAAATTAATCTTGTAAAAAAAAAATAAATAAATTAATCTTGTAAAAAAAAAATAAATAAATTAATCTTGTAAAAAAATAAATTAATTAATCTTGTAAAAAAATAAATTAATTAATCTTGTAAAAAAATAAATAAATCAATCTTGTAAAAAAATAAATAAAGGCTTCTATTTTCAATTTTATGAAAAAATAATTAGAAGGACTTACACGCAGAGTGGCTGCGTCTTCCTATCGGGGCCACGCCACTCGTATTCGGTTGCGTCCACGTATTAGTGACGGTGTCAAACATTTGAATTTTGTTGCAATAGATTTCTCGATTGGTAAACATTTCCCCGGAAACATCACTCCGCCCGCCAAATACATACATAATGTTTCCTATTGATGTAGCCGAGTGGAAGTCTCTCCAAATAGCAGGGACACCCTAAAAAAAATAAAAAAATAATTTTTAAAAACATTCCTTATGGTCTAACCTAACCCTAACCAGAGTGGAAGTCCCTCCAAATAGCAGGGACACCCTAACAAAAGAAAAACATTTTTTTTTTTTAAATTCAACAAAAAGTGTTAATCTAGAAATGTACAAAAAAAAAAACAAGAAAAAAGAACAAGAATAAAAAAAAGAAAATAATCTAATTTTTAGGGGGGGGGTTCAACAAAAAGTGTTAATCTAGAAATGTACAAAAAAAAACAAGAAAAAAGAACAAGAATAAAAAAAAGAAAATAATCTAATTTTTAGGGGGGGTTCAACAAAAAGTGTTAATCTAGAAATGTACAAAAAAAAACAAGAAAAAAGAACAAGAATAAAAAAAAGAAAATAATCTAATTTTTAGGGGGGGGTTCAACAAAAAGTGTTAATCTAGAAATGTACAAAAAAAAACAAGAAAAAAGAACAAGAATAAAAAAAAGAAAATAATCTAATTTTTAGGGGGGGGTTCAACAAAAAGTGTTAATCTAGAAATGTACAAAAAAAAACAAGAAAAAAGAACAAGAATAAAAAAAAGAAAATAATCTAATTTTTAGGGGGGGGGGTTCAACAAAAAGTGTTAATCTAGAAATGTACAAAAAAAAACAAGAAAAAAGAACAAGAATAAAAAAAAGAAAATAATCTAATTTTTAGGGGGGGTTCAACAAAAAGTGTTAATCTAGAAATGTACAAAAAAAAACAAGAAAAAAGAACAAGAATAAAAAAAAGAAAATAATCTAATTTTTAGGGGGGGGTTCAACAAAAAGTGTTAATCTAGAAATGTACAAAAAAAAACAAGAAAAAAGAACAAGAATAAAAAAAAGAAAATAATCTAATTTTTAGGGGGGGGTTCAACAAAAAGTGTTAATCTAGAAATGTACAAAAAAAAACAAGAAAAAAGAACAAGAATAAAAAAAAGAAAATAATCTAATTTTAGGGGGGGGGGGTTCAACAAAAAGTGTTAATCTAGAAATGTACAAAAAAAAACAAGAAAAAAGAACAAGAATAAAAAAAAGAAAATAATCTAATTTTTAGGGGGGGGTTCAACAAAAAGTGTTAATCTAGAAATGTACAAAAAAAAAACAAGAAAAAAGAACAAGAATAAAAAAAAGAAAATAATCTAATTTTTAGGGGGGGGGTTCAACAAAAAGTGTTAATCTAGAAATGTACAAAAAAAAAAACAAGAAAAAAGAACAAGAATAAAAAAAAGAAAATAATCTAATTTTAAGGGGGGGGGTCAACAAAAAGTGTTAATCTAGAAATGTACAAAAAAAAAAAAACAAGAAAAAAGAACAAGAATAAAAAAAAGAAAATAATCTAATTTTTAGGGGGGGGTTCAACAAAAAGTGTTAATCTAGAAATGTACAAAAAAAAAACAAGAAAAAAGAACAAGAATAAAAAAAAGAAAATAATCTAATTTTTAAGGGGGGGTTCAACAAAAAGTGTTAATCTAGAAATGTACAAAAAAAAAACAAGAAAAAAGAACAAGAATAAAAAAAAGAAAATAATCTAATTTTTAGGGGGGGGGGGTCAACAAAAAGTGTTAATCTAGAAATGTACAAAAAAAAAACAAGAAAAAAGAACAAGAATAAAAAAAAGAAAATAATCTAATTTTTAGGGGGGGGGGTTCAACAAAAAGTGTTAATCTAGAAATGTACAAAAAAAAACAAGAAAAAAGAACAAGAATAAAAAAAAGAAAATAATCTAATTTTTAGGGGGGGGTTCAACAAAAAGTGTTAATCTAGAAATGTACAAAAAAAAAACAAGAAAAATATAAAAACAAGAAAAAAAAACATTTTGGTCTTTTTTTTTTTTTTTCTTTTAAAGATAAAGAAATTTGCAAGAAAATCCAAAATAACTGGAATAAAATTGATCCAGTCAAGAAAATTGAAAAGTACCAGATAAATAGTAGTAGCGATGGTTGTGACCCAATGGGTCACGGGTATGTCTAACATTGTTAAAAAAATAAAGAAAAATGAAAAAAAAAATAAAAACAAAAAAACAAAAAAAAACAACAAAAAGGAAAAAACAGAAGAGAAAAAAAGAAAAAAAATCAAATGAAAAAGAAAAAGAAAAAAAGAAAAAGAAAGAAAAAAAGAAAAAGAAAAAACAAAAAGAAAAAAAACAATTTTTTAAAAAAATCAAATTAAAAAAATCAAATAAAACAAGAAAAAAAATCTAAAACAAAAAAAATTAAAAAAATCAAATTAAAAAAATCAAATAAAACAAGAAAAAAATCTAAAAAAAAAAATAAAACAAATAAAGACCAAATAATTTTTTTTTTTTTAAATTAAAAAAAAATCAAATAAAACAAGAAAAAAATCTTTAAAAAAATTTAAATAAAAATTTTAAAAAATATAAAAAAACAAATAAAAAAAATCAAATAAAATTTTTTTTTTTAAATTTAAAAAAAAAAAAAATAAAAAAATAAAAAAATAAAACACTAACCTTTGTGACGATATTGCACCACGTGAAAGAAACAAAATCTAATGCTTGCACTTGATTAGAAAATCTGTCGATCTATAAAAAAAGGAAAAGCGTTACACATTTTTCACATTCAAAAAATTTAACGTTTCCCATATAATCTTGATTTGGTTGGTTATTTTGTTTTACAGCATATCAACCCTTTTCGGGTTATTTAATGCCAAATCCCGTCATTTTGGTGAAAGTTTTTATGCTTCAAGTTCTTATTGTACAATCTTTCGACAGAAGAGATACTACACTTTGATCTTAGCCCAAAGTTCTGTGATATAGTTAACAGTAGAATACACAAGATGGGGTGATTGGAAAAAGAAACAGATACGAAGCAATGATACAGTAACATTTTATATCGTAACGAATACGATCAAAAATCAAGGTAAAAGTTTTGGGAAGGGAGGGAAATTGTTTTTTTTTTGTTTTTGGTTTTGCAAAACTCAATCATGTTCTGCAAAAAGAAAAACACAATAAAACATTAAAAAAGAAAAAAAAAAGAAAAAAGAAAAAAAAGAAAAAGAAAAAAAAAAGAAAAAAGAAAAAAAAGAAAAAAGAAAAAAAAAAGAAAATGAGAAAAAAGAGAAAAAAGGAAAAAAAGGAGATAAAAAGGAAAAAAAAGGAGCAAAAAAGAAAAACACAATAAAACATTAATGTTTGGTGCATGTTTTTGGATCTGCAGATATCTTCAGAAAGAAAAAAACAGCCTGAATTAAATTAAAAATGTGTATATAACAAAACGAGCTTGCAAATAAAAAAACTAATATTTTTCTTTTTAGCTTTTTTGTATAACATTTTGTAAATAGCGCCACCTTTTTTTTTTTCCATAATTCCAAGTGAGAAGTAAAAAGAAAAAAAAAGAAAAAAGAAAAAAAGAAAAAAGTTAAAAAAAGAAAGAGAAAACAAAAGAGAAAAAAAAAGAGAAAAAAGGAGATAAAAAGGAAATAAAAGGAGCAAAAAAGAAAAGAAAAAAAGAAAAGAAAAAGAAAAGAAAAAAAAGAAAAGAAAAAAGAGAAAGGAAAAAGAGAAAAAAGGAGAGAAAAAGGAGAGAAAAAAGGAAAAAAGAGAAAAAAGGAGAAAAAAGAGAAAAAAAAAGAAAAAAAAGAAAGTAAAAAAGAAAAGAAAAAAGAAAAGAAAAAAGAGAAAAAAGGAAAAAAGAGAAAAAAGGAGAGAAAAAGGAGAGAAAAAAGGAAAAAGAGAAAAAAGGAGAAAAAAGGAGAAAAAAGGAGAAAAAAAGAGAAAAAAAGAAAGAAAAAAAAGAAAAGAAAAATAAAAAAAAAAAGAGAAAAAAGGAAAAAAGAGAAAAAAGGAGAGAAAAAGGAAAAGAGAAAAAAAGGAAAAGAGAAAAGAGGAGAAAAAAAGAGAAAAAAAAAGAAAGAAAAAAAAAGAAAAGAAAAAAGAAAAGAAAAAAAAAGACGGTGTTAAGGCAAAATGTGTCATTTAGGTTGTTGCTCATTTTGGGGTGCCTCAAATCTATTTGATCCCATTCTATTTCTTAATGAAAAAAAAAGAAAAAGGGATAATATAAAGTTATTTACCTCTTCTTCATATCCACCAAATATATACATTTTGTTGTTGACAACACAAGCAGAATGGCCATCTCTAGCGCCAGGTTTGCTTCCGCGGACAGGAGGACACGACCACGTTAATGTATCTGAAGTCGAGTTAAAAGAAACATTTATCGACCGTTTTGCACCGTTTTGCACCGTTTTATTAACAATAACATACTTTACGACAATTTATTTTTTAAAATTTACTTATTCCGGCCCAGACGACAGATAATAAAAAATATTCTTAAACAATCACCTAAAAATAAAAATCAGCAAGTGAAACAATGAAACGTCTACTTGGAGGAATGCTATGGAAAGTAAAATCTGAGAGTGAACATTACCAAGATCAAAGTGATGATCAGTGGTTGTAGTGTTGGAAAGCTCCCCGAAAGAGGAAAGCTCCCCCAAAAGAGGAAAGTTTCCCCAAAGAGGAAAGCTCCCCCAAAAAGAGGAAAGCTCCCCCAAAAAGAGGAAAGCTCCCCCCAAAAGAAGAAAGCTCCCCAAAACAGGAAAGCTCCCCCTAAAGAGGAAAGTTCCCCAAAAGAGGAAAGTTTCCCAAAAGAGGAAAGTTCCCCCAAAAGAGGAAAGTTCCCCCAAAAGAGGAAAGTTCCCCAAAAGAGGAAAGCTCCCCCAAAAGCGAAAAGCTCCCCTAAAGAGGAAAGTTTCCCAAAAGAGGAAAGTTCCCCAAAAGAGGAAAGCTCCCCCAAAAGAGGAAAGCTCCCCCAAAAGAGGAAAGTTCCCCCAAAAGAGAAAAGTTCCCCCAAAAGAGGAAAGTTCCCCCAAAAGAGGAAAGTTCCCCAAAAGAGGAAAGCTCCCCAAAAGAGGAAAACTCCCCCAAAAGAGGAAAGTTCCCCAAAAGAGGAAAGCTCACCAAAAGAGGAAAGCTCCCCCAAAAGAAGAAAGCTCCCCAAAAGAGGAAAGCTCCCCCAAAAGCGAAAAGCTCCCCTAAAGAGGAAAGTTTCCCAAAAGAGGAAAGTTCCCCAAAAGAGGAAAGTTCCCCCAAAAGCGAAAAGCTCCCCCAAAAGAGAAAAGTTCCCCCAAAAGAGAAAAGTTCCCCAAAAGAGAAAAGTTCCCCCAAAAGAGGAAAGTTCCCTAAAAGAGGAAAGCTCCCCAAAAGAGGAAAGTTTATGGCCGGGCTTGGAAGAACAAAGAATTAACCACAGTGGTGAAGGATTGCCGGACAAATGGTTATGGGAAAATGAATCCCCCGACCAAAGGTTGTGGGAGAGATGCCTTTGTAGCAGCATGTCGTTCCCACTGTTCGAACGTGGCCCGACCACGTGTGGATTGGTCGAAGTGGCTGGACCATGTGTGGATATAATTAAAGGATTCAAACATACAAAGGAAAAGAAAGAAAACATTATTATTATTATCTAAAATTATATTTAAAAGAAAGCGAAGGAATAATAAAGCTAACACACAAGAATGGTATTTCATAAAATTAATAATTAAGAGAAAAACATTTATATTAAACAACAAAAACAATTTATTTGACTAAAAAATTTTGTAGAGTTCATATTCTTAAGGAGTGCGACAGTTCTGTTCGTAAGTTCATATTTGTAAGGTCATATTTGTAAGTTCATATTTGTAAGGTATATATGTGAGGTATATATGTGAGCGTGTTTGATGTATTTTTGTGTGGCAATTGTAATGGTGTGTGTTTGATGTATTTTTGTGTGGCAATTGTAATGGTGTGTGTTTGACGGAATAGTTCATCATTCGAATTAAAAGAGATTACCTTTTGCCTCCTCCCACATCCTCGGTCGTAAGTTCATATTTGTAAGTTCATATTTGTAAGGTGTATATGTGAGGTGTATATGTGAGGTGTATATGTGAGGTATATATGTGAGGGTATATATGTGAGGTATATATGTGAGGTATATGTGTGAGGTATATGTGTGAGCGTGTTTGATGTATTTTTGTGTGGCAATTGTAATGGTGTGTGTTTGACGGAATAGTTCATCATTCGAATTAAAAGAGATTACCTTTTGCCTCCCCCACCTCCTTGGTCGAGCTGGTGGTGGTGGTGGGGGGTGGGGGGGGGGTATGTCGACGATCTCCTCTGTGTGTGTTTGCCCAGAACAAGGAAAGGAAAAAGAGAGAGAAAGGAAGTACGTGCCTTCTTTTATAGGGAGTCAAATCTTGCGTGGTCAAGCTGACCTGTTGGTCTCTGATTGGCCGGAATCTTCAGGCAACGTGCTTTCACGAGATCATCCCCCTCTTCTCTAGCTCAAGAGACGAAGAAGGGCTGAGTCAACAAAGAAAGAAAGGTCGCACATATATCCCCTGACCAGTTGTGGCGTCGGTCACAAGTTCCCCTGCTCAGTTTGTAGAAAGGGAGTCGGGAGCAACTTTTTGCGACACTCTTCTCTCAACAGATCTCCACACCTTTCAAAAAGGAGGAGGTAATGCCTAGGAGGGTGGTATCATGACAACAGAACGGGCGTAGGGAGGCAGGAATATTAATTAAGAAAGGGTGGGAGTGAGAGTGATTTTCTTCCCTACACTCTTTTCCTCTGACGTCATTTCCTGTTAAAATCGTGACTTTGCATTATTTCTCAAATTATACATGATAGCATTGATTTCTTCTAAAATTATTACTAAATAACGTTGAAAATGGACGAAGAACCCCCCCCCCCCCATTGGAGAAAAGTGCTCAGTCGACCCGCAAAAAATCAATATTTTTTCCGGTTCCAAGATATTACACGTGCCTGGGCTGGCCGGTCGGAATGATATCACCCGTGTGACCGTTTGTTGGGTACCCTCGGAGGAGAGGCTTTACATACATACATACATACATACATACAGGTTACAAAAAACGTGCAGTGGAATTACAGGTAGTTTGAGAGACGATAACCAGTTTGTCTGCAAGAAGTGTAAGACAACGCAGACGTATGAAGACCTCGGACGTGGAGAAAGTATATTTAAGGTTTGGTTTGTTTTACGGCATAGCAACCAACTACTGGTTATGTAATGCCGAATAAAGTTGTCAAATGCAATTCCAATTATTTCACATTGTCTTGAAAGACAATGAAAAGTGAAATCAAGAATTTGTGATTAAATTTTTTGGAACAGTCCAACTTCCTTGATGAAATCTAAGACTTCTGTCACATTTGTGTTTTTTAAACAAATCTTTTAAAGTTTTGGAGTCGTAATATTTGCTTCGAGTTTGTTGCAGATCTCGACAGTCTAGTAATATATGTTTGACTGTGTAAGATTGTTGACATGCTATGCACATTGGAGACTCCTCTCCTTCCAATTAGTGCTTGTGAGTAATATACGTGTGTCCTATACGAAGTCTGGTTATTATAACTTCTTCTCTTCTTGCTTTTCTATAGTCCAGAGGCCACTCATCTATAGTTGGCCAAATCTTGTATAACTTATTCTTTTGGCATTCATCCCAACATTCTTGCCATTTTTCTTTGATTATCCTGTTAATATATTTAAGTAGAAGAGTTAACTGTCTACCTACACACCTAAACGCCTAAACACCTAGACACTGATCTATTATTTTTTCATGAACGTAATGATTATACAGGATGTTCGGGATAAATTTGACACTTCTTGGAAATAAAATAAAATATAATAAATAATTGTACATTTTTCAAATTAATATTTACCAATAATTGGCAAATTAGTGTTTTTTTTTTTCCTTCTGAGGATAAAAGTAAATTCTTTGAAAATCCATGGATTAAAGGACATTCTCATATTTTATTTATATTTTAAAGAAAAAAAAAGTCATATCTTGGTCAATAATTGATATATTTAAAAAATTTAAGTGCCTTCTTTAAAGCATCTTTCGCCGAATACAGCTCACTCGAAGAAGCTGCCGCGAGCCTCTATCATCGCCTCAAGGCGGGACCTAAACCTGGAGCACGCGGCCTTCACAATGTCCTTCGATAGATGCCTGAAGACTAGTTTGATCGTGGCAATCAGCTTGTCCTTGGCGTTGCAGACGGTACAGTTGGTGTCTTTCTCAACTGAGTCCCACACATAACAATCCATGGGGGGGTTTAAACCAGGCGAGTTGAGAATAGGAGGTTGGGTTTTTTTGTTTGTTTGTTGGGTTTTAACGACCTTTCAACCCTTATAAGGTCATCTCAGGTTAAACATTTTTTTTTTTAAATTAAATATTATTGTACAAGTTGGTTTCTTTGAGAAACCCTATTATTTGAGACGGGGCTATATTTTCAAATAATTTTTTAATATTAGTTGCTTTGTAGTATTTACTGCGTATATGTGTAGATTTTTTGCATTTAAGTAATATGTGTTTTATTGTTTGTCCTTCATTGCAGTAGTTACACCGAGGCTCTCCCTCTCCTCCCAGTAGGTGTATGTGGGTCAGTCTTGTGTGGTCAATACGTACACGTGTCAACACTGTGTCCTCCTTTTGGTTGGTCGTCATGTTTTGGTTTTCTGTTCCAACTATAGATCGATGTTCGTACAACTTGTTTTGAGGGAAGGTGTTCCATATTTCTTGCCATTTTGATTTCAGCCTATAGCGTCCACAAACAAAAAACTATAAGGGAAATTCTCTATCTCTCTTTCTCTCTTTCTTTCTCTCTCTCTCTCTCTTTCTCTCTCTCGTTATTTCTTTCTCTCTCTCTTTCTTTCTTTCTCTCTCTCTTTCTTTCTTTCTCTCTCTCTTTCTTTCTTTCTCTCTCTTTCTTTCTTTCTCTCTCTCTCTCTCTCTCTCTATTTCTTTCCCCCTCTCTTTATCTCTATCTTTCCCCCCTCTCTTTTTCTCTCTCTTTCTCTCTCTCTTTCTCGTTCTCTCTCTTTCTTTCTCTCTCTCTTTCTTTCTCTTTCTCTCTCTCGTTATTTCTTTCTCTTTCTCTTTCTCGTTATTTCTTTTTCTCTCTTTCTTTCTTTCTCTCTCTTTCTCTCTCTCGTTATTTCTTTCTCTCTCTCTTTCTCTCTTTCTTTCTTTCTCTCGTTATTTCTTTCTCTCTCTCTTTCTCTCTCTCTCTCTTTCTCTTTATCTCTCTTTCTACCTCTTTCTTTCTCTCTCTCTCTCTCTCTATTTCTCTCTCTTTCTTTCCCCCTCTCTATATCTCTATCTTTCCCCCTCTCTCTTTCTCTCTCTTTCTCATGATATTCATAGACTCCTTATCTTCCCTCATTGAAAGTACAGAATAGTTAACCAACCCTCACCTTCCCAAAAGAAATAAGTTTGATATTAAGCAAAAGAATATATCAGTATTACTATTCTGTAATAACAAAAATTTGCTGCTGATAGTAAAAAAGGACTTAAATTTACATTTGCTGCGGATCAAAAGATGGACTCTCTGCAAAAACTATTCCGAGAAGGAAAAATTGTATTTTCAAAATTAAATAAAATTCCAATTTTTTTTTCTTAACAACATGAACTAACACTAAAGAAAAGGAAATTACTATTCGGGATGAAATGTTGATATTTTAGGACGGGGTTCATAATATTCACAGACTCCTTATCTTCCCTCATTGCTTTAGAAGAAAAGAGATTGTTCCACCCTTATATCTCCAATATACTGGAAAAACATAACTTAATGAAAACACAAAAGGAAGTAACCATGGCCTGGATATCCAGCTATGTGTGTATTAAAGGCAATGAAAGGGCTGACAAATTGGCCAAAAAAGCCCTTAACAAAGAAATAAGTAATATCAAAATCCCATATACAGATTTCAAAAGAAAAGTTAAGGAGGAGGTTGGGGGCAGATGTTGAGACTGGTGGAGTCGTGGAGTTCTCAGCCAGCCACTTTTCGGTTTTCCCCAGAGGTGCAACAGAGCCAAGTCCTGCTTCTGCCACACATATGACCTTCTTGAAGCCATCCTCTCCACCAAGTGTCAAAATAAAATCTGAGAATGTCCTTTAATCCATGGATTTTCAAAGAATTTACTTTTATCCTCAGAAGGAACCCGCCCCCCCAAAAAAAACCCACTAATTTGCTAAATATTAATTTGAAAAATTTACAATTATTTATTTTATTTTATTTCTTGTTTAAAAACCCGATGATTATAATAAACCGATAATGCATGAAACTTTACTTTTGTTTCATTATTTTAATATTTTCTATAACAATGTTCTATCCCTGATATCGAGATAGATATCGATGGATATCACGATAGGTAAGCTGGAAGGAACAGAAATAATACATCGAAATGGAACTTACTATTTATTTTTTCTTAAAATCTTACATAACAGCAAGTGTGGTGTTAGCTGTTTGTGGTGGTAGTTTTGTTTTACGGCATATCAACCCTTTTTGGGTTATTTAATGTCGAATCTGGTCATTATAGTAAAAGTTTTTATGCTTCAAGTTCGTTATATCTTCAAATGTTTAATCATCGTTTTTGGTTTGGTAGTTTTGTTTTACGGCATATCAACCCTTTTTGGGTTATTTAATGTCGAATCTGGTCATTATAGTAAAAGTTTTTATGCTTCAAGTTCTAAAAATAAAATAAAAAAGGGGAGGGAGAAAGGGAGTGGGGCTGTTGTTTTTGTTTTTGGTTTTGTAGAACATAATTAAGGTTTACAAAAAAAACAAAAAAAAAACAAAAAACGTCAATGTAGGTGAATTTCGTCTCAGGGAGCCACAGGGCAGCCTGATCTGGTATCACCAGTAGCTGTTTGTGTGTTGTCCAAAAATCATTTATTTAATATTTCGGGAAAAAAGAAACTTCTCTTTGTCAAAAATAATAAACACCAGAGGAAAACTCTGTCCGTGCAGAGAATCTACCAAAATGGATGACAGAGAATAGCGTAGGAGCAAACCAGTCCCGCAGAGAATAGAAATTAATAAGTTTTAAAGTTATGTTATGTATATAAATGCAGTGTTCAAATATATGTGTGTAATATTGGATAAATGATAGGTATTGTATGGTGATGAATTAACTGTTAGTTTTGATAATATATGTTTTTATTTTACTTTTATTTTTTAATTTTTATTTGTTTCTCTGTTTTATTTTCGTATTTTTTTTCTTCGTATTTTTTAATTTTGTTTTAATATAAAGTAAAGTAATTAATCTCTCATTTTTAATTATTCTAGATTTTATTAAATTTATTGATTATCATATATTCAAAAAGTATTATTAATTGTGAGTTTCATCAAATTAGTTTATCGAATTAATGTAATATGTTAATTATTATAGGATTATAATAAGTTTAGGCTTAAATGATTCTATTAAATTCGGGTGTTTAAGACAGTGTAAGGGGAATAACTGCCTGTTATTAAATCGGGTCTTTAATGCGAATTAATTTATAGATTCAGTCGATAGAAGTCTGTGTATTAAGTTATTATTTATATATATATATATATATCTATATATATATATATATATGTATATATATATAATATACAGGGTGGGCAAAAATAAGGGTCCTATTTTTAAAAATTCATAACTTTTTTATTTATTGATTTAAAAAAATTTTTTTTTTAGAATAAGTAAAGGACCCCTTCCGAAGCAAGCATGAGCCGTATTAGTCCTAAGGAACGTACCCTCATTTAGAAAACATTATTTTTGCTTAAAAAACTCAAAACAGTGTAAAAAACAATACTTTAGTTTTTGTAAGTTTTAAGAAGTGTTTTTCGGCTAAAATTTGTTTTGTTTATTTCAAAAAATCTCGGAAGGGTCAGTCTACACACACATAAAGTTTGGTGAGTTTAACTTTTATTTTGTGGAAGTTATTCAAATTCAAGTTATTCAAATTTAAAGATAGGACCCTTATTTTGGCCCACCCTGTATATATATATATATATATATATATATACATATATATATATATGTGAAATACAATTTTTGTTTATGAAATCGATAAGATGCCAGGATTTATTTTTCTAATTATATAAAAAAATTTTTTTTTTAATTCCTTGCTTTCATATATATTTATATATATATATATATATATATATATAAAGTAATCCAACAAAAGATATAAGCGTCAACTAATATCATTAACATTGAATATTGACACATTTCAGGACTGGATAACTTTGTCAGCCCCTTCAATTACACGTATTTGGACTGCTGTTTGTAACTTGGAGTAAGTTCTTTCCTGATTATGCTTCTCAATATGTATGACCTGGATGGACTGTATGGATTCAACAAAAAGTATGTTTTTGGGTTGATATGTTTTGATGTTATGAATTTTTATATATTTGTGTATATAATTTTATATATTTTCAAAGCGTAATTTTATTACCTGTAGTAGTATAACTGCGGTAATGGTCCTCTGAAGAGAAGAATTATCGTTGAAAACTCATGAGCTAAGGACTTAAGGATACTTTGCTTGAACTTTGAATTTTAATAAAATTTGATTGACACCTTATTTTATTACTTCATTTTATATTATAATTCTATATATATATATATATATATATATATATATATAATTTATTTAGATACTGCATATTACATATTTCAGCAATGTACCACGGTTTCATCCAAAAGGGCAGATTTAGACATCTTTAGTAAATCTCCGTTCCCAGTGGAATCATCGGAAAGCTGAAACGATTGTAGTCACGCCCGACAGGGAATGGCATCAACAATGACAGAAAAACGGTGCATCTCTGAGGGAATAAAATGAAGGCCTCCTTTGAGCCCTAGTTAATCACTATCCCACACCGGATTTTTTCGGGGACACCCTCAGAGATGCACCGTTATTCTGTCATTGTTGACGCCATTCCCTGTCAGCGTGACTACAATCGTTTCAGCTTGCCGATGATTCCACTGGGCACGAAGATTTACTAAAGATGTCTAAATCTGCCCTTTTGGATGAAACCGCGGTACATTGCTGAAATATGTAATATACAGTATCTAAATAAATTATATTAGCTCTCTTCTATGATCGAGCACTTTATTTGATTTCTTTTCATATACAACCTGACACTCTCTCTCTCTCTCTCTCTATATATATATATATATATATATATATATATATATATATATATATATGTATGTGTGTGTGTGAAATACAATTTTTGTTTATGAAATCGATAAGATGCCAGGATTTATTTTTTAATTATATAAAAAAAATTTTTTTTTAATTCCTTGCTTTAATATATATATATATATATATATATATATATGATAATTTTTATTTACACAGACATGTACAAAATCTGCGACACTGGCATGTCGATGTTATCGATCAACAGTTATTCTCTCCAAATATGATCTGAGGTTAAGATCGGATTCTAACTCTGTCTGATGAGATCTCAGTTTATAGTAACTGTTGATCGATAACATCGACATGCCAGTGTCGCAGATTTTGTACATGTCTCTGTAAATAAAAATTATCATATATAAAGCTCTATTTGATATTGAGCACTTTTTATAAACCTGGTTGAAATTCTTTGGATTACTACCCTGTGGATGTTTTTACCTGGATTATTACCATTATCGACAATTATGTAATTTCGTGTTATTATATTTTATGATATATATATATATATATATATATATATATATGAGAAAGGAAGGATCAGAGTAATTCGTCTTTATTGTAAGACTTCCTCAGGATGATAATTTGAAGAAAAATGTCATGCAAGTACATCGAAGTTTGGGGTTGACATGGAGAGATGAAGGAAAGTAGTAGCCATGGCTACTATGAACGCCGGAGGAGAGTCCAGGCTAGAGAAGTCAATGGTTGCTAAAGAATGAAATGAATATGGAAAGCTTTGAGTAGATACCATTGAGGCAGCTGTGAAATGGGGAGGGGTGAGAATATTAGTGAACTTGCCTTAGGGTGGGAGAGGTGAAAAAGGGCTGAGATTTTTTATATATATATATATATATGAAATACAATTTTTGTTTCAGAAATCGATGAGATGCCAGGATTTTTAAATTTTTTTTAATATAATTATATAAAAAATTTTTTTTTTTTAAATCCTTAAACAAAAATTGTATTTTATTTTAAAAAAATATGCCTTCTAAAGTGAAAAAAACATTTTATTACATATATATATATATTAGTATTTCATGTATCCACATAAAAATTTTATAAGGAGATATAATTTTTTATGTATCAATTTTTAGTATTTACTTCAACAGTGCTCGATACGCAAGTAGAGCTAGGTAGTAAGTTATGAAAATATATTTATGGCAATCAAGCTACACAGAGGCTCCCGCGTTTCATCCCCTGGAGGGAATCTTCAGGCTAAAATACATTTTAGCCTGAAGATTCCCTCCGGGGATGAAACGCGAGAGCCTCTGTGTAGCTTGATGTCCATAAATATATTTTCATAACTTACTAATATATATATATATATATATATATATATATATTAGTATAAAATATACTAATGTCAAGTAAGCTACACAGAAACGTTTATGTTTCATTCCCGGGGAAAATATTCAGGCTCTACTCGAAGTAAATACTGAAAATTTGTAGCATGTAATTGAATCAACAATGACTGTTATTGTTATAAGTCAAATTAGTTGACATACAAGTGAAATATTAAGTAATTAAGAAATAAATAGGCTAATATTTATTTGAAAAATCTAAACCTGTTAATTGAAAAGTACCAAAATTAACAAATAACTAATTAATAAAAGCACCAGCATTGAAAGAAGACAAAGTGACACTTACTGCTATCAAAACAATAGAGAACATTGCAAGCACCATCTTTGTCATTACGTCCTCCCCATATGTAGGCACAATCTCCCACGGCAACTGCTGTATGGCCGTAGCGTTGATATGGTATACACTGGCACTGAGCATCATTTGGGGGTGGAATGGGAAGTCGCTTCCAACGCAGAGATACTGGAACAAAAGATTTGATAAAACACGCAAATAAAATGAGAGGTAATTATTTTAATAAATGTTGATGACAAAATTTTTAAATAGATTAATTTTGTTAAATACAATTTGAGTCCCATCAGTTCGAGTATCATTTCATGTTTTTTTTTTTTTAAAGTAATCTTCCGCCCAACCACCCATTATGTCAGATCCTCTGATGGTGGCGATAATCGTCCAACTGACAGTCTTTTTAACCCTTATTCTCGAGTGGTCCTCGGACCTTGAAAAGTGGTGACCCATTAGTAAAAATAAATTTTTTAAAATAAATAAATAAAATACAAAAATAAAAATAAATAAAAAAAATAAAAAAATAAAAATTTTAATAAAAAAATTTTTTTTTATAAATTAAAAAATTTTTTTAAAAGAAATTAAAAAAAAAAATGAAATAAAAATGAAAAATAAAAAATTTTTTTTTAAATATTAAAAAAAAATTTTTGAAATTAAAAAAAATGAAAGAAAAAAGAATTTTTTTTTTTAAATATAAAAAAAAATTTTTGAAATTAAAAAAAACTAAAAAAAAAAATTAGTTCGATAGACTAGGTGACCTTGTGTGTAAGTAGATAATTGATTGGTTGTTCTCGTTACGAGATTAGGCATATATTAGCGATAGAAATATAATCAATTGCCGTCAATGAGGGGGAGCGGATCATGATATCAGGTTAAATAAGGGAGCATTTAGACCTGCTTATAGAAATATTAACCAGAAGCAAATCTTAATGAGAGAAAATATATATATATATAGATAGTTTCTTTCCAAATATGATCTAAGGTTAAGATCGGATTTTAACTCTGCCTGATGAGATCTGTTTATAACAGCTGTTGATTGATAACATCAACATGCCAGTGTCGCAGATTTTGTACATGTCTGTAAATACAAATTACCATTATATATATATATATATATATATATATAAAGTGTTTTAAAGTTCATATTTTTTTTTTAAGAAGCATCTATTGTTAAATTTAATAAGGAATAGGTAAAATAAATACCTTTTGAAGCATTAAAGATGCGATATCAATTTTTTTTTAATTGTATCACTTTAAACTAACAAAAAAAAAAAAGCTAGTTTATAATAAAAAAGAAAAAAAAAATCGGTTTCGATTTATTATTTTTACTTTTATTTAAAAAAAAAAAAAAAAAAAAAAAATTGATATCGCATCTTTAATGCTTCAAAAGGTATTTATTTTACCTATTCCTTATTATATATATATATATATATATATATATTAAACTTAAAGAAAGAGGCAAAATGTCTTCAAAAACCATTTGTTAGATGCAGATATTTTTATTAAAATCAAAATAAAAAATCAAAACATTTTTTTTTTTTCATCTTTACTTTTTTATCTAATATTTCGCTTGATACAACAAGCCTCGACAGAACTTTAGACAAATAAAAGGTATTAACCTTCTTTTTTTCTTTCATAATAATCCTTCCTGGTCTTGTAGAACTGACGTCTGATGTTGTGTGGACTAACGGTGTAAATGTCTCTTTTAAATTGAACTTAAATCGCGCATGCTCGCTGGTAGGTATTTTTTTTTATATATATATATTTTTTATATATATATATATATATATATATATATATACAGGGTGGGCAAAAATAAGGGTCCTATTTTTAAAAATTCATAACTTTTTTATTTATTGATTTTTTTTTTTTTTTTTTTAAGAATAAGTAAAGGACCCCTGCCGAAGCAAGCATGAGCCGTATTAGCCCTAAGGAACGTACCCTCATTTAGAAAACATTATTTTTGCTTAAAAAACTCAAAACAGTGTAAAAAACAATACTTTAGTTTTTGTAAGTTTTAAGAAGTGTTTTTCGGCTAAAATTTGTTTTGTTTATTTCAAAAAATCTCGGAAGGGTCAGTCTACACACACATAAAGTTTGGTGTGTTTAACTTTTATTTTGTGGAAGTTATTCAAATTCAAGTTATTCAAATTTAAAGATAGGACCCTTATTTTGGCCACCCTGTATATATATATATATCGGTGATTATGCAGAATAATTAAGAAAAAAAGGGATGTAACAAAATAAAAAAAAGATTCAACAAATAATTGTTACCAAAGGCAATAGAAGTTACTTTTTTACCTACCTGAATATTTTTTTTGCGTTTTAAAGTCTTTGAAAGCGTTTTTTTTAATTTCAATTAAAGATTTTGTTCAAATCTTCTGTTAGAGTCAAAATCAAGATGGACGCTTTGAAGTTTGATTTTTCGTCTTTTGGGGTGAAAAAAAAAACAAAACAAAAAAAATGTGGCAAGTGTAAAATGCAATAAATTTGGGCAATTTGGGGCATTTTTGACCCCCTGGGGGTGCGAACCAGAATTTTTCTGAGGTCAAGAATTACTTATTTTCTATTAGGAACAATTGCCTCCACATTTTGGCCAAGTTTCAGAGAAATCGAATGGATGGATGAAAAGTTATGGGGCAAAAAATGTCATTTTTTGCCATTTCGAGGCCTTTTGACCCCCTGGGGAGCTAACCAGATTTTTTTTACAAAAATCGTAGAATGTCACTTTCTAACCTGACCAAAGTCACAACTTCATGCAAAATTTCAGAGAAATTCAATGGATGGTTGCGGAGAAAAATCCGGGCGGACATGCCTCAAAACATAAGTCCCCCGATTTTATAAATCGGGGGACCGAAAAAGTAAAATGGTCGATCATAGTCATTTTTGATTTTGAGTCTAACGTAAGACGATTTGAACAAAATCTTTAATTTAATCGTGGGATGTTTATTACAGCTAGTTTTTATGAACTTATAAAAAAAAAGTAAAGTGGTCGATCATAGTCAAGGGCAACTCCAAGACTCCTTTTAATTAGCTATTATACAGAGATGTAGGGGAGGGTACCACTACTTTTCCCCAGAAAGTGTTTTGAGCTGTAGAAAAGTAACAGAATATTCTTTACTCACCTACATCGAGAACGTGAACATCCATCGGCCTTGTGGTCTCGTAGTCCTCCCCAGAGCAATATCCCCCAAACGAGAGGATTCGTTCTCCATAACTATTGCAGATGGCCACAGCAGCATGGTTGACGCGTTTCGGACCTCCTTCTAGGTGAATCGTCCACCTCTGCATCCCGTAATATTCTCAAGAGAACTTATGTGACAACACTGTTTAAAAATAAATAAAAAAAGTAAAAACAAAGTAAAAAACAATATCATCATCATCAACCGGTTTATTTGTTGAATCAGGCCACAATTAATCCTCTGATGAGGGTGGGGCCTGATTGTCTAGTCTCGAAATCTAAGTCTTCCTCTCCACTCCCGTCTTTGGCAAGGCTTGATGGAATCCATACCCATGGCCTTCCTATCACGTTTGACTACGTCCTCCCAAGTCAACTTGGGTCTGCCAGTGGTGATGTTCTCTGCTGGCACATTCAACTGTCGGACTTTTAGCAATCCAGCAATGTGACCCAACCAATGCAGTCTGTTCTTCCACATGATGTCCGCAAGGCTTTTCAAGTCGACCTGTGAGAGCAGGCATTCCAAAAAAACGTACTGTTCAGGCCTCACCAAACAGATCTATCTGACCATTGCCCTGCTAATACTATTATCATCATCATCATCAGTTTAATATCCGTCTGGCATGTGTTGGACGACTTTAAGAAATTGACTTTCAAACTAACCTATCTCTGACCAGGTCTTTATTTATCCCTCAAGTGCATTTTTATCACTTCCTCCCATGTTTTCCTTGGCTTTCCCTTGTAAACTGAACCTGCTTCCAAACTAACCTATCTCTGACCAGGTCTTTATTTATCCCTCAAGTGCATTTTTATCACTTCCTCCCATGTTTTCCATGGCTTTCCCTTGTAAACTGAACCTGCTTCCAAACTAACCTATCTCTGACCAGGTCTTTATTTATCCCTCAAGTGCATTTTTATCACTTCCTCCCATGTTTTCCTTGGCTTTCTCTTGTAAACTGAACCTGCTTCCAAACTAACCTATCTCTGACCAGGTCTTTATTTATCTCTCAAGTGCATTTTTATCACTTCCTCCCATGTTTTCCTTGGCTTTCTCTTGTAAACTGAACCTGCTTCCAAACTAACCTATCTCTGACCAGGTCTTTATTTATCCCTCAAGTGCATTTTTATCACTTCCTACCATGTTTTCCTTGGCTTTCTCTTGTAAACTGAACCTGCTTCCAAACTAACTTATCTCTGACCAGGTCTTTATTTATCCCTCAAGTGCATTTTTATCACTTCCTCCCATGTTTTCCTTGGCTTTCTCTTGTAAACTGAACCTGCTTCCAAACTAACCTATCTCTGACCAGGTCTTTATTTATCTCTCAAGTGCATTTTTATCACTTCCTCCCATGTTTTCCTTGGCTTTCTCTTGTAAACTGAACCTGCTTCCAAACTAACCTATCTCTGACCAGGTCTTTATTTGTCCTTCAAGTGCATTTTTATCACTTCCTCCCATGTTTTCCTTGGCTTTCTCTTGTAAACTGAACCTGCTTCCAAACTAACCTATCTCTGACCAGGTCTTTATTTATCTCTCAAGTGCATTTTTATCACTTCCTCCCATGTTTTCCTTGGCTTTCTCTTGTAAACTGAACCTGCTTCCAAACTAACCTATCTCTGACCAGGTCTTTATTTATCCCTCAAGTGCATTTTTATCACTTCCTACCATGTTTTCCTTGGCTTTCTCTTGTAAACTGAACCTGCTTCCAAACTAACCTATCTCTGACCAGGTCTTTATTTATCCCTCAAGTGCATTTTTATCACTTCCTCCCATGTTTTCCTTGGCTTTCTCTTGTAAACTGAACCTGCTTCCAAACTAACCTATCTCTGCCAGGTCTTTATTTATCCCTCAAGTGCATTTTTATCACTTCCTACCATGTTTTCCTTGGCTTTCTCTTGTAAACTGAACCTGCTTCCAAACTAACCTATCTCTGACCAGGTCTTTATTTATCCCTCAAGTGCATTTTTATCACTTCCTCCCATGTTTTCCTTGGCTTTCTCTTGTAAACTGAACCTGCTTCCAAACTAACTAATCTCTGGCCAGGTCTTTATTTATCCCTCAAGTGCATTTTTATCACTTCCTACCATGTTTTCCTTGGCTTTCTCTTGTAAACTGAACCTGCTTCCAAACTAACCTATCTCTGACCAGGTCTTTATTTATCCCTCAAGTGCATTTTTATCACTTCCTCCCATGTTTTCCTTGGCTTTCCCTTGTAAACTCAACCTGCTTCCAAACTAACCTATCTCTTACCAGGTCTTTATTTATCCCTCAAGTGCATTTTTATCACTTCCTATTTGCCTTGGCATTCCCTTGTGAACTGAACCTGCTTCGTCAACTGTTCTACGTCTACTAACCCAGAACTCTCATCCATTCTTACAACGTGGCCATACTATCGAAGCGCTCTTTTTCGTGGAAACAATCAAAGAATGGGAGAAGAGCAGTTTGAAAAAATGTTACAATATAAAGAAAGCAACGGATCATAGGTTATATTGACGAAAAATGAAGTAAAAAACTTAAAAAACTAATAATATCATATTTATTTCCACTTTTTATTTATGGATTCACGGATACTTTACCCAAAAAGTGGGAAGCAATAAAAAATTAAAAAAAAAAAAGTGGGAGTGGAGGGGAAGCTGAGGTTGTTAATCTACAATAATACCGTTTGTTTGTGTTTTTTGCTCAAATATATTTATATTGCGTAGAATTAATTAAAAAAAAAAAAGAAGATCTACAAAAAAAATATAATAATATATATATAAAAATAAGTGCAAAAATTTTAAACTGAAAACAATTTATGAAAACAAAAAAGTTTTGAAAACAATTTATGAAAACAAAAAAGTTTTGAAAACAATTTATGAAAACAAAAAAGTTTTGAAAACAATTTATGAAAACAAAAGAGTTTTGAAAACAATTTATGAAAACAAAAAAGTTTTGAAAACAATAAAATAAAAAACAAATTATTTTAAAAATGGATCCGGTATTCGGCATAGTTTAAGTACAAGTAACTCTAAGGTCAGTTTCTGCGGCGCTGCTACGGTGTCAGGCCGCGATCTGTACCGATAATAAACTTCGTACGTAACACCTTCCGGTATTCTGTAGTTTAATTTTCTCTGTATTTTCTGGTATTCTGTAGTTCAATTTTCTGGTTTTATTTCTTCTGTATTTACTCTATATATACGATAATGAATTGAAGGCTCATGGGGTCACGCTAAAGACAAATTCAGGTCCATGCGAGGTACAAGTGCAGCACATTTCAACAGCTACCTGCAGGAGTTTCTCTGGCGTCGCCAAGTATAAATAAATTACTTCGGCCATTTATCGTGATATGCGATCCGACAGTACTATGATTTCTGAAACATTCTTATTTTTCCCAAGAAAATAAAACAACCTATTTTATTATTTTCCCTCCCCCAAATCAAAATTATTTCATTAGCAAAAAACATTGCATTTTATTTTCCGAAATAAAATCAACCTGTGTAAAAAATTAATCTGTGATTATTTATTTTTAATAACTGTGGTTATTTATTTTGGCACATGTTCGTCTTTTCCCACAGTCCGTTTTTCACAACTTTTTACTGACCAGTCTTTTTTTCTTTTTTCGGTGTACACTTACCTAACAGACTGCTAGAGAATTCCGGGGGTTTTGGAATTTTTTTAAAAATATTTTACATTTTAGGAGGGGAATCAGTTTCAAATGTTAATTCAACGTAGACTGATCCCCCTCTTTTTGACCATCTCAATTTAAAAAAAAATCTTTTTCGGTGTACAATTACCTATCATGTCGTGAGAGAATTTCGGGATTTTTGAAAAGAAATTTAAAAAAATTGAGATTTTAAGACGGGGGATCAGTCTTGTTTGTCTTTTACCATAGTCCGTTTTTCACAACTTTTTACGTCTTAAAATCTCTATTTTTTGAAATTTATTTCCAAAAACCCCGGAATTCTCTCGCGACATGATAGGTAATTGTAAGCAGAAGAATAATTTTTAAAATTTGAGATGGTCAAAAAGAGGGGGATCAGTCTACGTTGAATTTACATTGAAAACTGATCCCCCGTCTTAAAATTTAATTTTTTTGAAATTTCTTTCCAAAAACCCCGGAATTCTCTATTGACATGATAGGTAATTGTACACCAGAAAAAGATTTTTTTTAAAAATTGAGATGGTCATAAAGAGGGGGATCAGTCTACGTTGAATTAACATTGGAAACTGATCCCCCGTATTAAAATCTCAATTTTTGACATTTTTTTACCAAAAAACCCGGAATTCTCTACTGACATGATAGGTAATTGCACACCGAAAAAGATTTTTTTTAATTGAGATGGTCAAAAAGAGGGGGATCAGTCTACGTTGAATTAACATTGGAAACTGATCCCCCCTCCTAAAATGTAAAATATTTGAAACAAATTTTCAAAAACCCCGGAATTCTCTAGCAGGCTGATAGGTAAGTGTACACCGAAAAAAGAAAAAAAAACTGGTCAGTAAAAAGTTGTGAAAAACGGACTGTGGGAAAAGACGAACATGTGCCTTTATTTTTGTCAAATAAATTATTTAAAATAAAATTCAGTACAAAACTTACATTATATTTTCGTAGAAAACATAACACCTATTCGGCTAACCAAAACAGGAAGTTTTTATTAGCGGAACCAATTTCGAACGGACACCGTTTCCGGTTGGAAACAAATTTGGCTTAGAGTTACTCGTACTTAAACTGTTAATTAATTGTAAAGTCGAACAGAATGAAGGAAAAAAGCGACCACGTGTCTGCGCGTGTTGTCTTACCTGCTGGGATGATCGCGGGGTGGGCGGAAATTAGATTAATGGCGGCCGTGGTTTTTTGTACTATTATTGAGCGATGACGTCAGGCCTCACGTGACTGTTTTTCTGACCACCGATTGGCTGATGATGAACACTTGGACAATAAAAGGAGTATGTTCGGAAGATCAAGTCAGTGTGTATCAACTGCATCAGTGAGATTAGACGTCCGACGTTCGTTGTGTTAATCAACTGCCGTAGTTGCGTAGTTGCGAAACAAATACAAGCTATTTCGGCGAAATGGGGGAAAAAATTGACCTCAAATTAATACCAGAGTTTGATGGATCGAACCCGGTAATTGACTGGGTGGAAAAGGTGGAATTACATTGCCTTTTGTCTGGCGTAAAAAACCTCGAACATGTTGTTCCTCTGCGCTTGTCCGGCGGCGCCTTTGCGGTGTATCAACAGCTCAGCCATGAGGGCAAACAGGACTACGAGAAAATCAAGGCGGCACTGTTCAAGGCGTTTGCGATTGACCCCACCACTGCTTGGGAGCAACTTGAGGCAAGGACCTTACGTCCGGGCGAAACGGTCGACGTGTACTTGGCAGAGCTGACGAAGTTGACAGTGTTGTTTGGTGGACTGCCTGAGCGGGCCTTAGCATGCAAATTCCTAGCGGGACTCCCGACAGGAGCGAAGCAACTACTACGAGCTAGCTCAAGTGCAGATTCGCTGCCCCTTAATGACCTAGTAGATCGGGCCAGGACTGTAATGAAGAATTACTCCGAAATGAGGGAACCAGTAATTGCTGCTGCTCAGTCCACACCGAATAATAAGAAACCGTATCAAGGACCCGGTCCACGTGGTGGAATCGTATGCTACAGATGCAATGGACAGGGCCACATCGCAAGGAACTGCCGGCAACAAGCAATGGTTGTTCGCTGCTACCGGTGTAAGGAAGCTGGCCATATAGCTCAAGACTGTCCGGGAAACGGAACCGGGGACAAGGTGTCAGCGTCGACCTCTTCCCCACGCAGAAATTAAATGAGACGCTGCCGATCATCCCGATATATATCAACGAAACACTGTGCTCAGCACTCCTCGATTCCGGGTGCTCCCGCACTATCGTATGTGCAGATCTCTGCCACATTTGGAGAAAGAAGAACGTCAGAGTGACTACCATCAGTGGAGAGACGCGCACATGTTGCGGCGTGGGCAATGTAACTATACGGACGAAAAATGGAAGCTCCGCTAACCTAGAGGCGCTGGTAGTGCTCGAAAAACCCCTGAGTTTTGACCTGCTCCTAGGATATGATGCCATCAGAGCCCTTGGTGGTGTCCATATAACGGTGACAGGGGCGGTACATTTTCAGGAGAAAGCCCCAGTGTGTGCTGCGCTAAGGATCGACCAACCAGACTTCAGCGTCGAATTTGACGAGCAAAAGAGGGTTTGGACTGCCTCATGGAAGTGGTCGAAAAACAGTGAACCAGCCAAACTGCAGAATGGAATAACTGAATACCATGTGCCCGACCACATGAGGCCCGCGTACGAAGAGGAACTTCGCAAATGGATCGAGGATGGCTGGCTGATTCCCTACCCATACAAAAAACTTGGACCTCCTAAGGGTCTGATCCCATTAATGGCGGTCAATCAGCACAACAAAGCCAAAGTCAGGCCGGTAATGGATTACCGAGAACTTAACTCGCATGTCGATGCGTTTACAGCTGATGCTGACGTATGTGCTAGCAAACTACGAGAGTGGCGCCAGCTGGGTTCTAATGTGTCCCTGTTGGATCTGAGAAGGGCATATCTGCAGGTCCGAGTTAACGAGACAATGTGGCCGTTTCAGACGGTAGTGTTTGCCGGTAGAAGGTATTGTCTCACAAGACTGGGCTTTGGGCTGAACGTTGCGCCCCAAATAATGAAGACGATTGTCAATGCTGCATTGTCACAGGATAAGACCGTAAAAGAAGGGACATCAGCATACCTTGACGACATATACGTGGATGAAGACATTGTGCCGTCATCACGTGTGAGGGCCAAGCTAGCCGAACTTGGACTGATGTGTAAGGATCCAGAACGCTTGGAGGATGGCGCTCGTGTCTTAGGGTTGAGCGTTCAACAGGAGCGAGGGACCTTGAAGTGGAGGCGCGGAACTGCACTTCCTGAAGTGCCCCATGTCCTTACGAGGCGGGCTATATTTTCCCTGTGTGGAAAACTGGTGGGACACCTACCAGTAGGTGGATGGACTCGGGCCGCGACAGCCATCATGAAGAGGAGGGCAAGTGCAGTTACCAAATGTTGGGATGACGAGACGGTGGACAATTTGTTGCTGCGCATGGTGAAGGAGACCATCACAAGAGTCGAGCAGGAGGACCCCGCTAAAGGAGATTGGTGCGTCCAGGGAGACAGGCTAAATGTGTGGGTGGATGCGAGCTCCCTCGCGATCGGGGCGCTATTGGAGATGAACGGGTCCGTGATTGAGGACGCCTGCTGGTTGCGACCAATGGATGATGCTGCTCACATCAACCTGGCGGAGTTGGATGCGGTAACAAAAGGAATAAACTTGGCACTCCAGTGGAAAGTCAAAGAATTATGCATACACACAGATTCGCTGTGCGTATACCACTGGATACTTGACACACTAACAGGCAAAGCGAGAGTGCGCACCAAGGCGGCTACCGAAATGCTAATCAGACGACGGTTGGAGACAATAAGGAAGTTGGTGGAAGAGTACGACCTATCGGTGAATGCGGTGCTTGTCACTTCAACCTGCAATCTTGCCAATAGACTTACCCGTGTGCCCCAGAGATGGTTCGACGCAATGAAGAAAGAAGCCGAACCAGGGTCTTTATGTGCTGCCTCTGTTGAGGAGACGGATAAAATCAAGAAGGTACACCATGACAGTGGACACCCCGGAGTGAGACGGACGTATTATTTTGTACGCTTAACCAACCCGTCAGTGTCCAAAAGCAAAGTAGAAGCAGTGGTCAAGGAATGCCAAATATGCCAGTCAATCGACCCTGCTCCCACCAAATGGCAGAAAGGTCGGCTGGAAGTCGACGAGAATTGGAGCCGACTGGGCATGGACATAACCCATTATGGTGGTCAGCACTTCCTCACACTGATCGATTGCGGACCAACGAGGTTTGCGATCTGGCGATTATTAACACGACAGGACTCGGCTAGTGTCATTCGTCAATTAGAGTCCATATTTTACGAACGGGGGCCACCTGAAGAGATTCTCACTGACAACGACACAGCCTTTTGCAGCGGAGAATTCAGGCGTTTCGTAGACGAGTGGGGGATCCGGCTTAGACACAGGTGTGCATATGTACCGAGTGGCAACGGTATAGCGGAGCGGTGCCACCGAAGTGTGAAGAGGATAGCAGCAAGGAAGCAATGTACGATTGCAGAGGCAGTATATAGATACAATACGACACCAAAGGATGACGCGACTGCTGAAAGTGCACCTGCTAATGCGATACATTGCTATCGAGTGCGTGTTAAGGGCATTGACGCCTGCCTGCCTAATCAGAAGAGGACGCAGGGACGGTACAAGTTGGGGGACACCGTCTGGGTAAGGCCTCCCAGTAACCGATGTACGACCAGTTTCGGAAGAGGACGGATCACCGGCATAATTAGTGAGCAGGCTGTGCTGGTTGATGGTACTCCACGGCATGTGAAGGATGTCCGGCCCGCCCTTGATACAAACCAAATATCGAACAGCGAAAGTGATGAATCATCCAATGATGAAATGTGGATCCGACCTATGCCCCATTGCCGTGATGACATGGCTGAGAACCTCAGCACAGATGGCGATAGTTCCAGCGCCACTTCTGAAAGCCCCAATGACGATGGAGCCCAGCTTGATGGAAGGACTGCTGGCAACGTTAATGGCGACAGATCTGTTACCCCTCCTGAGAGCTCTGATGAAGATGAAGAAGTCCAGCTAATCCCCCTCCGTAGGAGTGCCCGTAACAAACGACCGCGGCCGCCATGCCGCATGTGTGATCTTGAGACCAGAGGGGAGTGTAAAGTCGAACAGAATGAAGGAAAAAAGCGACCACGTGTCTGCGCGTGTTGTCTTACCTGCTGGGATGATCGCGGGGTGGGCGGAAATTAGATTAATGGCGGCCGTGGTTTTTTGTACTATTATTGAGCGATGACGTCAGGCCTCACGTGACTGTTTTTCTGACCACCGATTGGCTGATGATGAACACTTGGACAATAAAAGGAGTATGTTCGGAAGATCAAGTCAGTGTGTATCAACTGCATCAGTGAGATTAGACGTCCGACGTTCGTTGTGTTAATCAACTGCCGTAGTTGCGTAGTTGCGAAACAAATACAGAAATAGAAGTAATATATTCGATGTATCATTTGTGAAATAATATTACGTTAGACAAGTCTGAAATTGCTATAAATTATGGAGAAAGTTTTTTTTTTTATCATTTCTGGCCATCCGTATATAACATGAGGCGTCATTTGCTGCTGAGTGCGACCGGAAGTTGAAAGAAAGTATAAATTTCACGAATCGCCGTTTGGTTTATTTTTCTTCCTTAAAAAAATTATTTCATACAATTTTTCTAACCCAATTTTTTTTCTTGCTTAAAATGTTAACTATTTTTTTGACGCAAGTAACCGACTTTTCATTCGGCTTTTATCGGCTCTCTACGTAAACATCCGGAAAGTACCGACGCCAAGTCGATTTTTAGCTTCTTGGGTCCTAAAATCTGGACAAGTACCCCTTATTTTGGTGCTTCTCCAGATTAGGACCCGAGCGAAAATCAACTTGGCGTTGTTAGGGTCATGGTTGGCTCGGGTCCCAGTCTGAAAAAGTACCCTTATTTTAATCATCAAAAAAATAAGGTGCTTCAACAGATTAGGGTACATATGGAAAAAAAAAGAGATTAAAGTTTTTTAATGACTTAATTAGGTGCTTGTACAGAGAAGCGTGCATTAAAAAAAAAAAACTCTGTAAATCGCAGTTCCAATTAAATTAACCGGAAAACTCTTTGAAATACTTTTGTATCAAGCAAAAATAGGTTTGTACACCAAAAATTAGCAAAAACTATCGAGTAGAATTGTAATAAAAAATAAAAATCCGTTTAATCGGGTTTGGCCATTGATTCAAGCGGAAAAAACGAAATTCAGGCGGAGATAACTCAGTCTGTCGTATTAACAAGTAATAAATCAATGGCAGTCATCAAAATACGATGAAACTGATTTTTATTTTTAATTAAAATTCTACTCGATCATTTTTCTTACTTTTTGGTGAGGATTCTTATTTAAATCTGTTGTGTAAGTATATAATATTATTTTTTTGTATTGATAATTTAATATGGACGCTTCTCTGTACAAGCACCTAAAATAATTCGGTAAATTTGAATTTGCAAAAATAACGGAATGTTGTATCGATTGATTAACTTCATGTCAAATAACTTACTTTTCTGTGCAAATCATTGAATGTAAGACTGCAATGTTTATCAACATTGTAGGACAACTTCTCGTCCGTCTGCGTATTTCTCGTGTCAACGTAACTTTGATAATAACATATTCAATTATTAATTATTATTTTTTATTATAATTATAATTTTATTATAATCCATTATTACATCTATTAAAATGCAAAGGCGTAGAATAAAACAACTTTTGGGTACTCTTATAGCTGACGACCTATGTTTCCGTGACTTCGCGTCGTCAACGTTCGGGCAGGTTACGGAAGCGCCCGAGAGTTGAGGCGAAAACTGCCAAACGTTAAATTGAAGATTGACAGCCGATAAAGTACGAAAAAAAACGTATATAAAAATAAAGAACGAACAAATCATAGCTAAACTACTGTTATTAATTAGATGTTTATTTTTGTTTGTCTTTTTGTGTCAAAGGAACCATTGTTAATCAAATGTTTTTAAATAAAATGTGTGTGTGTTTTTTTTGTGCACCGGAAAGTTTCAAAAGATGATTTTGTTTGATTCGTTAAGCAAATGTTGTTGTTTTTGAATTTTTTTTTTACATTAAAAAACAAAACAAACTCAATTATTCCTTCGGGAGATTCAACGAGCTGACAGAGATTACAGAAATTCAGGGTATCTTTTACAATAATCAACAAAATGAAAACGGGGTTCAAAAAACAAATATACAACAAATAAATGTGACCGTAGCCCATAGAAAAAAAATGGAGATAAATTTTGATATCTAATAAAAAGCCATTGAAACTACTTAAAAATACAAACAAATGTCATAGGTAAGTCGGAAAATAAGTTTTATGGGCTACGGTCACATTTATTTGTTGTATATTTGTTGTTTGCCGCGGCCTTTTGGTCAAGATCAAAGTGTAGTATCTGTTCCGATGGATAAGATCAAAGTGTTATTTATTTTATATATATATATATATATATATATATATATATATATATATTTTAAGATTGCCAACTTATTTTATAATAGCCTAAGTAGGACGGCCCCCTAGAGTAAATGTGGTATTGTGGTGACTGAGATGATTCTATGTAAGAGTATTGATTTACTCCTCTCCAGGAGTTAGGCACAAGGCCAGTTTTTTTTTATCTTACTCCCACAGGTAAGATGTGACCCAAGGTCGGGTCGGGAAAGTGGGGTTTAAAAATTGCCTGGGCAACCCCGTCGGCATTCCCCGGTAGGGGCGCCTTAGGCGCAGTAAGCAATAAACTTACTCCTTCCCAAAGAGGAGAGGCGAAGCCTGGGAAGGTTGACCTCCCAGAATTGCACAACCCAGACCCATTGACCGGCGTAAATCAAGACCCGAAGGCCAAGACAATACCAGTCTATGGGGTGCAGTATCCATCGGAACAGATACTACACTTTGATCTTAGCCAAAAGAACGACCCCCCACCCCACACACACACTTTTGATGACCTTGTGGTTAATTTGTTTTGAATATAAATATGTATTTTCTGCAAATAAATATTTCAAAGTGTCGTATCTGTTCCGATGAATACTACACCCTATAGACCGATACCGTCTTGGCCTTCGGGGCTTGATTCCGCCGGTCTATGGGTCTGTCTTGTGTAGTTCTAGGAGGTCCACCCTCCCAGGCGTTGCCTCCCCTCTTTGGGGTGGAGTAAGTTTATCGCTTACTGCCTGGGGCGCCCCTAGCGAAGAATGCCGACGGAGCTGCCAGGCATTTTTTTGTAGGCCAGAGTGCTCACCTTCTTTAGGGGCGCTGACTTTTCAAATCCCACTTTCCAGACCTTGTGTCACATCTTACCTTGTGAGAGGAAGATAAATACAAAAATATTTTTTTTTTTAAGATACCCCTTATCAAGAAAACGACGTCATAAACAGAAGTTTAATTTTAAAGACCAAATTAAAGAAATGTCGACGCAAACGTGGGAAGAATGGTTCGCAAACCTGGAATGCGGCTCAGTTTTGCGACAGAAAGAAACATGGAAATACATTTCTCTTTCTGCCAGCTTTTTAATGCATGTATATTGTATTGCAATACGAAAAAATAAATAAAATAAAAACCGTTAACTAGGGTTGAGATTTACTATTAAAAGCACAATTACCTGGGGGAAATAGTTCATCATATGTTGTTGTTCAATGACTACACACACGATTAGTCGTTTGTTGTTAAGAGATAAAAATTTGAAAAAATAAATAAATAGACAAAAATGTCAGTTCTAAAACGAAGTTACGAAGGAAAACAAAAATAAATAAATAATAACGAACACTTTAAGAAATTTCCTGATATATTTTTTTAATATATATTTTAATATGTGTGTATGAACAAGTTCAAATGAATTTATAAAATAAACTTAAAACTAATACTTTTCAAAAATGCCCAAGACAGCTTTACAAATATTTATTATATAAATATATATATATATATATATATATATATATAATTTTGTTTATAGAATAAATATTTACACCGACGAAGGCCGAAGGATCGCGACCGAAAATGTTGTTCTTTAAAAAAAAACTTCTTTTATTTTTAATATAAAGGACAATTGATATTCATATACGTCAAAATATAGAAAATAAATAAAAGATATATTAAAATATACACCTTTCACATTGATTATATATATATATATATATATATATATATATATATATATATATATGTATGTGTGTGTGTGCTAAAAATAGACATGAAACTAACTAAGCAAGCAGGAATTTAGAAAAAAAATTATGCTTAATTGACGGCAAAATAAAATTAAAATTTAAGTTAAAAGAAAGATTTAGATTTAAAAAAAAAAACATTTTTTTTTTTTTAAAGAGGTTTCGGATTTAAGGAAGGACAAATAAACCCAACTAATTATTTGTTGGTATTATTTTTTTCCTTAAAAAAAAAAAAAATAGAAAAGTTTATTAAGGCGATTTTTCGTAATACTTACTTTCTTTTTTAGCAACTTGCTGTGGAAAATCGATTGATCACATAAAGATTAAAAAAAAAAAAAAAAAATTAAAATAAACAGAGAATCCTCCTCTTCGAACGACAACAACAACAACAAAAACCTTTTAAACTCGAATAGCGAAAGGAAAAAAAAAAAAAAAGGAATTAATTTCCTGACGTCACAGATCACGTGGCCCGATAAATGAACACACGCCCGTTTTTGTCTTCCTACAAATTCCGTGGATTTTTTTTTGGTGGGGGGGATCGGGTCGCTAGGAACGAGCAAACGATGGTATTATCCAATTATCCAACCTCGGAACTACTGTAGAATGAGTAGAATTCGACACATCATTCGAGTCATCGGAGAGCGTACTTTTTTTTTTCATATCTGTCGGCGAAGAAAGACACGTGAACACCGTTCTGGTGTCAGACTGTTCGGTGTCTTCCGAAAAATTATTTCCGTACTATACAATTGGCCCAGATCAAAGTCTAGTATCTGTTCCGATGGATACTGCACCCCATACTGGTATTATCTTGTCCTTCAGGGCTTGATTTACGCCGGTCTCTGGGATTGTCCTGTGCAGTTCTAGGAGGTCCACCCTTCCAGGCTTCGCCTCCCCTCTTTGGGGAGGAGTAAGTTTATTGCTTACTGCCTGAGGCGCCCCTACCGGTGAATGCCGACGGGGCTGCCCAGGCAATTTTTAATGGTCAGAGTGCTCACCTCTCGAGCGCTGGCTTTTCAAACCCCACTTTCTCGACCCGATCTTGGGTCACATCTTACTTGTGGGAGTAGGATAAAATTGGCCTTGTGCCTAACTCCTGAAGAGGAGTAAATAAGTGTAGTATCTGTTCCGATGGATACTGCACCACATAGACTGGTATTGTCTTGGCCTTCGGGGCTTGATTTACGCCGGTCTATGGGTCTGTCCTGTGCAGTTCTTGGAGGTCCACCCTCCCAGGCTTCGCCTCCCCTCTTCGGGGAGGAGTAAGTTTATTGCTTACTGCCTGAGGCGCCCCTACCGGGGAATGCCGACGGGGATGCCCAGGCAATTTTTAAACCCCACTTTCCCGACCCGACCTTGGGTCACATCTTACTTGTGGGAGTAAGATAAAAACTGGCCTTGTGCCTAACTCCTGGAGAGGAGTAAATCAATACTATACAATTGGCCCAGATCAAAGTGTAGTATCTGTTCCGATGGATACTGCACGCTGTCCTGTGCAGTTCTAGGAGGTCCACCTTCCCAGGCTTTGCCTCCCCTCTTTGGGGAGGAGTAAGTTTATTGCTTACTGTCTGAGACGCCCCTACCGGGGAATGCCGACGGGGCTGCCCAGGCAATTTTTAAATGGCCAGAGTGCTAACCTCTTGAGCACTAATAAAATAATATCTAATAAAAACCCATTTATACTACGTAAAAATACAAACAAATGTCATAGGTAAGTAGGAAAATATCTATTCTCGACGTAGGTCACCGTCACTTGTTGCATATTTATTTTTTTGACCCCGTTCTCGTTCGTTTTTTGGACCCCGTTAGCGACTCTGCGGATTATTGTAAAAGATACCCCAAATATGATTATCGCAGAGACAGGAGATGCCTATTGACAGTAGTCTTGAAAAGACCAATATTATAGGTAGGAGGAAAACAGTCAGCAGGAAGAGAGTTCCATAAGCCTGTGGTACTTGGAAAGAAGCTACTGGAATAAGTTAACAAGAAAAAGGTGGGGGGGGGGGAGCAAATAGACAACAAATAACTGTTACTAAACGCAATAAAATTTACTTTTCTACCTACCTGTATAATTTTCATGTGTGTTTATTGTTTAGTGTTTACTGATTGTAAGATTTGGTAATCCGGAATCAAAACCGAGACCTCAAAAAATAGAATTTGTATGTTAAGCTTTTATAAGTATGGATGTCCGAAAAGACAATAATTATTTACAGAATTATTTAATAGTGAAAATAGCTTTTTTTACGTAATGGTCAGCAGATTGGCAGCTAAAATTTAATATCTCGGCAGAAGGGAATTTTGGGGAGGACTTCTGGCTTTCGGTGAAAAAATCGTGTATGGATGCCTGAAAGTGATACAACAATTTTTTTTTATTCATATTAATTTGATACTTTTCTTTCATCATATTCAAATAATTAACATAATACAGACTATTTGAAAAATAATTTATTTGATTGTTTTCAAAACTTTAAAAAAAATTTTCATTGAAAAAAATAAACAAAATGGAATAATCTTTTTTTTTTTTCAAGAAATAATGTTTTTTTTTCAACTGATAGTGAAAATGTGTGTTTTCCCAAAACTACGTGAAATGTTTTTTGGAAATATTTAGTGAAAATAATGTTTTTTGGGGAAATAGGGTTAGGGTTAAATGTCCAATTACAGAAATAATTTTGCTTTATTATTGTTCGCTTTATTGATTTTTTGGATAAAAACTTTTATTTCTATATTACTTCCGGTGGCACTGAAAACAAATACGTTCTGATTCAAACCTAAACTGAAGAAGTGCCAAATTAATAAAAAACAAAATTATTATGAGGTGTAAAAACAATGCATTTTAGACATTAAATCAAATACGGATAAAAAAAAAAAATCAATGAAAATTTTAAAAATGTTTTGATAAAAAATAAATAAAATAAATTATTTTTCAATTATGTTAATTATTTGAATATGATGAAAGAAAAGTCTCAAATTAATATGAATAAAAAAATTTGGGCATCTTTTACGAGACTCAGCAGAGTAAAAACGCTAAAAAAAACAAATTTACAACAAATAAAAGTAACTGTAAGCTGTAAAAGTTAGTTTCAAACTTGCATGTGCTATTTGTTTGTATTTTAAACCCGTTTGAAGTGCTATTTATTAGAAATTTAAGTTCGACAAACGTTTTTCGAAGAATTCAAAATGGCCGCTCTACGTAATAATATCGAGGGACTGGCCGCTATTTTTCTTTGAGAAACTAGATGTTTTAAAAAACAAGAAATTTTTTTTTAACATCTAATAAAAAGCAATTTATACTACGTAAAAATACAAACAAATTACATAGGTAAGTAGAAAAATGTCTATTCTAGACATAAGTCAACTTTACTTGTTGCAAATTTATGTTTTTAAACTCTTTCTCGTTCTTTTTTTGGACCCCGTTCGCGCCTCTGCTGAGCGTCGTAACATATACCCAAAAAATTGTATCCCTTCTCCCAATACCTCGAAATACATAACAACCAAAGGAATACCTATCTCATGAAAGACAATGAAGGAAATGACAAAGAAATTGGCGCTTCGGATATTGAAAAAGACCTGGGTGTATACGTAGAGAACAAACTGTCATTTCATCACCATCACAGTTAATGAAACTGTAAAGAAAGCAAACCGAACGTTTGTTAGCAAAGACAAGACCGTCATCAAGAAGCTCTACACCTCAATGGTGAGGCCCATCATTGAGTATGGAAATGCACCACGAGTCCATCAGTTTGTCGGTGACATTGACAAGGTTGAACAAGTCCAGCATCGAGCCACCAAATTGTGCCCTACACTTGTGGACCGTTATTTATCTACCTCCCACAAGGTAAGATGTGACACAAGGTCGGGAAAGTAGGATTAGGTAAGCCAGCGCTCGAGAGGTGAGCAATTCTGACCATTTAAAAATTGCCTGGGCAGCCCCGTCGGCATTCCCTGGTAGGGGCGCCTCAGACAGTAAGCAATAAACTTACTCCTCCCTAAAGAGGGGAGGCAAAGCCTGGGAGGGTGCACCTCCTAGAACTGCACAGGACCAGACAACCCCCAATAGACCGGCGTAAATCCAGACCCAAAGGCCCGGATGATACCAGTCTATTATTATTTACTCCTCTCCAGGAGTTAGGCACAAGGCCAGTTTTATCCTACTCCCACAAGTAAGATGTGGCCCAAGGTCGGGTCGGAAAGTGGGGGTTGAAAAGCCAGCGCTCGAGAGGTGAGCACTCTGACCATCAAAAATTGCCTGGGCAGCCCCGTCGGCATTCCCCGGTAGGGGCGCCTCAGGCAGTAAGCAATAAACTTACTCCTCCCCAAAGAGGGGAGGCGAAGCCTGGGAGGGTGGACCTCCTAGAACTACACAAGACAGGCGTGCAGTATCCATCGGAACAGATACTACACTTTCATCTTAGCCAAAAGGCCAAGAATTCAAGTACCAGTCTATTAGGTGGGTTAAAAATACCCCTGAGACACATGAAGCTCCCGTCCATGTACTTTAGAAGGGAACGTGGAGATATGATCCAGACATTCAAGATTCTCACAGACAAAGACAACATGGACCAGGCGAGACTGTTACCCCTCAGCAAGATCACCGGAACAAGAGGTCACAACCTGAAACTGGAAAAGAAGCATAGTAGGCTAAACATTAGAAAGTATTCCTTTGGAATACGGGTTGTGAACAATTGGAATTCTCTGCCAGACTGGGTCATCGACGCAACAGACATAAACGACTTTAAGTGCAAGTTGGACAAACATTGGCTTCACAGACAATATTCAGTCAGACCTGTGCACGAACTGGTATAGTGGACAAGAGGGAAAGGAACGTTAGTTACAGGCAAAAGCCTTTTTCCCAAATATATGTTATGTTATGTAAAAACAGAATTGGTGTGTTTAGCTTTTGTAAGTATGGATGTTCAAAAAGACAATAATTATTTACAGAATTATTTAATAGTGAAAATAGCTTTTGGTACCTCTATCGATCCTGACCCAATCTCCGTGAACTTGGCGTCGGCAGCATTCTGGCATGCTACGTAAACCCCCGAGAGATGACAAGCCGAATGGTGGCAGCCGATAACGTGGATACGTTGCTGCGTCGTATTTTTTTATTTATTTTTTTTTCAGTTTTATTTCCAAGAAAGATGGCAAAACAAAAAAAAAAACGAACAAAACATTGCAAAATTACTGTTTTTTTAATTTTGTAACAAAACAATGCTAAACAACTGTTAATAATAATAATAATAATAATACAACTAATACTGCTACTACTACTACTACTACTACTACTACTACTACTACTAATAATAATAATACAACTACTACAACTACTACTACTACTACTACTACTACTACTACTAATAATAATAATACACCTACTACTACTACTACTACTAATAATAATACACCTACTACTACTATTACTAATAATAATAATACACCTACTACTACTACTAATAATAATAATACAACTACTACTACTAATAATAATAATAATACAACTAATACTGCTACTACTACTAATAATAATAATACAACTACTACTACTAATAATAATAATACACCTACTACTACTACTACTACTACTAATAATAATAATAATAATAATACACCTACTACTACTACTACTAATAATAATAATACAACTACTACTACTAATAATAATACAACTACTACTACTACTAATAATAATAATACAACTACTACTACTACTAATAATAATAATACACCTACTACTACTACTAATAATAATAATACACCTACTACTACTACTACTAATAATACACCTACTACTACTACTACTACTAATAATAATAATAATACAACTACTACT
>OY744555.1:28044906-28059906 GCA_963556195.1 Sepiola atlantica | reverse complement strand
CAACAACTACTACTACTACTACTAATAATAATAATACAACAACTACTACTACTACTACTAATAATAATAATACAACTACTACTACTACTACTACTACTACTACTAATAATACAACAACTACTACTACTACTACTAATAATAATATAACTACTACTACTACTACTAATAATAATAATACAACAACTACTACTACTACTACTACTACTACTACTACTACTACTACTAATATCTGTTCTTTCTATCAAGCGGCACATGTAATAGCATTCCGGACATTTCTTTTCTTTTTGCCAACAGCTTTTTTTCCTAGCAGATTCAACTCTGCTATTCAGTTCTTCGAAATTCAGTTTTTTTTTTCCTTCTTTTTTTTATTTTTAAAATTTAACAGGAAATAAACATGCACTGGCTTTGATCACCTGCTTCTGGCTTTAATCAATTTCAATACTGATTAGAAAAATTGTCGTCTGCTTACTGACAGCTGATTGGCTAATCGCCCGGCATCTCTCTGCCACCATTCGGCTCATCATCTCTCGAGAGATACACCTGAAGAAGGCCGGAGGTTACAGCATCCAGAACGTTGTGATGATAACACTCAAGATGGCAGTAAGCGATAAACTTACTCCACCCCAAAGAGGGGAGACAAAGCCTGGGAGGGTGGACCTCCTAGAACTGCACAGGACAAACCCACAGACCGGCAGAATCAAGACCCGAAGGCCAAGATGATACTGGTCTATGGGGTGCAGTATCCATCGGAACAGATACTACACTTTGATCTTGGCCAATTTATTTAGACAAAAGTAAACAAAAATTTTAAAACAAATATTTAAAAAAAAAAACAATGCACATAAAATTCTTTTACATTTGTCTTAGGCATGAACCCCGAATCGTTATGGGTGGGTGGAGTGCGGGGTTGTTGGACATAAGATTTGTCATACATTGACTTTGCCCTACGCTAGACACTCTCACCAAGCCAAAAGGCGTTATTCAACCCCTACCCACAATAGGAATATGTGACACAAGGTCGGAAAGTGGGATTTGAAAAGCCAGCGCTCGAGAAGGTGAGCACTCTGGCCATTAAAAATTGCCTGCGCAACCCCGTCGGCATTCCCTGGTAGGGGCGCCTCAGGCAGTAAGCAATAAACTTACTCCTCCCCAAAGAGGGGAGGCAAAGCCTGGGAGGGTGGACCTCCTAGAACTGCACAGGACAGCGTGCAGTATCCATCGGAACAGATACTACACTTTGATCTGGGCCAATTGTATAGTAATGATTTACTCATCTCCAGGAGTTAGGCACAAGGCCAGTTTTTATCTTACTCCCACAAGTAAGATATGACCCAAGGTCAGGGCCGGGAAAGTGGGGTTTGAAAAGCCAGCGCCCGAGAAGGTGAGAACTCTGGCTATTTAAAAATTGCCTGGGCAGCCCCGTCGGCATTCCCCGGTAGGGGCGCCTCAGGCGATTAGTAATAAACTTACTCCTCCCCAAAGAGGGGAGGCAAAGCCTGGGAGGGTGGACCTCCTAGAACTGCACAGGACCAGTCTCGTGCAGTATCCATAGGAACAGATACTACACGTTGATCTTGGCCAAAAGGTTTGTATCTTGTCACAATGCACTGCATGATGTCACAAATATTTGATGACGTCAAAAAGCTACCATTCATCCTTTATGACGTCATTCATTGTCAAGTATATATTATCGCTTCTCGACCTTTTGGCTAAGATCAAAGTGTAGTATCTGTTTCGATGGATACTGCACCCCATAGACTGGTATTGTCTTGGCCTTCGGGGCTTGATTTACGCCGGTCTATGGGTCTGTCCTGTGCCTTCTCACACTTTGAGAAGGGGTTAGTTTATTGCTATCGCCTGAGGCGCCCCTACCGGGGAATGCCGACGGGGCGCTGTTTTTTTTCAATCCTCACCTTCTTCCTGCATGCGAAAAGGAGGTAAATATTAGCTAGTGCTTAGAAAAAAGGGGTCGCATGCATGAATAAGTGTTTCCAGTCTGAGAAAGACACGTGCGATTCCGGGTCATTTTGAACCGAAGGCCCATTTTTTTGTCTTTTTTCATGGAAATCGCCACAGTTGGAGACCAAAAATAGAAATGGTGAAAAAATGTTGGCATCTTCACAGTGAGATAAGTTTTCTAGATTCTTGGATGCAATATCTTTAACATGATTGCATTTCTCATATATTTACAATTTAAATTGGTTTGCAATGTGCAATAATGAAAAAAGATATTGGTTTGTGAGGATGATGGGGAAGCTTATCACACGTTTCCTATATACATAGTACAACGTGTATTAGTTCTGGGATTGAGTTATGTTTGAAAAATAGGGTTTAATAGTTTTAATTAGCCGTAATATGTGATTAACTAAACAAGTAACCCTGCTCTCACTATGTTATCGATATATTACTCTTTTTCATTTGTTCTCTCTCTCTCTCTCTCTCTCTCTCTCTCTTTCTCTCTCACGTATTGTTGGTTTAATAATTGTCAAATATTTTAAAATCTATATGAGTGTTTACAGGTGATGATGAGTAGGACGAAAGGGGTTATCCTTTTATCTTCTCGTAAAGAAACGGAACAACGAAAAGTATTTCTGTAACGATAACAAAAAAGGGGTTTTATTAACTCAAGGTTACCTATACCGTTTGGTATAGGTAGAAGAGAGTGGGACAGTGTCCGTCTGAGGAAGAGGAAGAATATAAGAGTTCTTAGGGCCGCCTGTGGATTTCTTCAGGTGAAGATGGACAGTAGTCGTCGAGTGGGCGACGGCGGCAGGAGATAGAGCGTTTCCTCGTTCCTCGCTGGTGCTCTCTGCGATGTGTCCAAGCTGGTGCCAGGAGGTCGTCTGATCTTTTTCTTCGAACCCTAAGGGGACATAAGTAGTCCCTTAGGGAACTAACGATATTACTGCGCCCTAGGGACAGTGATTACGCATTCAAAAGTAGTCCCTATTGGTGACTGCTACAGGTTAACAGTCGTTCTGTTTCAAAAAAATCTAATTAGTTATATATCAATCATCTTTATGCCATCTCTTATGATTGAATGTAAAATATTGATTGATCTTATGCCAGACTGGATTTTTTCGAATGTTGCATGTTTTTAGAGAAAGTCAACAAATGTGACCCTCATTTGATGAGTTACACATTAGGAGATAGCATGATATACGGAGCAAAATATATATTTTTTTAACTGAGTTCACCCCCAAACAAGGCAAGTCGCCACTGTAGACGTAAGGGGATACTGAGAATTAGGGTGAAAGTTTAGGGGTCATCCTAAATGAGGAGCTGTGCAGCGAGATGTTTTAAATGTCAGTACAGTCGGGGAAACAGGGAGCAGGGAAGGAGTTCCAAAGGCCGGCAGCTCAAGGAAAGAAGCTATTGGAGTAGATAGAAGGCTCTCCGGCATCTGGGGACCTCCACAGTGAATGTATGGGATTTAGCTGATTGTCGGATCATTTTATGTAAAATTTATAAACGAAACTGATCCCCCATTATAAATTAAAAAATAATTGTTTGTTTTTGTTTTGTTTTTTTCTTACAAGTTTTTTTTTTACATCTAATCGCCTAAAAAAAGTAGAATTTTATTTTTATGGGTGGGTGGGGGGGGGGCTAGCTGAGGATGTCAATCTACACATTTGCCAAACTTTCTTTTATGTGCGAATAGATCAATGGATCAACGTGAACTTTCCTGATAGGAAAAGTGATACAAAATGGGTGCTTGTACAGATTAGTGTACATATGAAAAAACACTGAAAATCGCAGTTCCAATTAAATTAACCGGAAAACTCTTTGAAATAATTATGTATCAAGCAAAAATAGGTTTGTACACCAAAAATTAGCAAAAACCCTCGAGTAGAATTGTAATAAAAAATAAAAATCCGTTATATCGTTTAATCGGGTTCAGCCATTGATTCGAGCGAAAAACACGAAATTCAGGGGGAGATAACTCAGTCTATCATGTTAACAAGTAATAAATCAATGGCAGTCATCAAAATACGATAAAACTGATTTTTATTTTTAATTAAAATTCTACTCGATAATTTTTCCTACTGTTTGGTGAGGATACTTATTTAAATATGCTGCGTAAGTATATAATAATGTTTGGCACTTCTGTCGTATTTTCTGTCCTTCTACTGAAAATAAAGGGAGGTAATTCAACCGGAAGTGATTTTTTTACAACATAAAAAAAAATGCAAGACTGATTTGTTTTTGGGTAACAAGAAACAATTAACAATTTTTTTTTTTATTATATGAAGTAAAATTTAAAAAAATAAAAAACCCTAACCCTAACCCCTAACCCTAAACCCTAAGAAATCAGGCGGTGTGCCAGTAAAAAATCTAATGTTTTTTGCGGCTGGTTCATTAAATTACCAATGTCTCGAAGATTAATCTCATTTAACTCCATTTTCTAAATACTAAATTCAACTTCCGGTGAATTCTGAATCAATGGTACTTGGAGAAAAAAAAAACGGAACTCTTCAATTTTGATTTCTTAATCGACAGCTGCTTCATATATACGACAGAAATGCCTAATGTTATTTTTGTTGTGTTGTTCATAGTTTAATAATGGACGCTTCTCTGTACAAGCACCAAAAAATTGTATATGTTTTAAATTAAAAAAAAAAAAAAAAAAATCCAAGGGCAGATAACTCTAGTTTTACCGGAACTGCGCATGCGCACGAGCGAGAGGGAAAAACTAAAATGGCGGGCTTCTTGAAATAGCCGACAATTATCAGTCTATTCTTGATTAGGTAAGTTAAAGTTATTTTACTAATTTTAAAAAAATAAATAATTGTTTCTGTTTATCGCAAAGATAACTTTATGTGTTTTGTTTGATTATACAATGTCGTTTAGTGGGTTTTTTTTCTTTTAAACATTCTTTTTTTACATTTAATATACAAAAAGCGCCCGATTTTTGCTTTCCAAAAAAAAAACAACAAAAAATATAAATGTGTTAATTTTACAAAAAAAAAAAAACAAATAATATTTTTTTTGTTGTTGATTCGACATTTTATTATCGAATTATTCGAAATTAAATTAAAATTTTCAATTATAAAGTAATTTCAGAACTTTAATTTTTGATTTACGAATTAAATGCAACTAGTTAAAAGTTTATTTTTGTTTCAATCAGAAACCAAAGAAAGGAGGGTAAGGTTTATTTTTTGGGAGGGCAGAACGAAAAAGGGGTTAAAAAAAAACAAATAGACAACAAATAAATGTTACCAAAGGCAAGATAAGTTACTCTTCTACTAACATGGATAAGTTTATTTGTGTTTTAACTTATTTTAAAACGTTTTTTTTGTTCAAAACAAACCTGGTGTCTACCTTTTTTCAATTAGAACGAATAACAAAATGGCTGTTAATGAGCCCAGCACGGGGATCCCTGATAATTGGTGAAAAATCGAAAAATAGTGTTAGAAACACATTTCTTCTTCTCTACACACACACACCCACACCCTCTCTCACAGACATGATGTTGCTAGTCTCAGTCTTTTCTATAAATATTATTATAGCATGTGTTCTTCAGAATTACGTGATCTATTCCCCGCTTCTTTTGTTCCAGCTCGTTGGTCTAGTGGTCTTCATCATTATTTTTTTTGGGGGGGGGGGCATTTGTAACAGAACGAAAAAGGGGTTTAAAAAAACAAATAGACAACAAATAAATGTTACCAAAGGCAAGATAAGTTACTCTTCTACTAATCTGGATGAGTTTATTCTTGTTTTAACTTATTTTAAAACTTTTTTGTTGTTGTTCAAAACAAACCTGGTGTCTATCTTTTTTTTCAATTAGAACGAAAAACAAAATGGCTGTTAATGAGCCCAGCACGGGGATCCTTAATAATTGGTGAAAAATCGAAAAATAGTGTTAGAAACACATTTCTTCTTCTCTACACACACACACACACACACCCTCTCTCTCACAGACGTGATGTTGCTAGTCTCAGTCTTTTCTATAAATACTATTATGGCATGTGTTCTTCAAAATTACGTGATCTATCCCCCGCTTCTTTTGTTCCAGCTCGTTGGTCTAGTGGTCTTCATCATTATTTTTTTTTTGGGGGGGGGGGGCATTTATAACAGAACGAAAAAGGGGTTTAAAAAAACAAATAGACAACAAATAAATGTTACCAAAGGCAAGATAAGTTACTCTTCTACTAACCTGGATAAGTTTATTTGTGTTTTAACTTATTTTAAAACTTTTTTGTTGTTGTTCAAAACAAACCTGGTGTCTACCTTTTTTCAATTAAAACGAAAAACAAAATGGCTGTTAATGAGCCCAGCACGGGGATCCCTGATAATTGGTGAAAAATCGAAAAATAGTGTTAGAAACACATTTCTTCTTCTCTACACACACACACACACACCCACACCCTCTCTCACAGACATGATGTTGCTAGTCTCAGTCTTTTCTATAAATACTATTATGACATGTGTTCTTCAGAATTACGTGATCTATTCCCCGCCTCTTTTGTTCCAGCTCGTTGGTCTAGTGGTCTTCATAATTATTTTTTTTGGGGGGGGGGGGAGATTTATAACAACGAAAAAGGGTTTAAAAAAACAAATAGACAATAAATAAATGTTACCAAAGGCAAGATAAGTTACTCTTCTACTAACCTGGATAAGTTTATTTGTGTTTTAACTTATTTTAAAACTTTTTTGTTGTTGTTCAAAACAAACCTGGTGTCTACCTTTTTTCAATTAAAACGAAAAACAAAATGGCTGTTAATGAGCCCAGCACGGGGATCCCTGATAATTGGTGAAAAATCGAAAAATAGTGTTAGAAACACATTTCTTCTTCTCTACACACACACACACACCCTCTCTCACAGACGTGATGTTGCTAGTCTCAGTCTTTTCTATAAATACTATTATGGCCTGTGTTCTTCAGAATTATGTGATCTATTCCCCGCTTCTTTTGTTCCAGCTCGTTGGTCTAGTGGTCTTCATAATTATTGGGGGGGGGGGGGGGCATTTATAACAGAGCAAAAAAGGGGTTTAAAAAACAAATAGACAACAAATAAATGTTACCAAAGGCAATATAAGTTACTCTTCTACTAACCTGGATAACTTTATTTGTGTTTTAACTTATTTTAAAACTTTTTTGTTGTTGTTCAAAACAAACCTGGTGTCTACCTTTTTTTCAATTGGAACGAAAAACAAAATGGCTGTTAATGAGCCCAGCACGGGGATCCTTAATAATTGGTGAAAAATCGAAAAATAGTGTTAGAAACACATTTCTTCTTCTCTACACACACACACCCTCTCTCACAGACGTGATGTTGCTAGTCTCAGTCTTTTCTATAAATACTATTATGGCATGTGTTCTTCAGAATTATGTGATCTATTCCCCGCTTCTTTTGTTCCAGCTCGTTTGACTAGTTGGTCTAGTGGTCTTCATCAATTCGCTGTTTTGATACCTCATTGTAATACAGCTTCCTATTCCAGTAGCTTCTTTCCAAGAACTGCAGGCTTGTGGAACTCTCTTCCTGCTGACTTTTTCCTCCTACCTATAATCTTGGTCTTTTCAAAACTAAGGCCAATAGACATCTCCTGTCTTTGCGATAATCATATTTGTTCTTGTTAGCTCCTTACATCAAGTGGCTTCATGCCTTGTCTGGAGTGATTTCCATTTAAAAAAAAATCCAATAAATGTCACCAATCGTGGGAAAATGTAATGTTCTATCAGTACTTTGCTTAATTTTCGTTTTTTTTTTTTTCTAGCGGTTATCGAAACTAGCGATTTTTTTTTTTTTCCTTCATTCTAACTTGAACAGGTGGACACCAGCTTTGTTTTGAACAAAAAAACTCTTTAAAATAAGTTAAAACACAAATAAACGTATCCAGGTTGGTAGAAGAGTAATTTATCTTGCCTTTGGTAACATTTATTTGTTTTTTGTTTTTTTTATCCCTTTTTCGTTCTGTTAGCTCTCGTTATAAATGCCCCCTTTTTTGCGCCTCTATTCTACAAAAGAACCACAACCTTTTAAAAAAAAAATAATATTTAACTAAATTTAATACATTATATTGCATTCATTTAAAACACTGACTCCCTTTTTTGGGGCTTTTGACTATTTCTTTTTCCCCTAAAACATACAAACTGTCTGGGGGAAATTGTTTAAAATATAGGGTGCTTGTACAGAGAAGCGTCCGTAAATAACATTATGTACTTACGCAGCAGATTTAAATAAGTATCCTCATCAAAAAGTAGGAAAAATGATGGAGTAGAATTTTAGGTGCTACGGTACGAAATGGGTACTTCTGTTAGCTGTCGGCTCGCTGCTGCCGAGCAGTCACGGAAATTAGGCGTAAACCCTGGACTAGTACCCAAATTTTTATCCTGTAAATTAAGTTTTGAAAAAAAAAATTCTTAAAAAGTAAAAAATAACATTTTCTTTTAAAATTACTTATTATTATTCTCAAAAGGAAATAAAAATCACATTCCACGTTGCTCAAAATATATCACTTGTTTCTTAAAAAGAAAAAGATTTGGATCAAGACTACAATAAGGACCCCAGTTCATTAACACAAGACGCGGAACATGTTCCGGAAGTCATCGGCGTCTTCCCATTGACCTCGCAATACAGGTGGTCGCTATTTACAAAACAACTTGTGAATAAACCTTTATATTTCGGAATTTTTTTTTTTCTTTAAACATGTTAATATTTATTTTAAGGCAGAGAGTCCATAAATAAAACAAATAAAATATTAACATGTTTTCTTTTAAAACATGTTTTTGTGTCACTATTTACTTGCCTCCCCACGAGGGCAAAGATGGGGGGGGGGTATGAAATATTAATCGCCATATGTAAGTAATCTTCCGTTTGGTAGGGAAAAATCAAGCTTCCCAAAAAGGGGCACTCTGAATCTTACCTCAGGTTAGAAGGATTTTTCCATACTACACTTTGCTCCTAGCCCGAGGAGGCAAAACGGAAGATTACGCAAGTTATTTTAATAAATAAACGAAATATATACGCTTTTTAAAAAATCGGCTGACTTGTAATCTTTCGTTTTGCCTCCCCACGAGGGCGGAGTTAGACTTCAAAAATCAGTTTCTAAACGGAAGCAATTTAAAGTTTATGAAGTTTTTGTCCTTTTTTTTCTGTAAGCAACAAATGAAATAAGATTTAACAAATACATCATTTTATTTATAAATCTTTTTATAACTTATTTCTTATTTAAAAACAAAACTTTGCTATTTACTCGCCTCCCTACAAGGGCAAAGGTAGACACAAGGTAGGTTAAAATTACCTCGGAATGAAAATTAAAGTTACCTCAGTTTAGAAAAATTTCTCTATCACTGACCGCAGATAGGAATGATGAAGTGTAGTATAAAAAAAATAGATACTACACTTTTGCCTCCACATGAGGGCGGAGTTAGACTTCAAAAATCAGTTTCCAAACGGAAGCAATTAAAAGTTTATGAAGTTTTTTCCTTTTTTTTCTGTAAGCAACAATTATAAACAAATAAATAAAACTTCGTATTTGTTAAATTTTAAGATCCACATTGTGCCCAGAATGCCAAATATAGGAATAAATTGAATATCTTGACTAAAAAATGATTGTCCGATAGTGGTTGAGAGCTCGTTAGAAGCGGAATGGAATTCTCTTGGTGATAGAAAAATACAAAATACAATTTTTTGGCGTCTGGGCTCAAATTACCTCATTTGGGCATATTGGGAAAATCAGTTTTGGGTATATTTTGGTTTAAAATGATCGTCTGGTAGTGGTTGATGGCTCGTTAGAAGCAGAATGGAATAGATAAAGAAACATTAAAAAAAATTAAATTTTTTGGCGTCTGGGCCCAAACTACCATATTAGGGCATTTTGGACCAAAAATACCTTTTTTGACATAATTTAAACATGAAATGATCTTCTGATAGTGGTTGAGGTCTTGTTGGAAGCATATTAGCAAGTCGCTTCTGGTGAAAAAAGAACAAACAGAAATTTCAGGGGGGGGGGGGGGGGGCAAATTACCATATTTGGTAATTTTGGGCCAAATACACCTTTTTGGACTTAATCTAGACATAAAATGATTTTCCGAAACTGCTTGATGGCTCATTTGAAACATATCAGCAAGTCGCTTCTAGTAAAAATGACAAAGTTCAAGAATCAATTGGTTTATCAAATATAGAGAATACATAAAGTTAAAAGTATTAACTGACAAGGTGCATATAAAAGTACAAAAGTAAAAAGTATAAAAGTTAAAATGTATTAAGTATAAAAGTATAAATGTATGTATTGGAATTGGAATAACTCGTTGGAAGCGTATTAACAAGGCAGACTTGCATTGTTTCTCTGTTCTTCACTTCAAATTGCGTTCATTGGACTTTGCTCAAAAGATACTGTATCGGTTGTTCTGTGGACAGAAGGACTGGAGGGAGGATGGAATTAATAACTTTGGATATTATGCGGATCCTCAACAATGCGAAAAAAGAATGTATCGATGCAATCCGAAAAATCACCAGTATGTTAATGGATGCACCATGTGCGAGTGGAGGAAATACAAATAATGGTCCGTTTTGCAACAGATTTTTCGGCCCTCAAAATCGCTTTTACGGATGTTCTTTCATTCGTAACAGCGTGGATCGCGAAAATTTTGAAACGTTCATGAGTAACACCAACATCATCCTGACTATCACCCCGTCTGTCACAAACAAATGTTTGCATGTGGAAGCATTGAACACCTTGAGCATCGAGATAATGCTTCATCTCAGAATTGCCTTCGTCGATGAGAAGGCTAAACCATGGATTATGATAATCCCGAGCTACCATCAAATGTGTGCCCATAGTTCAAGTGGAATAACGGTAACTCGATAGCAAAATAGAGTGAGAGTCCAGTAGAGTCTTGGAACAAGCACGTTCGGTCTTTCCGAAGTGGTCCAGCTGCATTGTCTCGGCAACTGTCCATCAAGGACAATATTCATGATATACTTCGACGAATGTTAATAATGTCTCACCCTGAAATCGCTTCACGACGCCCCCGACCTCACTGTAATATTTGTGATGAAACTGGACACACAGCAAGGTCAGACATACTAAGTCGACTGCTTCAACTATGAAACAAGCTCAAATAGATTCATTGTATTATTGACAAGTTTACTTTTGTTTGTTTGTTCATTGAACATTTTCTGCAAAATTTTACTTAAATACTGCAAAATTTTACTTAAAAACCGGAAAATTTAAATTTTCCTTGAAAAATAAAGAATTTTCAAGAAAATACTGTTTGACTCCTTAATACCTTTTGATTGGTCCCTTTTTAATGATAATGTGTATAAAATCTATTTTGTAGTACACCAGGTCCCCACAGTTAGAAATTATTAGAACGTTTTCAAAAATTATGATTTTTCTGAAAAATTTGGAAAATTGACGGGAATTATGTTTTCTTCAAGTTAAATTTTTCAAAATTGAATGCAATCAAAGGCTTTTTCTTTCTACATATTCAGAAAAGGGATAAAAAAATGCGTTCAGATAGATAGAAACAGAATATTTCCATCTTGTTTCTGAAAAAAACGGTGAAGGTTTGAAAATTGACGATTTTTGGCAAACTTTTACTTAAATACCGGAAAAAAACGATTAACTGACCGGTTTACAAAAAAGGCCGACTTTGAGTTGCTCTCAAATTCCAACCGTTTAATATTTTAACTTCTGTTTTTTTTTTTGCATTGTACTCACTGGACTGTATTTTATTGAACATTCCAAAATTAATACATTCTCAGTCTGGGCACACTGTGCGGCCTATATGATGAACATATAATACGTGTTTTACATACGCAATTTAATTTAATTTATTGAAGTACATAAATCTTACAAACCAAATATCCATACATATATGTACTTTCACATAGGGGTAAAAAGTATTTCCACATAGGGGTATAGTCCGTAAATATACCTATAGAATAGGGACCTTAACAAAAACTAAAATTTTAGATAAAATTGATTGTTGGTCTTATATTGTAATGATGACAATCAATTAATAGATAAGCTAATTAGATAAAATTAAACACATGCATATCAACTTAATTATTGATGACCGTAAAGTGGGGGGGGGGCCAAGTCAAAAAGTGAGGGGCTTGAGCCCCCCCCCCCTCCGGTGCCACCGTCCATAAGTTAATCTAAAGAGATCAAGGGGCCCCCCTCTTGAGGCTAACACTTGATTTCCCTATGAGTAAAATTTATATCCGAGGGCTCTCTTAAGGATAGATGTTGTTCCTTTTAGGGCTGCGATCTGTACTTCCCAACAGTTTGGTCGTCCGGGGTTTGTGTCTAAGTATTTTCTTAGATTTCTTTTACCTTAATGTTTAATTTTACTTCAGTCAAAGTTCTCAGAAATCAAGAGGCCCCTTCCTGGGGCTAACACTTGATCTCTATATGAGATACATAGATACCCGAATATTCTATTAAAATTCTCCTTTATTTCTCAAACATTGAGTTAGTAGTAATAATAAATTTATTCTCTCCCCAACTGACCAGTCAAGTATGTCATTGTATATCTTTCTTCTGGTCTGTTTGTCTTACCGGATTCCAGGACAAGAATTCATCTAGTCTGGTGGAGTATCCCGCTACGTGGTGTTACTTGAGGTAACATCACTAGGAGTATGTGTACTATTCCTCGTATGAGCAAGTGTATAGCCGTGCTGAGGGGATCTTATTTGTGCTGCGGATACTGTGTAATTTTGAATATTTGGTCAGGGTTTACTTGTAGGGGTAAGTATCCTCATGTCAGGTTGTCCTGACAAACCCTTGTAATGAGAGACCGAAGACACTCGAGGATGGTGTCTAGTAGGTAATTCAACCCGGTGTTTTATTATTTGTGTGCAGCTAAATAAGGCACGACCACTAGGGCGGCTGCTGCTGCTGCTCTATGTCTGATTGGTTGCAGTTCGATTTCAGTAACCAATCAGAATTAAGTATTTTACAGGAATCGTTTTTTCTGCTTGTGTTGTTTGCTGCTGCTTGTGTTGTTTGCTGCTGCTTGTGTTGTTTGCTGCTGCTTCTGTTGTTTGCTGCTGCTTGTGTTGTTTGCTGCTGCTTCTGTTGTTTGCTGCTGCTTCTGTTGTTTGCTGCTGCTTCTGTTGTTTGCTGCTGCTTCTGTTGTTTGCTGCTGCTTGTGTTGTTTGCTGCTGCTTCTGTTGTTTGCTGCTGCTTGTGTTGTTTGCTGCTGCTTCTGTTGTTTGCTGCTGCTTGTGTTGTTTGCTGCTGCTTCTGTTGTTTGCTGCTGCTTCTGTTGTTTGCTGCTGCTTCTGTTGTTTGCTGCTGCTTCTGTTGTTTGCTGCTGCTTCTGTTGCTAACTCAGAACCGGTTCGGTACTACTCCAGGTGAAGCGCCTAATTTCCGTGACTGCTCGGCGGCAATGATCGGGCAGGTCGCGGAAGCTGCCGAGACGAAAACAAGGCTGAAGCAAAACTGAAAGTCGTACAAATGGAAGAGTGGCAGACGACAATATAAGACGAAGAATACAAAAGAAAAAAAATACATATATTTGAATAAAAAAGAATAAAAAAAGAAATGAACAAACCATAGCTGAAGAACTATAAATAAACTTTTTTTTTTTTTTTCGTGGGCCAAATGAACCATTTTAATTTTTTTTTACATAAATCAAACAAGTAAATGCTATTTCTTTTACGATATTTAGGTAAGTTTTTTTTTTTTGTCTTTTTTTATCTTTTACATAAAACAAATGAATATGTTATTTTTCTTAGGATATTTAGGCAAGTTTTTTTTGTATATTTTTTTAGGGGGGGGGAGAATTTCATATATTTTCTCATCGAGGGTCAGGGTTTACGGATACGTTTGCGGCCGGTTCGAAAGGTCTTCCTACCACTTGTTTTGTTGTGCTGAGCGCAGATGATTGGCAGCAACCTGATCGGTCAGCTCTGCTTCAGCCTCGTTTTCATCTCGGGCGCTTCCGCGACCTGCCCGATCGTTGCCGCTAAGCAGTCACGGAAATTAGGCGCTTCATCTGGAGTAGTAACACCGGTTTCTATGTTTCTGCTTGCTAAAATAGTTTAAGTGTATAAAAATGATTGCGTTAACTTTGTCGATGTTTTTGGTTATTTCCTAATTGAATTTTTATGCCATTATAATATTCTCTTTTCAGCGATACCTTTGGACATCAAAGATGGGGAGGCGACGGCCCATCCCAGAATTACAAAAAGTAAAAAACATTGACGGCTCTCCAGTACTGATGGCAACGGAAACAGAATCATTAAAGAAAAAAAACGTACTAGAGCCACCACGACCAAATTCCAATCGAATGGTGACGAGGGCAAGGGGAAAACGTCTACTTCCGAAAAGTGTTTCTCCCAGAATAATAAAGGAGGCACCAAAAGCTACCGATGAAGCGCTTCGGAAAACATCTTGCATTATCACGCCAAAGATGTTCTTTAGTAAAAGCTCTGAGAAGGGAGCGAGGAAATCGACAAAACTGTCCCAAAACGAGCCGAGTTTCATACCCCCGGTCAAGAAAAGTACAGTTATAACTGAAAATAAACCCGCAACGTCGAAACAAACTTTGCCACGGGCGACTAGAATCAAATCTAAGGGTCACATGACAACACAGGAGGTCATCAACGAACTCACGAATGCTGAATCTCCGAAGAAACGCGTCTTGTTGCCTCGGAATGGAAAAGATCCTGCCGACAAAGTCAACTCGGAAAAAGATGTCAACAGTTCGGCTGGAAAATTTAGACTGGCGCGGAATAAAAAACAGAAAATGCGTTTATCACTTGCCGATATCGTGATGGAAATATTTCCCGATAGCCCAGAAAAAAAGTCTCCGGATCATGACGTTATTTCCAATAATGTTTCCCGGAAAAAGGGTTCAGCCGTAAAGCACCCGTCTACTAAGAAGGATCAGCAAAGGAAAGTAAGTAACATTTTTTTTTACATTCGTTATTTTATTAATTTATTAGAATAATTAATTAATTATGATAATTAATTAATTATGATAATTAATTATTAGGTTAATTAATTAATTATTAGGTTAATTAATTAATTAATTAT
>OY744555.1:27989906-28039906 GCA_963556195.1 Sepiola atlantica | reverse complement strand
ATAAAAAATAATGTTTTTATGCCTCAGCATTTTTTAAATGAATAAAAAAAATCTGATTTAATCTATTATTGTATTTGTTTTAATGGGGATGGACAGTGTAGTATCGGTTCCGTTTCCTCCCAAGTATTACATCCTCCTTTGGTGGAGGGGTTAATGTAGTATCTGTTCTGTTGTCACAGACTAGATTAAAAAAATTTCTTTCTTTCGTTCTAGGTTTCCAACGAGGAGTGGGATCATTCCTTATTGCTGCTGACAGATGATTTTAACAGTTCTGGAAATATCTATGATTTCGAAGAGTTTCAAATGGATTCCAAAAGTTCGTCTGACACAAAATCCTCGTCGAACAAATCGGACAAGAGACAATCCATCAAAAAAACTGCCGCCATGAAGGTGGTTTTCAACGGGAAAATAAAACTCACCAAAGAACGGACGTCCCAAAAAAAGATTAAAAAAGGAAGCGTTAAAACTACGAAAATAAAAAGCGTTAAAGTTGTTAAAAAGAAGCCGATTCTTGCGGTCCCGGTCCATAAACATGCCGCTGAACGTCGAGTATCTGTGGAAAGTCGACGAAGTCCAGATAAAACTGGTCGCCTTTCTGTATCTGATGACCCGTTTCAAACGCCGACTGTCCAAGTTTTGAAAGAAGCCGTAAGCATCACGGAGCTGGAAAAATTAAAAGCTACAAAACATATTGAAAATAAAATAGTTTCCAAAGTGAATCCGGGATTGCTTTCTCCGGATTGGCCGCAGTTGCCCGATCTGCCGTCGCAGCAGTTTGTAAAATTAAAGCGAGCTGTGATGGAAGGGCCGACTGCTGCCGATAACCTTACCGAAAACAAACCCAGGTCAATGCTGATAAAAACCTCTTCGGCGTTTAACCAGAGCGTGTTGGACATGTCGTCTGTAGATAGCGAATCCGGTGCCAAAAGTCCGAAGCCGGCGAAAGCGTATTGCAAATTGCCCGAAAACCGATCGCCCGCCGACCATCGACCCATTGATCTTTTTACTTACCCGAAAGCCCTGCCGATCAAAAAACCTACGTCCAAAATAAAGAAAAACGATAAACGTAAAGACGTCATCGAAACTCCGTGCAAGTTGATGGATTTTATGTATCCTGGGAGCATAGAGCGTTTCGTGAACAAACCGATCGTATATGAAACCTTTAAATCGCCTCCTACGCAAATGCTGCCGAAATATTTGCACGCTGCAACTTCGACTCCGATCACAGCGGAAAGCAGCCACTGGCTTTTACCAGACTCGCTGGATAAGGAATCGATGTCGATTTCTCCAGTAAAAGACTTTCAATCGCCGTCTTCCATGAGGACATATGAGCATAAATCCAGACGGAGCAGTTCGGCTTTTCTCTCCATCACTAAAAACGTGACCATTTTTGCTGATGGTAGGTTGACCTCTTTGCTGTTTTTATTAGTTTTTTTTTTATAGAGTTTGACCTGTCCGACGGATAGAAAAATGTTAAATAAACAAAAAATAAAACATTTCCAAAGAACAAATAAAAAGAAACATCTTTTTTATGAAATGCATTATATATATATATATATATATATATATATAAAATAATAATAATATCCAAAGAAATGAAACGAATAGGCCTAAAGGCTGAAATAACATCAAATGTTAAACAGGTCAACTTCCTCAATGTTACCTTCAACCTCACTAGAGATACTTATGAGCCCTATGCTAAAGATAATTCCTACCCCCTTTATGTCAACCCACTATCTAACCACCCTAGATCTGTAAGTAAACACATCCCGGAATCAATTAGTAGAAGGATTAGCAACAACTCCTCCAATATATATATATTGCTGTTTTTATTAGGTTTTTTTTTATAGAGTTTGACCTGTCCGACGGATAGAAAAATGTTAAATAAACAAAAAATAAAACATTTCCAAAGAACAAATCAAAAGAAACATCTTTTTTATGAAATATATATATATATATGTGTGATTTTATGAAGGCTTACCAAAGCATTCCGTTCAGGACACCAATGATCACCATTAAAGATATTTTTTCTTACAAATATTATTTATTCAAATTAAATGTTTTTTCCTACACGTGTTTCACTACCAATTATTAAGACGATTTGCTACAAGATTTTGAATTTACAAATCATATAGTCGTTATCTGATTCTTTCTTTAAAGCAAACAAATTATGCGTAACAAGATTTGACGAAGATGACCTCAACTATTGCAACGCCACATTGTGTATTGTCGGCAGTTGAAACCAGTATTCCAGACATTTAATTTCCCTGATGATCTGCCAAGCAAGTAACTGCTTGGTAGTGAAACACGTGTAGGAAAAAACATTTAATTTGAATAAATAATATTTGTAAGAAAAAATATCTTTAATGGTGATCATTGGTGTCCTGAAAGGAATGCTTTGGTAAGCCTTCATAAAATCACATATAAATGCTCTGTACTCTGTAATCGAGTATCATCGAGCTTGTTTTTATTGGAACAACCCCGGTCTTCGCTGAATGATCTATTTTATAAGTGAAAAATCTAAATCTATATATATATATATATATATATATATATATATATATATATAGGTAAGGAGAAACTATATTTAATAACAAATCTGGAGGCAAAACTAAATCAAATATTCGTAAACTTTTTAATTAAAAAATAATTATTAAATAGGGAGGTGGTGTCTGGTCAACACTGCTGGGATTCCATGATAAAGAAATACTGTTTTGTTTTTAAAATCCCGAAACAGTTTTCATGGTAAACAACTGACGATCCCTTATATAAAAAAACATATATAAAAATATATTTATATTAGAGTATATTCTTGGAAGTAAACTAAAATAGTGATTGCAGTAGATTGATTGACTTACTAGACTAAAATCTTTCAAAAAATTTTTTTTTTTCTCCAGTTTTGGAAGTTAAAAAAACTTCCAAGACTATATATATATATATATATATATATATATATATGGTACGTCAATGAAAATTAGTAAGACCTGCAAATGGAAGCAAATCGGTATTTTCAGTTGTTCAAAACAAGGAGTAGTTTAGTTAATAAAAACATTTATTTTTCATCTCTTTTAAGGAAAGAAAGAGATGAAAATTAAATGTTTTTATTAACTAAACTACTCGTTGTTTTGAACAACTGAAAATACCGATTTGCTTCCATTTGCAGGTCTTACTAATTTTCATTGGCGTACCATATTTTTGCTCTATCCAGTATATTGAGCTTTCCTTATTTCACAATAGGTCCAACTCTCTAAAAGTTTACCTGTTAGTTATAATTTACATATATATATATATATATATATATAATGCATTTCATAAAAAAGATGTTTCTTTTGATTTGTTTTTTGAAAATGTTTTATTTTTTGTTTATTAGTAGTAATAGTAGTAGTATTGTTATTATTATTATTACTATTATTATTACTATTATTACTACTACTATTATTATTATTATTACTATTATTATTTACTCACTAGGAGTTATGACACTGGTCATCGTCAGTGATCGCCCACTGCCAACAACCTGTGGTATTCCCTGGAGTCTGAGTGACAACAAGTCTCCTCAGACTTCCAGTATGCTCCACCTCTTTTCGTTCGTCACCGCTGATGACCTTGCGGTATCGCAACAGCCACCTACCACCGATTTCCCGCTGATAAGGGCCATTGGTCCTCTCTGGGGCCCGAGTGGCAACTAGCCTCCCCAAGGTCCCACAGCTGTCCGCGCTCTTCCAGTGGAGGTCTGGTTTGCGCTTTCCCTCCTCGACCCTCTGTCCATAATTTTAGTGGCGTCAGCCTATGCTTGCGCCTCTCGTGCGGTTGTATTTTCCCCGGTTCTGTTTTGTGCTTCCATGTGTTTGTTCGCCATTCGTTGCTTATGTGGGTTGGTTTCCGCATTCGAGGACATTTCTCAGGATTGTAGCTGTTTTGATCATTACTGTCCTTTGTATGGTCTCAGTTATCCCTTTGATTCCTATTTCTCCTAGTCTTTTCTCCATGTTTTTGGGGACTGTTCCTAGTGCTCCTATGATTATTGGTGTTATACTGACTTTCTTCATGTTCCATATTCCTTTCAATTCTCTGGCTAGTTCAGTATATTTGCTTCTTTTTTTCCGTCTCTTTGATCTTCACTCTGTGGTCCGCTGGAACGGCAAAGTCCACGATTTTGCAGGATTTTTCTTCCTTGTTGATTATTATCATATCCGGTCTCCTTGCTGTTATGGGTTTGTCTGTTTGTACATTCATATCCCATATGATTTTGTGTTTTTCGTTTTCTAGTACAGTTTCTGGTTTTTGTTTGTACCGTTTTTTTGCATATTCGAAATTCAGTTGTTTGCACATTTCCCGGTGTACTTTTTTCCCCACGCTCTCATGTCTGTTCTTGTATTCCCTTTGTGCTAGCTTGCTGCATTCACTTATTATATGATTTATCGTTTCGTCTCTTTGTCCACACAATCGGCATTTGCTGTTTTCCTGGGTTTTATCTATCTTTGCTTTAATAAAGTTTGTCCTAATCGCATTGTTCTGTGCGGCCGTCAGCAGAGATTCCGTTTCTCTGTTCAGGTGTCCTTTTCTTAGCCATGCCCAGCTGTTTTCATTGGCTTCATCGCTTGTGAGTCTTATAAAGCGTCCATGTAGTTGTTTTTCTTCCCACTTTTCCTTTCTTGTCTTTTTGTTTCTGGGTTCAGTGCTTCCGGGGTTGTTTGTTGGGCTGGTGTCTCTTGCTGTGGTGATCAGTCGTTCCGTGTTCTGGGTTACATATTTCTCCAGCTCTTTTTTGGTGTCTTCCACACAATCTTCTATACTTACCAGTCCTCTACCTCCTTCATTTCTTTTCACGTAGAGTCTGTCCGTGTCGTCTTTTGGGTGCAGTGCATTGTGCATAGTCATTAGTTTTCTAGTTCTTTGGTCAAGGTGCCTGAGTTCTTCTTTGGTCCAGCCTATGAATGGTCCAGAGTATCTTATTAGTGATACAGCCCATGTGTTTATCCCTTTTACTAGGTTTCTGCTATATAGTTTAGTTTCTAAGAGTTTCCTTGTTCTTCGTAGATATTCTTTTCCAATCTTCTCTTTCATTTCTGTATATTTGATTGTGTCTGCTTCCAGAACTCCCAGGTATTTGTAACTATCTTGTTCTCCTAGCGCCCTCATCTCCTCTTGGTTGGGGAGTTCTATACCTTCTGTCGTCTCCAGTTTTCCTCTTTCAATCTCTAGCAGTGCACATTTTTCTATTCCAAACTCCATTTGAATATCCTGGTTGTGTTTATCAGCTTTTCCAGTTATTTTTTGTTTTTTGCAAACAGTTTAAGGTCATCCATGTACATCAGGTGGTTTATTCTTTGTTCTGTATCCCTAAACCTGTATCCGGCATCACACTTTCTGAGTATGTAGTTGAGTGGCATCATGGCTATTATAAACAGTAGTGGTGATAGAGAGTCTCCTTGAAAAATGCCTCTCTGTATTTTTATCTCAGACAGGTATTGTCCTCCGGCTGTCAGTTTTAGTCTCCATGTTTCCATTGCTTTCTGGATGAGATTAATAATCCTGTCTGGTATCTTGTATATTTTTAAGCATTCAATTATCCATGTTTGGGGGATTCTGTCGTAGGCTTTCTTGTAGTAAATCCATGCCATGGTTATGTTCTTTTGTCTGCTCTTCACCTCCTTCAGGGTCTTTTGATCAATGTATAGTAGATCATGTGCCCCTCTTTGTCCTTTCTGGCATCCTTTTTGTTCCTCGGGGAGCAGTCAACGTTTGTCCAGGGATTGGTAGATTTGTTCTCTAAGTTGTGCTGTGAGAATTTTCTACATTATTGGTAGACATGTTATCGGTCTGTAGTTGCTGGGGGGTCGTTCCTTTTTTGGGGTCTTTTTGTATTAATGGTGTTCTTCCTTCCGTCATCCATTCTGGTACGTCTGTTTTGTGGATACATCTTCTTAATTTCTGCGCTAGTCTTTCATGCAGGGTCGTGAATTTTTAAAACCAGTATGCATGTATTCCATCGTGGCCTGGTGCTCTCCAGTTTGCCATTTTTCTTAGGGTTTTCTTGATCATTTCTTTGTTGATTTCTGTTTCGGTTCCTTCTTCGATTTCCTGCTGTTCATCTTTCATGTTTTTCAACCATTGGGCATTCTTGTTGTGCTTTTTTGGTTCTTCCCATATCTTGCTCCAGAATTGTTTTGTTTCTGTTGGGTTCGGTTGCTCTGTCGTTGTTTTTTCTCCATTTACGTTTTTGTAAAACTGGCTTTCATTGTTTTCAAAGGTCCTGTTCTGTTTGCTCTGTTCTGATTTGTGCCTGTATCGTCTCAGTCTTCCTTCTATTGCTGCTATCCTTTGTTTTGTTTCTTCATGTTTCTCATTTAGTTTTTCCTTGCGTTTCTGATTTTTGCTTCTTAATCGTTTCATGTCCTCCTTCCTTCTGTTCACGGTTTTAGCTTCTTTCCGAAGTTTGGTGATCTGGGTTTCTAGTCTGATTTCCCATCCAGGTTTTGTCAGTCCTTTCTTTTGTCCATTCTCTTCGTTTCTTAGTTTCATACTTACCGATTTTGCCCCTGCATATATCAGGTTGTTTAGGTCTGTAATAGTTTCTGTTGGGATGTGTGTGAGGAGTCTGTTTACTCTTTCTGTTTCTGCTTGTAACTTCTTCGCTACTTCATTCCTGAGAGATGGGAGTTTTGTTTTGTTTTCTAACATGTATCGTCTAATGTTCTCCACTTCACTTGCTTCTTTTTCGTTGAGTTCTATCTCAGCAGGTTCTGTGGTTCCGCAGTCTTCAATCTCTTCAGTTTCAGTGTGTATGTTTTGCCCGTCCTCTTCCTGTGGTTTCTCCTTCGGTGGTGTTACTTGCTCCGTTTCGCCATTAACCTTCTGTCTGATTTCCGTCAATTTATTATTACTATTATTATTATTATTACTATTACTATTATTATTATTATTATTACTATTATTATTATTACCATTATTATTACCATTATTATTATTACTATTACTATTATTATTACTATTATTATTATTACTATTATTATTACTATTATTATTATTATTATTATTACCATTATTATTATTCATGATTATTATTATTACTATTACTATTATTATTATTATTATTATTATTATTACTATTATTATTATTATTACTATTATTATTATTATTATTATTAGTGATGGTGATGATATTATTAAACTCCATTATTGTCTCGGTCATTCCCTTCTACCTCAAATCGTGTATGACTCATACAACCCCCTTCCCTCTACTATCATTAATAAAAAAACAAAAACGCTAACTGATAGCACAATCAAGACCATTGCCTACTTACCTTTTAAGGACTATAATTAATTACAATATAATAAATTAACCCCCCCCCCCCCCCCTTTTCTATAATATTGTCCGGTTTTCGTCGATCCATAGAAGTACTTCTTAATAACCCCAAAATATGACTCTTGTCTATTGCCGAATTTCTTATGTACTTCGACAGGGCTCTAAGTCTGTGAGTGTAATTCGATGTGTGTATGCTTGTATGTGAGTCCGTGTCCCCAAATATAAGAAACTAATCCAACCAAAATCAGTTCCCCCTGGGCACAAAATCTAAAAAAAGTACCCAATGACCCTAACCTATAAATAAAACACCGTCACAAATATAAGTCGTCTCATCTCAATGCCATAAAGCTGTGATTTTATCTCCCAACACCACATTTCAACGAGTTTCAGTCCAACCCGAGTTCCAATCTAAAGCGTCTCTGGTCATTCCTTCTGTGGTCCTATGGGAGTAATCTCAACGGCACCCAAACTGTCCACATTTAACTTCCACCCCTAACTTAACTGTAATAACTCAAAAATCGTAAACGTCAAACACTCTCATTCGAGCGCTGTAGACCAATAGCAGTAACACTCGTTTTTTGACTTCCACCGGAAAATATACTGTGAGTAAATATTTGCGAATTGCAGTTTTGAAACTCCTAACCAACTGGATTACATACATAAAATGTACGTAAAAGGGAATTCTAAGGATATAAGGACTAACGCCTCGGAGGTATGACGACATCCTTTTCCCAATATAATGTGGGTTAAAATCAATTTATTCATTTCCTCCAACCAATTCATCCAGGAAATATATCGGATCTTCGAAGCACAGACTCTGTTTACTTCGACTTTCTCCTAACTAACGCATAACCGCCAGACTAAATTTATAACATTTTCTGATATAATTCACCCTCCCGCATCTAATGTCATTCCAGTTGGACTTATTGGTTCGAACGCCAAATTGGTGGAAGCACATTCTCTCCTCCTGAAGAACCAGCCGAATTAATAAGAAATTCTTTTTCTCATCACTCTTATCTCACATGTACTCATGCACTTGCCTGTGCACGGATGTTAGTATAGTCCCAATTATACTCCCATTCTATTACATCCCTTATTTCCTAGTCACCCATGACTCCTCCCCTATGATAATTTTTATAAGGTCCTTTTCTCCCCCTAAAATTAACCGTTGTCCATACCTTCTCTCCTCCCCATCTCATCTCCCTGCAAGATGTTTTCTTAAAAAAACTCTAAAATATGAGCCTTGACAATATTCAACTTTGGTTCGAAACTTGTATATGCTTCCATCTTATTTTTATTTATAGTTCTAAGTTCTTCATTCAATCTATTATTATTGATTATTTCTTTTATAGTTATCCCATATCCTCATTATGTATTTCTAAATTTTATTATCATCTCCTTATTAGTATTGATTTACTCCTCTCCAGGAGTTAGGCACAAGGCCAGTTTTTATCTTACTCCCACAAGTAAGATGTGACCCAAGGTCGGGTCGGGAAAGTGGGGTTTAAAAATTGCCTGGGCAGCCCCGTCGGCATTCCCTGGTAGGGGTGCCTCAGACAGTAAGCAATAAACTTACTCCTCCCCAAAGAGGGGAGGCGAAGCCTGGGAGGGTGGACCTCCTAGAACTGCACAGGACAGACCCATAGACCGGCGTAAATCAAGCCCCGAAGGCCAAGACAATACCAGTCTATAGGGTGCAGTATCCATCGGAACAGATACTACACTTTGATCTTAGCCAAAAGGCCAAGAATCTGAGTCTCCCTACTAGTAACCTTATCTTTATTTTTAATTTTTAATTATACCTTCATTATTTCTAATCTTACCTTAATTCTAAATTATTAGTTAACTATTTTATTTCTTTATTTTTATTTACTTATTTATAATTTTATTAATTTTATAAATTTTTTTATATTCTTTATATATACATATATATATATATATTTTATTTCTCTATATTTCTATTATACTTAATTTTATTTCTTATATTTTATTTATTTTTATATATTTTTTTAATTTTTTAATTTTTTTGTTTTTTTGCTTTATTTTATTTTATTCTACTATACTTCCTTTTATTTTATATTTTTTATTTTTATTTATAATTTTATTATTTTTTTATATTATTTCTTATAGTTTTTCTTTTTTTATTGTATATTTCATTTTGTATTTTTTAATTTTTTTTTATTTCTTATCCTTTTTTTTATCTTTCCTTTATATATTCTATTATTATTTTTATATTTTATATTATATTTTACTTTATTTTATTCCTTATTTTATTTTCATTTTATCTTTATAATTTTGATAATGTTTATAATGTTTTTTTTTTATTATTATTATTATCGGTTTATCTCTATATTTTTGTTTTATATTTGTAAATTATTCCTTTTTTAATATTTGTCCTTGCACCCCCTCCTGTCAATAGATGTTCCTCTAGGACGAACTTGTTATTTCTACTTTGAATTTTCTGTAAGATGTGGTGCTAAAGGCGCTGATGAAGAGACGTTCTGGAGTGGCTTTGTAAAAAAAATTTTTTAAATTAAAAAATTTAAAATAAAGTATTTCCAGAATGTTTTGGAAACGACCGTACGCCATAACTAGACTTGTTGTTCTAATTCTTTGAACAATTGGAATGTTCTGATTCATTAAATCCTCTTATTATAGCTCTGGTTGACTTATCTATTATCCATTGAGCTGATACCTATATCTACAGTGCTCGGTTGTGGTAATTGCCCATTCTAGGGTGTTTATACTTGACGCACCTCGGCCTTTGGTCATTTACCCTACCGTTAAAGTCAACATTTCCATTGATTTAAACTTAATATATATCATCATCATCATCATCATCATCAACAACAACAACAACCGGTTTATTTGTTGAATCAGGCCACAATTAATCCTCTGATGAGGATGGGGCCTGATTGTCTAGTCTCGAAATCTAAGTCTTCCTCTCCACTCCTGTCTTTGACAAGACTTGATGGAATCCATACCCATGGCCTTCCTATCACGTTTGACTACGTCCTCCCAAGTCAACTTGGGTCTGCCAGTGGTGATGTTCTCTGTTGGCACATTCAACTGTCGGACTTTAGCAATCCAACCATCGCTACGCTCAATGTGACCCAACCAACGCAGTCTGTTCTTTCGCATGATGTCCGTAAGGCTTTTCAAGTCGACCTGTGAGAGCATATATATATAAGGAAATTGTAGTTTGCTTGAAGCATTGCTGGTAAATAGAAATGTAAGTTTGTAATCTGAGGTAGGAGCAATGTGATATAGGTACCGGAAGGTGGAACAGATGAACAAAAATAAATGAGAAGAGAAAATATGAATGGAATCTCAAATCAATTTATTAATATTTCAGGGTATAAATACCAAAACAGTAAATAGAAAAAAAAGGTTTACTGTCAAGCAATTTAAAAGGTCCGGAATAAACTTTAAATTTTGAGAGTGGAACCTCTCATTATCAAAAGAAACAGATAAAAAATATGATCGAGTGGTTGAAAAGGCGAGATGGACACAACTGTTGACGAAATGCCGTCTGCGTGGCAGGTTCACCGAAAATGAGTTTAGATAAACTAATTGGATATCAATATTAATTATTCTTATCATAATTTATTTTTTAATTTATTGTATGATTATTCAGCTTTAAGTTTGTCATCTTATTAATATTTATATATTTTTTTTATATACTTTATTATTTTTAATTTGATAAATTGTTGTTAGCGAAAGCCGTTAAGATGTTTACTAGAAAATGAACGGTCAAGGGGAGGCAACTGTTAAAATAAAAAATCTGGTTAGAATTAATTTGAATTCAAAACTGGAATCAATTGTGAAATAAAAGGTAAATCAATAGTGATATGAATTTTGAAATCTAAGGAAGATCAAGACTCAGTTGAAGGATAAGGGATGGTGTGGCGGGGGGGGGGGGAATTTAGAGATTATAAATATATATATATATGTAAGAAGGAATAGGTAAAATAAATACCTTTTGAAGCATTAAGATGCGATATTAATTTTTTTTTATTTTTATAAAAAAGAAAAAAATAATAAATCGAAACCGATTTTTTTTTTTTCTTTTTTTCTTTTATTAAAACTAGCATTTTTTTTTTTGTTAGTTTAAAGTGATACAGATATTTCGCCAAAACCTGGCATCCTCGGTGTGTAATATATCCTGATGTCATCAGATTTGTATTTTTTATCTCGTTACCGGCTTGTTGTTATACAGCCGGGCCAAATGGGCAAGATGCTGTTTCCCATCATCAAATATGAAGAACGTGAATGCAGCACGTGATTTGTATAAGTGTTTAAGGTTCATATTTTTTTTTAAAAAGCATCTATTGTTAAATTTAAGAAGGAATAGGTAAAATAAATACTTTTATACCTTATACAAGTTTAACAATAGATGCTTTTTTAAAAAAAATATGAACCTTAAATATATATGTATATATATATATGTACATATATATATATATGTTATAAACCATGTAATTTAGGTTATAGTAATTAATAACTCGTAAAACAAAATGGATGACTTTTCAACAGAAAGGTTTAAAAGATTTATTAAAAGTGTAATTAGAATGAAATGAGTTATTTAGCCGCTGTAACGCGAGATGTAATTGGAGCCAGTCTGAACCGTGTTTAATGTTTTCTTTTCACTCGGTAAGCCACTCGATCAGGGGCGATAACTCGTTAATGGTCCAAGGGACATAATTCCGTTTTTCTTTAGTTATTCCTAACAATATATATATATATATATATAATTAACTTGTTACAAATATCCAGGGGGTATGAATCCGAAGGAAGTTGAAACCGGGTTTATAAGAGTGCTCAATGAAAATTCAGAGCAAAATATATATTTTTTGATTTTATTCCATTAATTGCGACAAAACAGGTTTTGTTTCATTGGTGCGAGTAACTACCAACTCATCGGGCGAAAGGAATTCAAATGGCATAAAATTTTAAGTTCACTCTAACGGGAGATTGAAAATTGAAAATACATTGGAGGGGGAGGGGGATAGAGTTGGGGCTTTGTCTATAACGGCGACATGGGACATGAGAGGGGAGGGGGGGGACTCCAACAAGTCGTGTTTCAAATTATTACGTGGGAGGTTTTGCACGTGTCAGTGCTGTGTCAATCTCAATCTCGGCCGGGGTGGGAGGAGGGGGATGGGGCGATGTTGAAACACGACTTGTTGGAGTCCCCCCCCCCCCCCTCCCCTCTCATGTCCCATGTCGCCGTTATAGACAAAGCCCCAACTCTATCCCCCTCCCCCTCCAATGTATTTTCAATTTTCAATCTCCCGTTAGAGTGAACTTAAAATTTTATGCCATTTGAATTCCTTTCGCCCGATGAGTTGGTAGTTACTCGCACCAATGAAACAAAACCTGTTTTGTCGCAATTAATGGAATAAAATCAAAAAATATATATATATATATATATATATATATATATTTAAAGTGTATATTTTAGATTTCTTAATTTTTATTTATTTATTAATCAGAGAATGAATGGAGAAGAAAGCTCAAATCTCTAAATAACAGATTTGAGCTTTCTTCTCCATTTATTCTCTGATCCCTCCTTCCCAGCCCGACCCTACTACGCCCACTATCTACCTGCCCAGAACCAATCCACCGCACACCTCCGAAAAATAAATGTGAGGAAGCGCTCAGCCGTTAGAATGCTGAAAAATTTACTACGGCAGAACAGCCGATAAAAGTTTGAAAAGTGAGCTTTCAGAAATCAACGTCATTTTTAAAATTTTTTTTTTTACATGATTCACCCCAAACAAGGCAGGACGCCACTGTAAACGTAAGGGGCTACTGAGAAAAAGGAAAAGGGGAGAAGGATTGGTGGTTCAGCTTAAATTGGGATCTGAGCAGCGAGATGTCTGTTTACATTAGTTTTAAATTTCTGCATGTCAGTACTGTCGGGGAAACAGGGGGCAGGGAGGGAGTTCCAGAGGCCAGCAGCACGAGGAAAGAAGCTATTTGAGTAGAATGCTCTCCGGCATCTGGGGACCTCCACAGTGAATGAATGAGATTTAGTAGAATGTCGAGTTAGTCTAGTGAATTTACGTCGAGGGGGCACCAGAGCAGCACACTCATCGGAGCATAATCCATTGAAGTATTTGTAAAACAAACACAAGGATGCTACATTGCGGCGATGGGACAGGGGCTGGAGCTTAGCTGACAGTGAGGGACCTATTAGGTTGACTATTCTTTTTTGGACTTTGTCAAGAAGGGAGAGACTAGTAGATGATGCACCAGCCCAGATGTGGCAACAATACTCCATGCATGGGCGAATGGTGGCTTTGTAGAGATACAGGATAATGTCAGGTGTGAGGAGTCCACTAGCACGGTAGAGGGAGCCAACCTTCTTAGCGGCAGCCTTGGCAATGTCTTCAATGTATGTGTTCCAATTCATGTTACCTGTGAAGGTTAGGCCAAGGAGTTTGAATGATGAACTCTCAGGTAGGGTGTTATTTGCCATGACAATCGGTGGATGGAGAGGCTTCTTGTAGTTGTTGAAGGAAAGGAGCTTTGTCTTTGCGGCATTAAAAGTCACCAACCATTTATGGCCCCAATCCACTACAGCCTGGAGGTCATCTTCTAAGGATGCAGCCATTGCCTCAGATATGATCGCGTCTGTTTTGCCAACATGGCGAGAGTAAAGCGTGGTGTCATCAGCAAATAAACCGATCTCAGACACTATGTCATCAGGGAGATCGTTTATATAGATCAGGAACAACAGAGGTCCAAGAATAGATCCCTGGGGCACACCAGCATTTATGTCATGTTGCTTAGATGAACGGCCATCATTTATTTTTCCAATGTTCTACGGAACGTTATATAAACCGTTGACTTCTGAATGCTCACTTTTCAAACTTTTATCGGCAAGTTGGGGAGAAGAGTAGACTTTGATGGTATGGCGATGTTGAAAGAATGGATGAGAGTTCTTGAGTTAGTAGATATAGAACAGTTGAGGTAGCAGGTTCAGTTCACACGGAAAATATGGAAGGAGGTGATGAAAATAGACCTATCGATGGCAAGACAGAAAGAGTTGGAAGTCATTCAGAGAAACGTCTAACCTTTTTATACATTTGTGTTTTTTGTTTCTCGTTGAATATTTTCATTCTGAATTAATTAATGTTTTTATTGTTTTTATTATTTTTAGAACCAAAAGAAAATTTAATGAAAAAAGAGACAAAGAAATCGAATGCCAAGAAGAAAAATGGTCATTCAAAAAAAGCAGTAAGAATTTTTTATTTATTTTTTAAAAAAATTATTTATTTATTTATTTTAAATTTATTTATTTTAAATTTTTTATTTATTTATTTAAAATTTATTTATTTATTTTTTAAAAAATTTTGATTTATTTACTTATCTAAAAACTTTTTTTAAAAATTTTTTTATTTATTTATTTTAAAAAATATTTTTATTTATTTTAAGTTATTTATTTATTTATTTAAAATTTTTTATTTAAAAAATTTTATTTATTTATTTATTTATCTAAAAAAAAAATGAAAAAAAATTTAAATTTATTTTCTTTAAAAAAAATTTTTATGTATTTATTTTAACTTTTTTATTTAGTTTTTAAAAAATTTTGATTTATTTATTTATCTAAAAAAAATTTTTTTTTTAAATTTTTATTTGTTTATTTTTTAAAAATTTATTTTTTATTATATATTTAAAAAAAAAAATTTTATTAAGAAGAAGCAAAAAGCTTAAGACAAAAAATTCACACGCAATCAAAATGAAGGTTAAAATAATCTTTAAATTGAAATTTCCACGTCAAAGTTCCTGTGAATTTACAGTTCTCCTTCTGCCTGCTGTCATTGTTAAAGTAAAGAAGCACCGTTTGTTTTGTTGGTTCTTAATACCCAAAATTTCGAAACAAAGTTTTGGAATTGTTTAAGTAATCAAAATATAAATGAAAAGAAACTTATGGCCTTTTGGATAGGAGCAAAGTGTAATATCTGTTCTAATAAAGGGGGTGAAAAACACAAGCATTGAACAAATAACTGTTACCAAACACAAGAAAGGTTACATTTTATCTTTTGTCATTGTGAAACGAAAGAAGAACAGCTATTTGAAATCTGAATTAGCAACTTGTTCCCAAAAAAAAAAAAAAATCTAAAAAGTACAATTATTTAAAAAAGAAAATGTCTGATAAATCTATTTTTTAAAATCCACCTCGACAAATAACTTTTCAGATCGAAAAAAAAAAAAAAAAAAAACTATTTAAAATTTTTTCTTTTTATTTTTCAGAGCAAAAAATTTGACGAATGGGCCAGTAAATTGAGTAACGAATTTGACGAAATTGAAAATTTCGAACTGAGCATTGAAAATTGAAACATAACCTACATTTATATATTTTATTTTTTAATAACTTGTATCATTTTTTATAAATAAAGTTTTAACAGAATGTTAGAGTATATTTATAATCGAGATAAAAAATATCTAAACCAGCTAGAAATTGCTAGATTTTCTCTTTCTGGCTAGAAATTGCTAGATTTTCTCTTTCTGGCTAGAAATTGCTAAATTTTCTCTTTCTGGCTAGAAATTGCTAAATTTTCTGATGTCGGGGATACCATGAGGCGACCAGATTTTACTCGACTAAAATTTATTTGAAAAATTTGTTTTTGTGTGTTTGTCCTCTTTGGGCATGTCTCCCCTTTTAAACAGTCTTGATTCAATATTTGGGCATTTCTCCCCTTTTTAACAGTCTTCTCGATTCAACCCTGTCAGTAAATTATCAACGTACCCTCTCAATTACCTCATTGGATGTGACTAGATACGCTGATAATGAAGTCGTCACGAAAAGGGGATTTTTTAATTATTTTAATTTTATTTTATGGAAATCGCTCCAGACAAGGCATGAGGCCAATTAAGGTAAGGAGCTAAAAACAAATACTACTTCAGGGTCAAAAACTAGCCAACAATAAGTGTTAGGTGGATAGATTCCGACAGCACTTCTTCCCCCTTTGTCAGAAACATCTCATCTAAAGGAACTTGCTATGTAGCGTTGGGCCTTACATTTTGTAAAGTTTACCATTGTCTGGCTTTAATCTTTTTCTAGTTTGGCCTAAATTGAAAAGGGATTTTTTATTACGTAATTTTCTTTGACTGTCATAAAAAAGACAACTAGACCATCAATCCTGTTTAGTTTGGAAATGGGAAACCTGTTGACATTTTGGGTTGCAAGACTCGTTTTATTTTTAAAACTATTAAAAATAATTTTTTGTTCAAAGTTGATAAAAGTAAGCAATGGCCATTAGAAAATTCCTTTTTCGTGACATTAAAAAATCTTTTTAAAAAAGATTTTTTAAAGTTTTTTTTATTTCATTTTTTAACCTTTTTCTTTCTTTCCTTTTCCTCACTCTCTCTCCCTTTTTTCTTTCTCTCTCCCCTTCTCTCTTTCTGTCTCTCCTTTCCCCTCTCTTTCTCCCCTTCTCTCTTTCTGTCTCTCCTTTCCCCTCTTTCTCCCCTTCTCTCTCTCCTTTCTCCCCTTCTCTCTTTTTATTTTCTCAGTCTTTTCCAGCTCTCTCTCATATTCATTCATTAAAATGTTTATTTTAGTATCTTTTTCATGCTATCCGTTTGTTTGTATATTTTTTTAAATTGACAGGAAAAACAACTTACATCCCCCCCCCCAACATGATTTTTTTTTTTTTTTTGTAAACAAATCAACCTTAAAAAAAAAAAAATTTCTTTTTGTATCTTTTTATTCTCCGTTAAAATGTAACCTTTTTTTAACGTGTTCATTTCTTGATTGTAAATATCACCATGAAATTAACATGGTCGACAAAAATACCTTTTCAAAATGTGTATAAATCCTTTTAGAACGTAATAAAAGTTTTTCAATTTCCGACTTATTTTCATATCGCGTTTATTTTTTCACCATCATTTGGTTTACTGCCTGTTTTACAGACTGGCATACGAGATCGCTGATATCAAAAAGAGGTTTAATATTATGTGTATTTCTCGCGCCAACGTAACTTATTACGCATTTAGTTTTTTTATGTTTTTATTCACTATTAATCGAATATTTATTGAAATTTAAAAAATGCGATAATTTTAAATAAAACGAAACCATTTTAATTTTTTGGCACAAAAAAAGAAAGAAAAAAACAGGAGAACCATGTGTGAAACAGTGGTTTCAGCGACGGAGTCTGCACCCCGGGGTGCACTGGAATGCATCGGGGAGATCAGGCCCCACGTAGAAACAAGTGGAAGTCTGGGAGCTAGTACATATTTTTGACTGTCCAAACCTTGGCCGAGAGACGGCGCCAGCCTGGCGGGAGAGAGCGTGTAGGTTGTCATTGGCAATTGAGCCCGCACGAGAAATGACAATTTCCATATGTCTGGCAGGCCCCGTTAATCGCAAATACTGGGGGAAACATCAACAGGGAAAAGCAAGCGTGCCAGGCGCTATGTGTGCGGGCGCGGGCGGCGGAGATAGGATCGCCGATCGGGCTGTCACTTTTGATTGTGGCCAGAGCCTCCTCTTCCCGATGATTGCTTGATCTACGTTTTTCGTCTTTGTTATTTGACATGAGAAGGCGATCGCAAGAGAGTTAGATCCAAGATTTCGTTCGGCACGGACGCGTTCTCGGCTAGGCGAGGCGTTGCGCGAACAATCGCTCTCGCTTGGCGTGGCGCGGCCCATAGCATTCCTCCACCATCGTTTTCCAACAGAGATTAACGTCTCAATTAATACCAACAGTCGTAAGAGTCCACACACACCGTTGAGTAGACAAGTTATATCTCGATTAAGGATTTGCAGTCGTAAAGAGATTCACACACGCACACAGAGAGACGGGATAGTTAGAAAAAAAGCCATTATCGAAGAATAGACTTTGGGTTAAGGTTAAAAACCCACCGTTCATTTTTATTAAATAATTATTGTTATGAAAAGACCTAGCCGTTTGTCGAGTTATTCTATCGTGAATTGTCCTGCTAGGTAATCTTGCCTTCACAGAATCACGAGGTCGTCATTCATCTGACCCGGGGGAGATTCGAGCCATCTTTCTTTTTACAGCCACTACAGACGAAATCACGAGCCAAAGAAAAGGTGTTCACAGTCAGGAAGGATTCCTGCACCGGGACGGTTCTCATTACATTTTCCATTACATTTTCCGTTACATATGGGCGCAAATCGGTTAAGTTGATTTTTAATGAATATTTTTTTATATACATTTCTCATAACCATATCTGAAAATTTAAAACAATCATGCTTCATGATTTAGGAAAAAAAATTAATGACAATGATTTTTGACAAATAAGACATTGTCATTTCAAATAAACAATTCTCGATTGCCATAAACACCAAGCTAAATAGCCCTGCCAATTTCAATAAACACCAAGCTAAATAGCCTTGCCAATTTCAATAAACACCAAGCTAAATAGCCCTGCCATTTTCAATAAACACCAAGCTAAATAGCCTTGCCAATTTCAATAAACACCAAGCTAAATAGCCCTGCCAATTTCAATAAACACCAAGCTAAATAGCCCTGCCAATTTCAATAAACACCAAGCTAAATAGCCTTGCCAATTTCAATAAACACCAAGCTAAATAGCCCTGCCAATTTCAATAAACACCAAGCTAAATAGCCTTGCCAATTTCAATAAACACCAAGCTAAATAGCCTTGCCATTTTCAATAAACACCAAGCTAAATAGCCCTGCCAATTTCAATAAACACCAAGCTAAATAGCCTTGCCAATTTCAATAAACACCAAGCTAAATAGCCTTGCCAATTTCAATATACACCAAGCTAAATAGCCCTGCCATTTTCAATAAACACCAAGCTAAATAGCCTTGCCAATTTCAATAAACACCAAGCTAAATAGCCTTGCCAATTTCAATAAACACCAAGCTAAATAGCCTTGCCAATTTCAATAAACACCAAGCTAAATAGCCCTGCCAATTTCAATAAACACCAAGCTAAATAGCCTTGCCAATTTCAATAAACACCAAGCTAAAAAGTCATGCCAATTTCAATAAACACCAAGCTAAATAGCCCTGCCAATTTCAATAAACACCAAGCTAAAAAGTCTTGCCAATTTCAATAAACACCAAGCTAAATAGCCTTGCCATTTTCAATAAACACCAAGCTAGATAGCCCTGCCATTTTCAATAAACACCAAGCTAAATAGCCTTGCCAATTTCAATAAACACCAAGCTATGATATTCTTTCCCTTCAGAACCAGCTCTGTTGTCACATCTCAAGGAAAACCCAGAAGTGGCTGTCTGAAAACTTCCAAAATTTCACCAGTCACTGAGTTCGGTTGTGGATCGAGGTACGAAATGGCTTGTTTCGTTTAACCCTGTTTAGACTCAGCTCGCGAAGAGTCTATTAAGCATCGCCAACTTAATAGGTCCCTCACTGTCAGCCAAGCTCCAGCCTCTGTCCCATCGCCGCAATGTAGCATCCTTGTGCTTGTTTTACAAATACTTCAATGGATTATGCTCCGATGAATTGGCTACTCTGGTGTCCCCTCGACGAAAATTCACTAGACTAACTCGACAATCAACTAAATCCCATTCATTCACTGTGGAGGTCCCCAGATGTCGGAGAGCCTTCTACTCAAATAGCTTCTTTCCTCGTGCTGCTGGCCTCTGGAACTCCCTCCCTGCCCCCTGTTTCCCCAACAGTATTGACATGCAGAAATTTAAAACTAATGTAAAGACACCTCGCTGCGCTGATCCCAATCTAGGTTGACCACCCCCTACCTTCTCCCCTTTTCTTTTTCTCAGTAGCCCCTTACGTCTACAGTGGCGGCCTGCCTTATTTGGGATGAACTATGTTAAAAAAAAAAAAAAAAAAATATGTATGCAGTGTGATGATGTATGGAAGTGAAACCTGGCCAGTGAGGGTCGAAGACATGTGTTGCACTGAAAGAAATGATATGAGAATGATGTGTAATGTGAGTCTTAAAGACAGGCTTAGCTCTGATGAGCTCAGAGGAAAATTAAATCTCGACAATATAGGGAGATGTATGCAGAACAGGAGACTTTGATGGTTTGACCACGTTGAAAAAACAGATAACATTTCATAGGTTAGTAGATGTAGAACAGTTGAAGTATCAGGGTAACTTTTAGTAAATTACCTTAGTATGTTATAATTGTACACAACTAATAAAAAAAAAAAAAACAATTGAAAAACAGAAAAAAAAAAAAAAAAAAAAAAAAAAAAAGGAAAAATATTTTTTTCCCATTTTTTTTTAGAAAAATGAAACAGAAAACAAAAATTCACTGAAAAAATTAAAGAAAAATGAAAAAGACAAAATGAATAAAAACAATGTATAAAAAAAAAAAAATGAATAAAAAATGTAAAAAAAAAAAAAAAAATGAAATGAAAAAATAAAAGAGGGGGGAAAAAGGAAAAGAAGAAAAAAATATTTTTTTCCATTTTCTTTTTATTATATACAAATATGAATGAAATCCAAAAAATAAAAGTGAAAATGAAGAAAAATATATAACTGGATCTGGATTTGCCAGAGACAACAAAAATTCCAAGGTAGATGAAAGTCGGATCCAAATCGGCAAGACATTTTCACTCCTCTTCCTCATCATCGGATCCAGATTCTTCCGAGGCTTCAGGAGTACTGAGAATTTCCTCATCAGACGGCAACTGGAAAAGATTTATAAAGAAAAATTCCCAGATTAATTTTCACACACAACGAAAACCTTTCTCACAATATAACATAAAAAGTTGTCTGATCGGATTTTGAAAGCAGCCCTAGTTCTTTAACTTTTAATGGAATTTTCAACTTTTCTATTTAATCTAACCTGATGTGGAAAATTCCGTTTTTAAGATTATTTTTTACACATGCGCATCCATCTTGATAGACATTTACATTGCGATTTTTGAAGCAAGTTCACAAAAGTTACTGTCATGTTTCGTACTCGGCCCCTCTTTCCATCAGGGACAGATTCATCCCTTCACCGCTTTTTCCTTTTGTTCACGTTTCATTCTCGCTACGACATGTTTCTTTTCGCCTTTTTCTTCATTCTTTTTTTATTCTGCGTTCTCCGATGAGGATTTTAACTAGTTTTTAACTAGTTTTCTTCATTCCTTTTTTATTCTGCGTTCTCCTATGAGGATTTTAACTAGTTTTCTTCATTCCTTTTTTATTCTGCGTTCTCCTATGAGGATTTTAACTAGTTTTTAACTAGTTTTCTTCATTCCTTTTTTATTCTGCGTTCTCCTATGAGGATTTTAACTAGTTTTATCCTGCTTTAATTCTTCATTTTCGATTTATTTATTCTAATAACAATTATCACCCACTCTCGTTAGCGTGACTTGCCAGAGACTTGTTCTTTTGGCGTTTTTTTCAACCGTCGCCATTTTCCTGCAGTTCATTAAACGAAACACAAGGGCGCTTCGCTCCGCAGATTCTTCCACCCCGCTAACATAACTTGGTATGTAAATTAATTCTCTCCTTTCCTTGCTAATATCCTCCTTATTATGCCTCCCATGTATTCATTAACAATGTCTCCCCGTCGTAACAATGTTACAACTCATTCCCGGCGTCGCTCAGGTTTCCTACGACAGCCCCTGAGATTTCTACCTCCTTCCCCCCCCCCCCCCCCCGTAGTTAAATTAAGTCATCTATCTTATTGTACTGATTTGCTTCATCTTTTTTCCTTTCGTTTATCTATGAATACTTGGCGTTTTTTTTCAACCGTCGCCATTTTCCTGCAGTTCATTAAACGAAACACACGGGCGCTTCGCTCAGCAGATTCTTCCACCCCGCTAACATAACTTGGTATGTAAATTAATTCTTTCCTTTCCTTGCTAAGCTAATCCTCCTTATTATGCCTCTCATGTATTCATTAACAATATCTCCCCGTCGTAACAATGTTACAACTCATTCTCGGCGTCGCTCAGGTTTCCTACGACGGCCCCTGAGATTTCTACCTCCCTAGTATGGCGACCCCATCTTCGCCTCGCTCCCCCTAATAGTTAAATTAAGTCATCTATCTTATTGTACTGATTTGCTTCATCTTTTTTCCTTTCGTTTATCTATGAATACTTGTTTCTTCTTCTTCGTAGTGGTGAGTTACCTTTTTGTTTATTTTTTTATTTTCAGATTTTTTACCTGTTTTACAGGGAATAAAGGATTTTTATTTTAAATGGAATTCGTTTGTTTTTCATTGCTTCCTTTGTCTCCGTGTGATTCCGAGTAAACTGGCCGTCTCGGTAAGATGATAAATATCATTTTGACGATGGCAGCACAGTTACTGTGTTATCCCCCTTTGAAAACTTTCAAAATGGCTGTCATATTTACACCTCTTTTCGTACATCGCTAAAATTTAATTTTCTTTCATAAAAAAAAACAAAAACAAAATAAAAAACTACTTGATTAATTTACGTGATTTTTGGTATAGGATATATACTCAGCCCATGATAGGTACGTACATCAACCAGATATTCCTTAACTTGTTTTATTAATTTTTTTGGTGCAATTTTAGTATAAGCTCCATGCAGTTAATTATTTTCATGTAAAAGCATTATGTTGTACTTACTCAGTCATAGTTTCTCACTCACGGCACGAAAAAGAATTTAAAAATATCAAGCAGAACTTTAATTAGAACGATTTTTTCCATTTCGATGTACAACCTGTATTCGCCGACATTTTGGGTGTGAGCGGTCGATGGAATAGCCAAGGACAATAACTCCGTTTTTATTGTTAGGATTTAAAAAAAAAGAAATACATATGCAATAATAATAATAAAATATATATTTATTAAATAAAAAAAATAGAAAATTAAATAATTATTTTTGATTTCTTCACCGGGGTACTTTCCACGATATAATTTTCTTGTTTACATGGTAACTGGGGCCCTTAGTTAGCTATTCCATCAATCGGCCACACTCAAAATGTCAGCGAGTCGACGTTTTATATCGCCCTTATGGAAATGGAAAAATCGTTCTAATTAAAGTTCTGCTTGATATTTTTAAATTTTTTTTTGTGCCGTGAGTGAGAAACTATGACTGAGTAAGTACAAAATAATGATTTTACATGAAAATAATTATCTGCATGGAGCTTATACTAAAATTGCACCATTTTTTTTTTTTTTTTTTCGAAAGTATCCGCTAACCTGGACAAGCACCAAGCTTTTTCTTCATTGCTTTTTCTTCATGTTGGACTTGCTCCAAACAATTCTTTATACTAGCACAAGATTCGAACTCTCGTATTTCAATCGATCACATATTTCTATTTGTGTACGAAACTTACAAAAACTCTTTAACAGTGCGTATAAATCTTACCTCTCCAGGTTCGTCATCCTCTTCTTCCTCCTCTTTTTCTCCTTCTTCCTCCTTCTCTTCCTTATCCTCTTTCTCCTTTTCTTCCTCCTCCTCCTCCTTCTCTTCGTCCTTCTTTTTCGCAGGGGCCTTCTCCGATTTCTCGCCCTTTTTAGGCTTTTTCTTCTTCGGCTTATCATCGTCCGAACTCGAATCGGAACTGGAAATAAACTCCTTGCTCTTGAAGGGAAGATCCGAAGATTTGGCACCAGCACTACTTGCCTCGGACTTACGTGGACTTTTCTTCGGCGCTTTCTTTCCGGCTCTCTTGACAGGAGCACTGTGGGGGACAAAGAAAGAGAAAATTTAGATCGGTCATTGCAATCTTTGGGAATGAATGTCAAGAAAACCTGATGGGTGCTCATATACTGATGTGCGGCAGGGGAGATAATCCTATTTTCTGCATTGCGGCAGGGGAGATAATCCTATTTTCTGCATTGCGGCAGGGGAGATAATCCTATTTTCTGCATTGCGGCAGGGGAGATAATCCTATTTTCTGCATTGCGGCAGGGGAGATAATCCTATTTTCTGCATTGCGGCAGGGGAGATAATCCTATTTTCTGCATTGCGGCAGGGGAGATAATTCTATTTTCTGCATTGCGGCAGGGGAGATAATCCTATTTTCTGAATTGGGACAAAAATTTAAATCGACTCAGCCTAGGATTTCTTTACTGACAGAAAAGATGAAGTGTAGTCAATCAGATATTACACCTGGCTCCAATCAATTATTTTAGACATTTTCCTAAACAACTGTAATTAGTTTCAACTAATTGAAATCAAATAAATCAATAAATAAATAAAACAAAAGTAAATTAATTTATTGCAATAAAACGAAATGTTTTATTGGAATCAATTTAATTTTTAAATATGTAGTTTTTAAAATTTTTAAATTGCATGATTTTCTCCCTTGCGAATTTTCTGCCCTTGAATTATTTTTAAGAAAAAAGATGGAGGCTTACTGAACGAATCGCTGTTATGATACGAAGAATGGAAAAATACTTGTAATTAAAGTTCTAGTGGATAATTTTTTCTACTATTTTGTACAGTGAGTAAGAATATAACGCTGAATAAGTATATGATATTGTTTTTATAAAAAAAATCATTCTTTCGTACGTACTGTAATTTGTTTTAATTAAGTAAAATCAAAATTAAGAGAAAGTGCCAATCTACCCCCCCCCCACCACCATTGGCATCGCAAATCATTTAAGTACAGCAAAATTAAGATTTTCAGAGAAAAGTGTCATACGAGGCGAGATGAAGAGAGAAAAAACGAGAAAAGAGAAAGAAAAAGTTATATTACAAAAAAAAAAAAAATGGATTTCGACCAAAAAAAGCAGAGAACTCACATTTAGCGATTTAAGTGAAAATCCAATTTTTCTGAATTGAGAGAAAAAAAAAGGTGGGAAACTCACATACCTGCTACTCGTATGCAAGATAATCGCTATTAAATAGGCATTGAAATTTCGAAACCTTTTGTCAAATGTTGGGCTAATGTTCTAAAATCATTAGATAACCTTCATGAACAATTGACCCCTTCAAAAAAAAAAAAAAAAAAAAAAAAAAAAAAAAATTGACCTCTTTGCAAAAAATAATAAAAAAAAATAATTGGTGATTGTGCTGATGAGCGGCCGTACGAAAAATATATTTTTTTTATAATATTATATACTTATTCAGCGTTATATTCTTACTCACTGTACAAAAAAGTTGAAAAAATTATCCACTAGAACTTTAGGTGCAATTTTAGTTAAAGGGCGATGCAGTTAATTATTTTCATGTAAAAGCATTATTTTGTACTTACTCAGTCATATTTTATCTCTCACGGCACGAAAAAGAATTTTAAAATATCAAGCAGAACTTTAATTAGAACGATTTTTCCATTTCCATAAGGGAGATATGAAACATCGAGTCGCTGACATTTTCGGAGTGGCCGGTTAGCTAACTAAGGGCAGATAATTTGGTCGCTGTTACCATGTAAATATGAAAAAAAAAATGTCAGCAAGTCGACGTTTTATATCGCCCTTATGGAAATGGAAAAATCGTTCTAATTAAAGTTCTGCTTGATATTTTAAAATTCTTTTTCGTGCCGTGAGAGATAAAATATGACTGAGTAAGTACAAAATAATGTTTTACATGAAAATAATTAACTGCATCGGCCTTTAACTAAAATTGCACCAAACTTTAATTACAAGTATTTTTCCATTCTTCGTATCATAACAGCGATTCTTTCAGTAAGCGTCCATCTTTTTTACTTAAAAATAATTCAAGGGCAGATAATTCGCAAGGGAGATAATCATACAATAAAAAAAAAAAAACAACAACTACATATATAAAAATTAAATTTATTCAAATAAAACAAAATGAAAGTAAATAAACGAAATTAAATTAATTTATTGCATTCAAACGAAATGGATTTTTACATAGAGCATTTTTATTATTTGCAAAAAAAAAATCTTTGTCCCTCTGCCGGGAAAAAAAGGTTTAAAATTTGTACGTAAATAAAAAAACAAATTAAATGATAAAAAAAAACAAAAACAGTGCATGTTTATTTTTATAGATGTAGAAAAACAGGAGTCGTGAATGTTTGAAAATAAGGTATGAGGTAGTGGGGCTCACCTGGGTTCAACTTTATTAGTTTTAGTTGGTGCATCACTTCGGAGAGTGCATGCTTCTGTATGCGCATATAAGTTACAATTAAATACTCCCCTGTTATTATGTGGAATCGCTCCGGATCGATGGCACTACTGCCACCCACACATAATGCCTAAGTTGAGATCACGGGGTTGTTGACTGCTCACCCAGCGAGAGGCCGCCATCTATCTAAAAACTTGTCATGGATTATGTATGGAAGAGTTATGCAAAGTTGTGAAAGAAAGGGTTACTTTGTTGGTGTAATTCATGTTTTGTGAGGTGCATATATGACTTGTGGTGGACACTTGGTTTCATTGCACATCTGTACTCAAGACAAACTGGATCCCCTCGGCTGTCACATTCATATTGTTTTAGAAGAGATTTCGGGTTGAGTTGGAGAGTCCCTTCAAGTTTGCAGTAGATATTTGCGCAGTGCATGTTATGTTTTTCTACATCTATAAAAATAGAAGAGTCGTGAATGTGTGAAAATGAGAATAAGGGATGGGGTAGTGGGGCTCACCTGGGTTCAATAGGTCCTCGTTCAGCTACCAGTTTCTTATAGGCTTCCATTGCCGTTGCATACTTTTCTTTGGCTTCCTCATTCAGTTTTTCCCATTTCTGAAATTGGAAACAAAAAAAATTTTTTTAATAAAATAAAACATTTAAATTAAATTAAAAATAAATTTAAAATAAAACTAAAAACAATTTAAAATAAAAAAACAAACAAACAATAAATTTAAAATAAACAAATAATAAATTTAAAATAAACAAATAATAAATTTAAAATAAACAAATAATAAATTTAAAATAAACAAATAATAAATTTTAAAATAAAACAAAACAATTTAAAATAAAACAAAAAACAATAAATCTAAAATAAAACAAAAAACAATAAATTTAAAATAAAACTAAAAACAATTTAAAATAAAAAAAACCAATTTAAAATAAAAATTTAAAATAAAAAAAACAATAAATCTAAAATAAACAAATAATAAATTTTAAAATAAAACAAAAAACAATAAATTTAAAATAAAAAGAACAATAAATTTAAAATAAAATAAAAAAACACGAGTTTAATCTTTTAACCTCCGTAAAGAAAGTATTAAATCCCCCCCACTCCCCCCCAAAAAACAAGCAGTAGCTGATATTGAATTACGTGTGTTCCTATTTACTTACCTCCCCACAAGGGCAGAGTTAGACACAAGATTGGTTTCTACTGTGGAGAAAAGAGACACCTGTTGTCCAAATAGCAAAACTTAGCTTCAATATCAATTACATAAACATAAATTTGCAAACACCACAAGGTATTCAACACGTTGTCTAAAAAGTATAATGGTATATCTTTATTGGGTGCTTAAGCATATCCGCCCCGACATTAAAAAATTTAAAGAATGTATAAACGTTATTATGTACTTACGTGTTAGCTGAAAATAAGATTGTGCAGAAAAAATTACGCAAATTCATTCAGTAGTTATTTAATTATTAAAAAAAACAACGATTTTAACGATTTTTTCACTCGGTAGATATTTCCACCATTTTGTATCTTAGATTTTCCAGTGGTCAAGAACGATAACTCATATTTTCACGATTGTCCGGAAAATGACATAACTCAAAATTAAAAAATTAGGGTTTTCCGGAAATGACTCATAATTGACATTTCTTTGGAATCGCCATTTCTTCGAAAACTTTTTATTTTAAACCCGTTCCCAGCGTCCACACCTTACACTGCGTGGAAATCGACGAGAGTCTTTTTTCACGCAGGAAAAGTCACGTAGGTCGAGTGACGCGGCAATGAACAGTCAACCCAAAATGGATTTCTAGTCACAGTGCCTTCAAGGGATGCTGCAACACTAATTCCAATCATAAAAAAATACATTCTTCCCGGCACAACAATTATATCTGATTGTTGGCGTGCTTATGATAGACTGGGTGCCGAAGGGTACCATCATTTGCGCGTCAACCATCGATATAATTTTGTTGACCCAACAACAGGCGCAACCACAAATCATGTGGAAAGAATGTGGCAAGAGGCCAAAAGACGAAATAAGGCTGAATGTGGTACCCATACGCATATGATAAACTCAAATTTGGCCGAGTTCATGTGGCGACAAAAATTTCATTAGAAAACCTTTTTAAACAGATTGCCGAAATTTATCCTGTGGGTCAATAAAATGCTACGTTTTTTTCTCTCTTATATCGTACTTATAAGTTGTTTTTTCAAAATTGGTTATGTCTTTTGTTAATTTTTTTTCTCTGATATCGTACTTATAAGCTGTTTTTCCGCAATTGGTAAAAAAAAAAATTTAACTTGGTAAAAAAAAAAAAATTGTTATCTCCCTTGTTTACAAAAATGTCAAAATCTACGTAAAATCATTTAAATCATTTTTTTTTCTTTTTCTTATAATTAAATAACTACTGGATGAATTTGCGTAATTTTTTCTGCACAATCTTATTTTCAGCTAACACGTAAGTACATAATAACGTTTATACATTCTTTAAATTTTTTAATGTCGGGGCGGATATGCTTAAGTACCCTTTATTGTCCAGCTGCGGCGAACGAAAGGAGTGGAGAGTGGGCGGTATTTGACGGAGGTTGATATCTTAAATTTGCTAGCCAGCTGACTTTTATCAATCTCAGAGTTGATTTACGTTAACATTTTGAGCACCTGCTATGCACATTTCAAGATTCCGTCTGCGTATTCAATGTAGCCACCTCTACAAGACGTGGCATCCAACTATGCATCGTGTACTTTGTCCAGTGCGGTATTTGACGGAGGTTGATATCTTAAATTTGCTAGCCAGCTGACTTTTATCAATCTCAGAGTTGATTTACGTTAACATTTTGAACACCTGCTATGCACATTTCAAGATTCCATCTGCGTATTCAATGTAGCCACCTCTACAAGACGTGGCATCCAACTATGCATCGTGTACTTTGTCCAGTGCATCGGCAGGTGTCATTACAAGTGTCGGATGCTATTCTTCCAGTCAGGCGTTATCTCCGATATCCCAGATGAATATTCAGAACCTGCACTTTATTTTTCTTCACGTCATTTAACTAGTGATGTTACTACTACCCCCCCCCCCACCACCTAAAAAACACTCAATGTGCAAACAATGCTACCAGCTTACCGTTTTGTCTGTAACTTCTCTCCACATGTCCGCCGCCTTCTTGGTTAGTTCTGTGATGGAGATGCCGGGGTATTCGGTCTTTATCTGTTCACGATGTTCGTTCAACCAGATGAAGTAGGCAGAAAGTGGACGTTTCGGCTTATCAGGGTCGACAACCTTTTTGGATTTTCGCTTTCTGCGCGGTTTGTCGGATTTGGGCTGTAAAAAGAAAAAAAAAAAGTAAAAAAAAAAAAAAAAAGTAAAAAAAAAAAAAAAAGTTAAAAAAAAAGTAAAAAAAAAAAAAAAAAGGAAAAAAAAGAAAAAAAAAAGGAAAAAAAAAAAAAAGGAAAAAAAAAAGAGAAAAAAAAAACAGTAAAAAAAAAAAAGAAAAAAAGATATTGAAAACAAAAACTGGGTAAGAGAAACGACGCGTTACCCCAGAGCAGGGTTGCCAGATCGAAATGGGGTTAAAAGTAACAAACGCTGAAGATCTAAGATTGGTGAATTAAAAGAAAGGAATGCCCGATATTTCAAAGATATTCAGGTGTTCTTAGAAACAGGACATTCCAGAATGATCGTTCAAAAATAAAAAGTTTCTGATTACCAAAAAAAAAAAATTAAAACATCAGTTGTTCTAGAAATCTAAAATAATGACAAAAATTCAGTCATGAAACTGCACACCTCTGCCTGGCAACGTAAGAATGGTCAAAAGTCTTATTCGGTTCTTACTTCTCCATATTGTATGAAGTATTCCTAAAGTTATGGAAACGTTGATAATGCAAAAACTTTTTATTTGATCAGGCTGAACTTTTGTATGGTTATCAAAAAGCATCAGCATCATAAAAATGTTTTGAAAATTTTGAAAAAAAAAAAAAATAAATTAAATAAAAAGTTAAAATTACATAAAAAAATTCACGAAAAATGTGAACTTTCCCTGACCTTTGACATAGATCTGGTTTTATTTTGAGATGTCTAAGTTAGATCATGATTGTTATTTTGACCAAGTTTGGTGACGATTGGTCAAGCAATGTGCATGCTAAGTTGTACACAAAAGAGAGAGAAAAGAAAGAAAAGAGGAAAAAAAGAAAAAAAAAAGAAAAAAAGGGAAAGAAAGGGGGGAAAAAGAAAGGGGGAAAAAAGAAAGGGGGAAAAAAGAAAGGGGGAAAAAAGAAAGGGGGAAAAAAGAAAGGGGGAAAAAAGAAAGGGGGAAAAAAGAAAGGGGGGAAAAAGAAAGGGGGAAAAAGAAAGGGGGGAAAAAGAAAGGGGGGAAAAAGAAAGGGGGGAAAAAGAAAGGGGGGAAAAAGAAAGGGGGGAAAAAGAAAGGGGGGAAAAAGAAAGGGGGGAAAAAGAAAGGGGGGAAAAAGAAAGGGGGGAAAAAGAAAGGGGGAAAAAGAAAGGGGGAAAAAGAAAGGGGGAAAAAGAAAGGGGGAAAAAGAAAGGGGGGGGGGAAAAGGGAAAAAAAGAAAGGGGAAAGAAAGGGAGGAAAAAAGAAAGGGAGGAAAAAAGGGGAAAAACAGAAAAAGAGGAAAAAAAAAAAAGAAAAAAAAAGAAAAAAAGAGAAAGAAAAAAAGAAAAAAAAAAGAGAAAGAAAGAAGAAAGAAAACTACAAAGCCGTTCACCTTTTCGGTCTTCGGTTTCTTTTCTTTCTTTTCCTTCGGTTTCTTTTCTCCGCCCGCATCACTGCCACTTCCAGAATCATCGGTTGTCTCCGGATTACTGTCGTATCTAAAACAAGAAATTTTTTTGTTTTAAAGCCATTTCCGAAATGTTATTAATAAGGTAAAGTGAGATTTTCCCTTACTTCATTGACCCGTAACAAAAAACAAAAGACGCATAACAAAAACTGTTTCATCTATCATCTTCGTCGCCATGAAAAACACGAATTTCATTCTCGGTCACATTAATCGATTTAAATATTTAGTCCAGATAGATATTTATTTACTTTTTTTTTTTATTAGTCATAAATAGATATCCGCATGCTACAATTTTTGGTGCTGCAATAGATGACGCGCCTGATTCTCGTGACTTCGCGTCGGCAACGATCGGGCAGGTCGCGGAAGCGCCCGAGAGTTCCCGAGACAAAAACATCAAGCGTTAATATAAGACGAATAAATTAAAAGAAAAAATACATAGATAAAAAGATAAAACTGTAGGGAGAGGGGGGGGGGTGTCAAATGAACCATTTTCAATCAAATGTGTAAAATATAAAAAAAATTTTGTCAATGTTTTCTTTTTCATTTGTTTCGCTGTTTTTTTTTTCGTTTTTTTTTCCTTGCTAACATAAAACAAAGAAAGAAAAATGGGTTAGGGTTTAGGGTTAGGGCTCCCGTTCTTAGCGATAGCCAAGCCCTGCATTCAAACTGCCAAGCTCTAACTGGAAGACTGGCAGACGATAATATAAGACGAATAAATTCAAAGAAAAAATACTTAGATTAAAATCAGTTATTTTTTGGGGGGTGGTGGTGGTGGGGGGGATAAGAAAGAAAAAATTATTTTATTCAGTCAGCGCTCGGGCGTTTCCCCGATCGTTGCTGACGCAAAGTCACGGAAATCAGGCGCGTCATCTACAACAGCACCCAAACCCTAATTATTTTCCCCAGTTTACCTTTTGTTTTTCTACATGCGAGCAATTCTGAAAAGTCTGATACATTAGTAAAATAAATTGTCCACTTACTCTTCGGCCACCTCACTGCCGCTCTCTCCGGGGTTGAAGGATTCGTCTGTTAAAAGAGAAACACTAACATGAATAACAAAAAACAGCGATTTGTTTCTTTTGCGACATATCAAATCTATTTGGATGATGATGATGATGATGAAGATGATGAAGATGATGAAGAAGATGATGAAGATGATGATCATCATCATCTTCAGTTTACCATCTGTTTCACATGCAGTTGGACGGCTTTTAGAAATTCACTTCCAAACTAACGTATCTCCGTCCAGGTCTTTATTTATCCCTCTTTCTCTCACGTCCATACATTAGATCCATTGCTCTCTCTGCTTCTCGTAAAGTCGGTTCTCTCTATCACCCCAAACACTTTCTCAGTCGAAATATGCAGCTGATCTAGAAGTTAATCTGAGTTCAGTTGTGGATTGGGGTACGAAATGGCTTGTTTCATTTAATCCAGTTAAGACTCAGCTGGTGTCTTTCAATTGTAGGCGTGTCCTTTTTCTTCCTAAGATTATCATGGATGGCTCTTCTCTTGAGGAGAAATCGACTCTGAAGCTTCTTGGTCTTTTTTCTCATCAAATCTTTCTTGGAGCTAATACATTAGATCCATTGCTCTTTTTAATATTAGTTTTTTTCTTATACAGTAGGGTTGCTCGTACTATTCGCTATACGTGATCACCCGCTGGTTAAAACCAAACGGTTTTCTTTAGAATCTGATTAACAGCAAGTCTTCCCGGATCTCAAGTACTCTCCACCAATTTCCTTTAGAATTACAAAGCACTTGGTTTACTCGCATCATCCGTTTGTTTTTCTTTGAACTTTTAAAGATAATAAACCTTTTAAGATTCGAATAATCTCCGTACTCTTCTAATCAAGGTCTTTCAATCAACTGCGACTCTCCGATGGGGAATCGAAATTTTTTAAAATTTATTATTATTATCAGTATCATTATTATCATTATTATTATCATTATCATCATCATTATTATCATTATCATCATCATTATTATTATTATTATTGTTATTATTATTGTTATTATTATTATTATCATTATCATATCGTAGGTGTGTCCTTTTTCTTCCTGAGAATCTCATGGATGGCTCTGCTCTTGAGGAGAAATCGACTCTGAAACTTCTTGGTCTTTCTCTCTCATCAAATCTTTCTTGGAGTTCATACATTAGATCCATTGCTCTTTCTGTTTCTTGTAAAGTCGGTTTTCTCTATCGTTTCTCACACTTGAGGCTATTCTCTATTTCTACAAATCTACAATCAAACCATGTATTAATGCATTAATCTGTTGTCATATTTGAACTGGTGAATCTCTGTCCCATTTGAGGGTTCTTGATAAGGTGCAGAAACGTGTCTGTAATTTGATTAGCCCCACCATTTCATCTTCTCTACCCCCTCTCTCTCACAGACGTGATGTTGCTAGTCTCAGTCTTTTCTATAAATACTATTATGGCATGTGTTCTTCAGAATTGTCTGATCTATTCCCCGCTTCTTTTGGGCTGGTGAATTACTGTCGCATTTGAGGATTCTTGATAAGGCGCAGAAACGCGTCTGTAATTTGATTGTCTTTAAACCCTCTTGGCCTTTTGGCTAAGATCAAAGTGTAGTATCTGTTCCGATGGATACTGCACCCCATAGACTGGTATCGTCTTGACCTTCGGGGCTTGATTTACGCCGGTCTATGGGTCTGTCCTGTGCAGTTCTAGGAGGTCCACCTTCCCAGATTTCGCCTCCCCTCTTTGGAGGAGGAGTAAGTTTATTGCTTACTGCCTGAGGCGCCCCTACCGGGGAATGCCGACGGGGCTGCCCAGGCAAATTTTAAACCCCACTTTCCTGATCCGACCTAGGGTCACATCTTACTTGTGGGAGTAAGATAAAAACTGGCCTTGTGCTTAACTCCTGGAGAGGAGTAAATCAATACCCTTCTTCTCTCTACCCCCTCTCTCTCACAGACGTGATGCTGCTAGTCAGTCTCTTCTATAAATATTATTATGGCATGTATTCTTCAGAATTATGTGATCTATTCCCAGCTTCTTTTGTTCCAGCTCGTTTGACTCGTTGGTCTAGTGGTCTCCATCATTTCGCTGTTTTGATACCTCATTGTAGTAATACAGCTTCCTATTCCAGTAGATTCTTTCTGGGAGATGGGTCATCTAGTGGGTTCGAATTAATTACCCAATTAGTGCTGTAACGTTACAGCCGGTGTGTGGAGTCGGATTCAAAAGTGAGTGGGTTAGGGTCAGTATATCTGTCTGTTGCTAAAGTTGGTGCGAAAATAGTTGGATCATTCCACTGCTCTAGAAAGTACCCGACTCTTGATGAAATCCTCTTCCCCTATAAGAGTCAGATCCGTCCTAAAATAGAGTACTGCTAAATACAACCAAAAAAAAAAAAGGAAAAACAAAGAAAAAAAAGGGAAAAAAAGGAAAAAAGAAAAAAAACAAAAGGAAAAAAACAAAGAAAAAAAAAACAAAGAAAAAAAAAACAAAGAAAAAAAAGGAAACAAAACAAAGAAAAAAAAAACAAAGAAAAAAAAAACAAAGAAAAAAAAAAGGAAAAAAAATAAACAAAGAAAAAACAAAGAAAAAAAAGAAAAAAAAAGGAAACAAGAAAGAAAAAAAGGAAAAAAAAAACAAAAAAGGAAACAAAACACAGAAAAAAGAAAGAAAACAAAGAAAAAAAAAAAGAAAAAAAAAAGGAAAAAAGAGAAAAAAAAAAACAAAGAAAAAAAAGAAAACAAAAAAAGGAAACAAACAAACAAAAAAAGAACCAAACAAAAAAGGAAAAAAAAAAGAAAAAAAAAAGAAAAAAAAAATTTAAAAAAAGAAAAAAAAAAGGAAAAAAAAAGAGAAAAAAAAGGAAAAAAAGAAAAGAAAAAAAGAAGTAGGACAAGGGCACCACACCGATGAGAAGTAAATTCCGAGAGCTTACCCGATTCATCTTCAGAGTCGTCATCCTCCTCGTCCCTTTCTCGGCCTTCTTGTTTCATTCTCTCCAGGTAAGCATCGTGCTCACCTTCGTTCTCGACATCACTGTCAACCATGTCATCATAAGAACCTTTCTCCTGAAGAAAAAATGAAAACGGGTGAAGATGGGGGTGGGAAGTCAAGTAAACGTATGGGTATGAATTTGAGAAAAACGGGGAGAGGACAAAGGGGACGAAAAAATAAAATTTAAGATGAGATCGAATTATTTCATCTGATATTCTTGGTGTAAGGGACGTAATCCAATTTACATTTCCGTTTCTTGTCGGGGCATGAGTTATTTCATATTAGTTTGTATTTTTATTCCATACGTGTCTTCGAGCAGATATGCCTTCATCCGGGTTTCTAATCTGTGCTCCCCTCCCTCCATATTATTACAGGGATGTTCGGTTTTACGACATCAAATTTGAGTCATTCCATTAATCATTTTCAATATATATTTTGTATACGATTAATTTAAGATAAGTTGCTAGTTTTTTTACTCATTCATCTGCCTGAAGACGACATCGGTCGAAAACGTTCGTAAAAAATATGGGGATTTCTTACACACCATGGATAACAACACCAAATCGGTCGTTCGACGAGTGGAAAAAAAGGATCAGAAAATGAATAAACAGAAGCTAGCATTCCTGTTCAATCAAACATGTATAAAGGAAAGGATGCTGCCTAATTATAAAAATATATATAATAAAAGTTTTAAAAAGGTTTAAGGCAATGCAAAGTTTCGGATCGCTGGAAGTTGTGAAGAACAAAAACAAAGCAAAATCGAAAATAAGTCGGGCATAGGTCGAAAAAGGTTTGTTTATTTTTCCAGACGAACTTACAGCAAGATTGTAATTGTCCGGATGATCAGGGATCAATTTGATATATTTCGAGAGATCTACAGGGTGATTCATAAGTCACTTCACTTAGCTATTTAAAATGATTAGCATATGAAGCACAAACATACTATGAACTTTTGATAATTGTTATCTTACTCTCTAATTACTGCTATTTGTTATTTTAAATTTGTTCGTTTATATATTTGTTTTTATATATATTTATCTCATAATCAATCAAATATGCTACAAAGAGTCGTAAATTCCTTGCAAAAAAGAATGGAGCTATGCATGCAGAACGAAGGTGGAAATTTTATGAATTTGCTGGAATTTTAAACCTCCATAAATGAATTTGTTGAATAAACTTTCTGTTTTGTATTACCGTATTTTTTAACTTTAGAATTTAAAAAAATAAATAGCTAAGTGACTTATGAATCACCCTGTATATCCCCTCCTTGTCAAAAATAAATAAAAGAAAAATCCCGGAGACCGAGATAATGCCAGAAGCGCGGGGGGGTTAGACCAAAAGTGTCATATATATATAGTGTGTATTTAGGCAGCATTTTCTCATTTATGCAAACATTGTTAAAGATAACAGAATTTGTGTTTAATTATACCTTTTTTATTTTTTCAATTTTTCTGACCCCTATCCCGCCGCCTCACCATGCATCTTGTAAACTCTAGCTCAATTTAACAACGTCTACTAAAATATAACTGCCCTCCTTCTGATTTAAGACAAATTCTATTAATAACACTAAAATTATATATTCCGAAACAAATGTTAAATAATTAAAAATCCGATTTCGACCAAAAAACAGAACTAACATCCTTCGGAGGCTCTAGCGATTAAAGCAAAAATCCGCTTTTTTTTTTGGGTTGTTGAGTAAAAAAAAAAAAATAAATAATTGAACACAAGTTGATATTTTTGCGATGACCGGGTAGAATTATCGGAAGGTTCCAATGGGCTTGATTACACAGTCATGACAATAAATAAACAGAAACTTACCACTTTCGATCCAATATTCTTAACTCGAAGTTTCTTGCCTCGAATGAAATCATAAAGTTTGTCGTATTCATCTCTGGAAAAAATAAAATGTTAGATTTCATTTACCATTGGAATTGTCTCCTAATCTTGATTGATATATTCACAAAATGCGGAGTTAAAATAAAATTTACGTATATTAGAAAAAAAATAAGTTTAAGAATAAAAAAAATAAAAATTCTGCTTACAATTGTAATTTGAAATGTCTAAGTTCATTTTGAGACAAAAATCAGAGTAAAAATAATTATGCTCCGAGTGAGGTTTGAACTCACAACCTCTGTTTCTAAGTATGGCACACTAACCAATTAACTCACGGGGATATGTCTCAGTTCATTCTGGGACAAAATCAGAGTAAAAATTAAAAAAAAAAATCATGCCCCAGTTGAGGTTTGAACTCACAAGCTGTCTCTAAGTACAGCAAGCTAACCGATTGACCCACGGCAGCAATTATGAACTTATGATGCAAGTGAATACATAAATCTGACTGATCCCCCACCCCTACACGAGTTGGACAGTGGGAAGAAAGCCTATAATATTATACTAAAATAAAATTCATTAAAAAAAAAAAGTTAAATTAAGACAAAAAATAAAAATAAATATATAAGGTTTGACACAAGGTTAGGTGCACACTAGAAGCGTACTCTGGCCTATAGAAAATGCTTGAGCAGCCCTGTCAGTACCCCACTTCCTGGTAGAGGCGCCTCAGGTAATTAGCAATAAGATAACTCTTTCTCAAAAAGAGAAGATAAAGCTTGGGAGGGTGGACCTCTTAGGACTACACGGAACCAACCAGCCAGCAAGCCAGAAGCAAGACCACTGTCAGACTGATTGGCGAGGACGTATCATCGACATCAAAAAATAAGATAAAAATAATTCAATTAAAAAATAAAATAAATAATCCAAAAGTTAAATAGAAAAATAAGATAAAAATAATTCATTAAAAAATAAAATAATCCAAAAGTTAACTCTTTAATTAAAAAAAAAATATTTTAATAATTTTTTTACAGCCATGCAAATGACAAAAATCTATGAACCAAAAAATAAAAATATAAATTTTTAAAAATAAATATTATATATATATACATAAAATATATATAAATTAAAAAGAAAAATTATATATAAATGAATTTAAAAAATATATATATATACATAAAATATATATAAATAAATTAAAAAGAAAAAATATATAAATAAATTTAAAAATAAATTAAAACTATATAAATAAATATATATAAATAAAAATAATTTTAAAAAAATTTAAAAATAATTCCAAAAGTTAACTTAATTTAAAAAAAATTTTTTTTACAAACACACAAATGAATGACTTACTTTTCAATTCATTTACCATTAGAATTGTCTCCTAATCTTGATTGATATATTCACAAAATGTGCAGTTAAAATCAAAATTACGTAAATTACAAAAAAAAAAAAAACAGTTTAAGAAAAAAAAATTTTTTAAATTAAAAAATAAAATATAAATAAATGAAAAATAAAAAAAAAATCCCCAAAAGTTAACTTAAATTTTTTAAAGTTAATATATTCTTTACAAATACACAAAACATAAAAAGAAATATTTAAAATAAATCACAAAAAAGTTAATTAAATTAAAAGAAATTATTTATTCTTTATAAACAAACAAATGAATGACTTACTTTTCAATTCCAACAAATGTGTAAACATTTCCAGATTTGGTTTCTACGTCAAAATCAAATGACCTCGTGCTTCCAGCACTTCTGGCAAAATTGACTGTAGACACCTCGTCAAACCGAATGTGAATTGGGGGTTTGTGGACAAAGATCAAACCTCGCTCCAACGGGTAGAGCAACCCGGTGGCGGCTTTGTAAGAACACCCGACTGCTTGGTCACCTTTTTGGCTAGAAAATGAGAAAATAAAAAAAATAAGCATATTTTTTATCAATAACAATAAAAAAATAATAAGCATATTTTTTATCAATAACAATATAAAAAAATAAGCATATTTTTTATCAATAACAATATAAAAAAATAAGCATATTTTTTATCAATAACAATAAAAAAAATAAGCATATTTTTTATCAATAACAATATAAAAAAATAAGCATATTTTTTATCAATAACAATATAAAAAAATAAGCATATTTTTTATCAATAACAATATAAAAAAATAAGCATATTTTTTATCAATAACAATAAAAAAATAATAAGCATATTTTTTATCAATAACAATATAAAAAAATAAGCATATTTTTTATCAATAACAATATAAAAAAATAAGCATATTTTTTATCAATAAAAATAAAAAAATAAGCATATTTTTTATCAACAATAAATAAAATAAGCATATTTTTTATCAATAAAAAAATTAGCATATTTTTATCAATAACAATAAAAAATAATAAGCATATTTTTATCAATAACAATAAAAAATAAACATTTTTTATCAATAACAAAAAAAATAAGCATATTTTTTATCAATAACAAAAAAAAAAATAAACATTTTTTATCAATAACAATAAAAAATAAGCATATTTTTTATCAATAAAAATTAAAAAATAAGCATATTTTTTATCAATAACAATAAAAAAAATAAGCATATTTTTTATCAATAAAAAAATAAGCATATTTTTATCAATAACAATAAAAAATAATAAGCATATTTTTATCAATAACAATAAAAAATAAACATTTTTATCAATAACAAAAAAAATAAGCATATTTTTTATCAATAACAAAAAAAATAAACATTTTTTATCAATAACAATAATAAGCATATTTTTTATCAATAACAATAAAAAAAAATAATAACAAGCATATTTTTTATCAATAACAATAAAAAAAAATAATAAGCATATTTTTTATCAATAACAAAAAAAAATCTGTATCTTTTATAAATTTTTTTTTACAATTTGAGAAGTTTTATTCAATCACAAATAAAAAATCAGAAACAAATATATGACACTGATCAATTCGGTGAAAAAGTAAACTATAAGATTAATAATTCAATAAATAATAAATCCCTATTTTTTTTTTTTAACATAGTTCACCTCAAACAAGGCAGGCTGCCACTGTAGATGTAACGGGGCTACTGAGAAAAAAGGGAGAAGGTTTTGGGGAGGGTCAACCTAAATTGGGATCTGCGCAGCGAGATGTCTGTTTTGTTATAGAGCGGGTTGGGGAAGGTCAATCCTTGTTTGATGCCAATAAGCTCACCCAACGAGCCCATTAGTCGCAACCTGGTCCATTGGGGTTATGGCCTCGGGAAAGCCCATCGGAAATAATTGCAGGGTCCCTTTCCATGCGCAACATGGCACATACAACTACCCACAGTATTATGCAACTGATGATGGAGCAGCCGTGGTTAGCGCTACCCAAGAGTTTTGGCTCCTGTCCTGTCGGTCGGAAACAGCAGCCAGACAAGCTGTCTAACCTGTACCCTCAACCTGTCGGAACAAGAGCGACCCAGACTGGTCATGTAAGACTTAGTGACGAAAAAACTTTCCCCAAATAGAGAGAAAGAGAAACGGCGTTCACTTTCCTAGTAAAGAAACAAGGCACTGAGTGTTTAGAGGCGTCCCAGCGCTGGTACCTCTGCGCCTGGCTATTAGACAAAGAAGGAGTGCAAGGGCCGGAGATAGGCAGATTCATCACTTGGACATTGTTTAGTTCAATATCGAGAAATTCTGATTCCTTATATATTCCACTGATCCATTCGGTGAAAAAGTAAACTATAAGATTAATAATTCAATAAATAATTAATAAATCCCTTATTCGTCACTTGGACGTTGTTTAGTACAATATCAAGAAATCCCTATTCCTTATATATTACACTGATCTATTCGGTGAAAAAGTAAACTATAAGATTAATAATTCAATAAATAATTAATAAATCCCTTATTCATCACTTGGACATTGTTTAGTTCAATTTCAAGAAATCCTGATTCCTTATATATTACACTGATCCATTCGGTGAAAAAGTAAAATATAAGATTAATAATTCAATAAATAATTAATAAATCCCTTATTAGTAACTTGAACATTGTTTAGTTCAATATCAAGAAATCCTAATTCCTTATATATTACACTGATCCATTCGGTGAAAAAGTAAAATATAAGATTAATAATTCAATAAATAATTAATAAATCCCTTATTAGTAACTTGAACATTGTTTAGTTCAATATCAAGAAATCCTAATTCCTTATATATTACACTGATCCATTCGGTGAAAAAGTAAACTATAAAAATTAATAATTCAATAAATAATTAATAAATCCATTATTCGTCACTTGGACATTGTTTAGTTCAATATCGAGAAATATCGATTCCTTGTATATAATTGTATCACAGTCAATAGTTTTCTTCGAATGTTTGGCTAGCTTGGCCGGCCGAGAGCAGACTCAAGGTGTTTATAAGCGAGACACGCAAGGTGTTTATAAGCGAGACACGCAAGGTGTTTATAAGCGAGACACGCACGGTGTTTATAAGCGAGACACGCAAGGTGTTTATAAGCGAGACACGCAAGGTGTTTATAAGCGAGACACGCAAGGTGTTTATAAGCGAGACACGCAAGGTGTTTATAAGCGAGACACGCAAGGTGTTTATAAGCGAGACACGCAAGGTGTTTATAAGCGAGACACGCAAGGTGTTTATAAGCGAGACACGCAAGGTGTTTATATGCGAGAAACGCAAGGTGTTTATAAGCGAGACACGCACGGTGTTTATAAGCGAGACACGCAAGGTGTTTATACGCGAGAAACGCAAGGTGTTTATATGCGAGAAACGCAAGGTGTTTATATGCGAGAAACGCAAGGTGTTTATAAGCGAGAAACGCAAGGTGTTTATAAGCGAGAAACGCAAGGTGTTTATAAGCGAGACACGCAAGGTGTTTATAAGCGAGACACGCAAGGTGTTTATAAGCGAGACACGCAAGGTGTTTATAAGCGAGACACGCAAGGTGTTTATAAGCGAGACACGCAAGGTGTTTATAAGCGAGACACGCAAGGTGTTTATAAGCGAGACACGCACGGTGTTTATAAGCGAGACACGCAAGGTGTTTATAAGCGAGACACGCAAGGTGTTTATAAGCGAGACACGCAAGGTGTTTATAAGCGAGACACGCAAGGTGTTTATAAGCGAGACACGCAAGGTGTTTATAAGCGAGACACGCAAGGTGTTTATAAGCGAGACACGCAAGGTGTTTATATGCGAGAAACGCAAGGTGTTTATAAGCGAGACACGCACGGTGTTTATAAGCGAGACACGCAAGGTGTTTATACGCGAGAAACGCAAGGTGTTTATATACGAGAAACGCAAGGTGTTTATATACGAGAAACGCAAGGTGTTTATAAGCGAGAAACGCAAGGTGTTTATAAGCGAGAAACGCAAGGTGTTTATAAGCGAGACACGCAAGGTGTTTATAAGCGAGACACGCAAGGTGTTTATAAGCGAGACACGCAAGGTGTTTATAAGCGAGACACGCAAGGTGTTTATAAGCGAGACACGCAAGGTGTTTATAAGCGAGACACGCAAGGTGTTTATAAGCGAGACACGCAAGGTGTTTATAAGCGAGACACGCAAGGTGTTTATAAGCGAGACACGCAAGGTGTTTATAAGCGAGACACGCAAGGTGTTTATAAGCGAGACACGCAAGGTGTTTATAAGCGAGACACGCAAGGTGTTTATAAGCGAGACACGCAAGGTGTTTATAAGCGAGAAACGCAAGGTGTTTATAAGCGAGAAACGCAAGGTGTTTATATACGAGAAACGCAAGGTGTTTATAAGCGAGAAACGCAAGGTGTTTATAAGCGAGAAACGCAAGGTGTTTGTAAGCGAGAAACGCAAGGTGTTTATATACGAGAAACGCAAGGTGTTTATATACGAGAAACGCAAGGTGTTTATAAGCGAGAAACGCAAGGTGTTTATAAGCGAGACACGCAAGGTGTTTATAAGCGAGAGACGCAAGGTGTTTATACGCGAGAAACGTAAGGTGTTTATACGCGAGAAACGCAAGGTGTTTATAAGCGAGAAACGCAAGGTGTTTATAAGCGAGAAACGTAAGGTGTTTATAAGAGAGAAACGCAAGGTGTTTATAAGCGAGAAACGTAAGGTGTTTATAAGCGAGAAACGCAAGGTGTTTATAAGCGAGAAACGCAAGGTGTTTATAAGCGAGAAACATAAGGTGTTTATAAGGGAGAAAAAGACGTGTGTGATACTATGGACCTCCATTCTGCCAAGATCCCGGACAAGGGGAGGTAATGATTCATTTGAAGAACAAAAATATCAGAAGTGTAAAAAGACGATTGAGGCCGCTGAAATCTTTTAAACTCTCGAGACCGAAGGACGCCTCACAGTTGGGGGTCAATTTCTAAATAGTCAGCTGGGAGTGGCTAAGAGAGCGAGTCATTTTCCGCTAATCAGTCACTCTGGAACAAAGACACGGCATTTAGGATGTCTAGTCGAAGTTATATACTGAGGAGTCAGGGCAGTTTCCGTTTGCGACAGTTGGCGGCTTGGGGAGGTCTCCTTCTCGGAGAGATTTTTTCCTCGAGCAGATGGGGGTTAGACCCGCGTGAGATTGCAGATTGACGCAGACCTGAAATGAGCCGACTTCAACCGAGCGACGGTGATGTCTCGACAGATCTTAACTGATACACAACTAAGATGTGGGGGTCTTTTTCCATGGCGGTATCACACACACACAGTACAACTGGTTTATACACAATGTATTAGAGTTTGTGATCTTTCTTGTGAGTCTGCATTCTTTTTGTTTTTGTATGTTTGTAAACCGGTGCTTGCGTCAACGGCGACCGCCAAGACGACACGGTCAGAACAAAAGATGAAGAAAGAAAACAACGGTTGCTGGCATATGGTTCTACACATGTAACCAGTGTAAGGTATGAATATTCCTCGATAAGGAAACGCAATGCCAATTTTCACACAACTATATTTGTAGGGTTGGACGCATCTTGAAGTGGACGCATGTGTGAGGAAGTCATTTGGTTTGGCTTGCACGATTTAGTGTGGGTAGACCCGTACAGTTGAGTGCAAAATGGGGCTGTTCTCATGGTTGGAGCTCACAGACGCTGACAGGGTCACCAGGTTGACGAGACGTCAGGTCAAGGGTCAATGTGCACCTGCGATAGGGGATCTGTGACGTCACAGACTTTTGTGTAGGAAGCTGTGTTTTGCAGTCTGGGTTTTGGAAGCGAGCCGAACGGACGTGTTTCTCTATGTAGTCCGAAATGAGAAATGGGAATATATTTCCCTAAGAGTATACAGGCATGAGATTCCTTCGCCCCTCCCTACTCGAATGGCTAAGGACTTAAATAGGAATTAACTACGATAAAGCAGTAATTTGGTCTCTCCGTCGACGTTAGTGGAAACATCTCCAAGATTGACGGAGACTAACGCCTGAAATAAAAGAATCAAAAGTTTAAAAGATTGTTTGTCTCGTGAAAAGGGGTCTGAAGCTTTTTATTGCAGACACAGCAGACGACATCGAAACACACCCATCCACGCGAGGAAGAAGAAAAGGTACGAGAAACTAAATGACATCGAGACGACACCCTTCCACGCCACGAGGAAAGAGAGATGGTACGAGAAATTAAAAGGTATGCAACATATACATGTTTGGTGTTAAAAATGACCAGTTGTTTAAGCAAGAACTGCAACGGCCCATTCCGGGACGGCTATGCAACATATATATGGGAATCAACTTCGCAAAAATCACATAAAGACAAAAGATCTTGCACACACCATGGGCTCAATATCCTTTCATATAGAGCTTTTATAACAATAATAAATGTTACTGGAATTTCACGAATTATTTAATCATCAAACGCGCCCCGAGTGAGATTACAGATTGACGCAGACCTGAAATGAGCTGAATTCAACCGAGCGACGGTGATGTCTCGACAGATGAATTGTCTCAGCTGGGTCTTAACTGATACACAACTAAGATGTGGGGGTCTTTTTCCATGGCGATATCACACACACACACACACACACACAGTACAACTGGTTTATACACAATGTATTAGAGTTTGTTTTCTTTCTTGTGAGTCTGCATTCTTTTTGTTTTTGTATGTTTGTAAACCGGTGCTTGCGTCAACGGCGACCGCCAAGACGACACGGTCAGAACAAAAGATGAAGAAAGAAAACAAAACAACGGTTGCTGGCATATGGTTCTACATATGTAACCAGTGCAAGGTATGAAGATCCCTCAATAAGGAAACGCAATGCCAATTTTCACACAACTGGAATTTCATCAAACGTGCATCGATAAAATCTTAATACAGGTCGTTGACAGCTTACGACACGTCCGAACCGGTTGGTAGGTCGGCCAGTTGTTTGAATCCACACTGATGAGTCTTCGAAAGACGAAACAAGCTTGCCGATAGATAAAAAAAAAAATTCAATTATTATTGTAAGCCCCCTTAATAAATGGAGGTCATTCTGATGAGCTCCTTACATCAAGTGGCTTCATGCCTTGTCTAAAGCAATTTCCATTAAAAAGTAAAAACAATGCCAAGACATTTTATTTGGTATCAAGTTTTTATAAGAGATAATTCGATGCTTGTACAGAATCAGAATCATCATCAACAACAACAACAACAACAACCGGTTTATTTGTTGAATCAGGCCACAATTAATCCTCTGATGAGGGTGGGGCCTGATTGTCTAGTCTCGAAATCTAAGTCTTCCTCTCCACTCCTGTCTTTGGCAAGGCTTGATGGAATCCATACCCATGGCCTTCCTATCACGTTTGACTACGTCCTCCCAAGTCAACTTGGGTCTGCCAGTGGTGATGTTCTCTGCTGGCACATTCAACTGTCGAACTTTAGCAATCCAGCCATCGCTACGTTCAATGTGACCCAACCAACGCAGTCTGTTCTTCCACATGATGTCCGCAAGGCTTTTCAAGTCGACCTGTGAAAGCAGGGATTCAAAAGAAACGTACTGCTCAGGCCTCACCAAACAGATCCATCTGACCATTGCCCTGCTAATACTATCATCATCATCGTCATCGGTTTAATGTCCGTCTGGCATGTGTTGGACGACTTTAAGAAATTGACTTCCAAACTAACCTATCTCTGACCAGGTCTTTATTTATCCCTCAAGTGCATTTTTATCCCTTCCTCCCATGTTTTCCTTGGCTTTCCCTTGTAAACTGAACCTGCTTCCAAACTAACCTATCTCTGACCAGGTCTTTATTTATCCCTCAAGTCCATTTTTATCACTTCCTGTTTGCCTTGGCATTCCCTTGTGAACTGAACCTGCTTCTTCAGCTGTTCTACGTCTACTAACGCAGTCTGTTCTTCCACATGATGTCCGCAAGGCAAGAATAGCGCCTGTATTAAATTATCAATACCACAAAAAAACAAAAACAATATTATATATTTACGCAGCAGATTTAAATAAGTACCCTCACCAAAAAGTAGGAAAAATTATCGAGTAGAACTTTAATTAAAAGCAAAATCCATTTTTTCCGGAACAGTTAATCGACATGTTAAAAGGTAGCTGGTAGCTATCCTAAGCCAACGGGAGCCATGATCAGGGGAGGTAAGCGCTGTGTGACTCAAATAGATCGGAGAATATTTCTATATAAAACGATTCTCTCTCTCTTTTTCTATCTATATATTTTTTTTTCGGGCATTTTATTATTGAATAATCTGTCTTGAGGAAAGATAATTTTTTTTTTTTCTATTTTAATTATTTTTTTCTATTTTAATTATTTTTTTCTTTTTAAATATTTTTTTTTCTTTTTAAATATTTTTTTTTCTTATGCGTTTAAATTTTTTTTTCCTTTTTCTTTTTTCGTTTTTTTTTTATTTTTTAAGATTTGTTTTTGGTTTTCATTTTAAGTGAAAAAGGTAAACTATAAGATTAATAATTGAATAAATAATTTATAAATCACTTATTCGTCACTTGGACATTGTTAAGTTCAATATCGAGTAATCTCGATTCCTTATATATAATCGTATCACAGTCAATAGTTTTCTTCGAATGTCCGGCTGGCTTGGCAGGCCGAGAGCAGACTCGAGACGTTACCACGAATAATGGCGATAGAGAGGCGCTCGTAAAGCCAAGACAACTCGAATAAATCTGAGAATATTTCTGTATAAAACGATTTTCTCTCTCCCTCTCTTTTTCTATCTCCCATGCTATTTCTCTCCCTCTCTCTTTCTATCAACGGTCACTGTAAACCGAACACAAAACAGACCAGTCGGCTAAAATTCCTAACTGTAACCAGACCCCATTTTAAAGAACTCCAGTCCAACCGAACAATCATTTAGCTTTTTGCCCAGAGACTCAACTAATTGATCCCTTTTGTTTATTTTGCTGGAATATATATCGATATCACAGCCAGCCCACTTGAAAATGATGGGCTGTTTTATCACTGGACATAAAAACTTACTGCCCAGGGTTTTTTTTCTTATTAAGAGTAGATATTAGTTCTGTAAGATTCTGTTTTAAAGCGGATCTCACTTTTTAAAAAGACCTCAGCCAATTTCTTGGATGGTCTAACCCCTAACCCTAGCCAGATATTTTTCCCATTGCAGGTCTGCCGTTTTTAGCATGCATCTATGCACCCAACTAAACATGCAGCATTGTGCATGTTTGCAGGTAGTATTCTCCGATTTATTTGAGTTGTCTTGGCTTTACGAGCGCCTCTCTATTGCCATTATTCGTGGAAACGCATTGAGTCTGCTCTCGGCCTGCCAAGCCAGCCAGGCATTCGAAGAAAACTATTGACTGTGATACAATTATATATAAGAAATCGAGATTTCTCGATATTGAACTTAACAATGTCCAAGTGACGAATAAGTGATTTATAAATTATTTATTCAATTATTAATCTTATAGTTTACCTTTTTAACTTAAAATGAAAACCAAAAACAAATCTTAAAAAATAAAAAAAAACGAAAAAAGAAAAAGGAAAAAAAAAATATTTAAAAAGAAAAAAAAAAAATTAAAAAAGAAAAAAAAAAATTATCTTTCCTCAAGACAGATTATTCAATAATAAAATGCCCGAAAAAAAAAAATATAGATAGAAAAAGAGAGAGAGAGAATCGTTTTATATAGAAATATTCTCCGATCTATTTGAGTCACACAGCGCTTACCTCCCCTGATCATGGCTCCCGTTGGCTTAGGATAGCTACCAGCTACCTTTGTCGATTGACTGTTCCGGAAAAATGGATTTTGCTTTTAAAATTCTACTCGATAATTTTTCCTACTTTTTGGTGAGGGTACTTATTTAAATCTGCTGCGTAAGTATAGAATACTGTTTTTTTTTTTATGTCTTTAGAAACAAAGGAGAGAGAAGAGCGAAAAAGATAAGAAATCCGAACCTGAGGAAACCACCTGGAACCGTGATTTTCCGATTGACAACAGCTTTGAATATTTTACTGATAACCTCGTATTCTTGGCCGGCCATTTCACGCGTAAGTTTGCCCTCGTATTTTTTCTGGATTTCTTCACTGCAAGTAAAAAGAAATATGTACTACAATAGCAATCGGTTGAGTGAATACCTCCACCAATCATCCACGTTAAAATAAAACAAAAACATATTAAAATGAAAACCAAAACAAATTTTTAAAAAATAAAATGAAAAAAAAAAAAAAATGAAAAAAAAACGAAAAAGAAAAAAAAAGGGAAGAAAAAATCAAAACGAAAAAAGAAAAAAAAAAAATTAAAAAGAAAAAAAAAATTAAAATAGAAAAAAAAAAAATTAAAATAGAGGAAAAAAATTAAAATAGAAAAAAAAAATTAAAATAGAAAAAAAAAAATTAAAATAGAAAAAAAAAAATTAAAATAGAAAAAAAAAAATTAAAATAGAAAAAAAAAAATTAAAATAGAAAAAAAAAAATTAAAATAGAAAAAAAAAATTAAAATAGAAAAAAATAATTAAAATAGAAAAAAGAAAATTAAAATAGAAAAAAAAAAAATTAAAATAGAAAAAAAAAAAATTAAAATAGAAAAAAAAAATTAAAATAGAGAAAAAAATAAAAAAATTTTTTTTCTAGAGATCATGAAAGTATTAGATTTTTTGGGGGGAAGGGGGGGGGGGAGGGGGGGGAGGGGGGGGGGGGGGTTATCTTTCCTCAAGGCAGATTATTCAATAATAAAATGCCGTAAAAAAAAAAAAGCCATCAAATTTAGCTAAGTAGCTCATGAAAATCAGCCGTAAAAAAAAAAAATAGCTTGTTGGAGGAGGAGGTCTTCATTTTGTAGGGAGTCACCACTTGAGAAGACGAGAAAAATCCTATCTGACTGATCCCCCCTCCCCCCAATTGATACGCTAAAGATATACGAAGCGAAGGATAAAAATTTGCACGAGAAGAATAAGAATAAAAAAAAAACCAGCTGTTCTTTGTACGAAATAAGCTGCAGCAAAAAAAACTGAACGGGGTGGTGCACTTAAAAGTAGCCCGGATATTAGTCGACTGGAAGAATGAACACTTGTTCCCCCCCCCCCCCTGTTACCTACATGATTGGTAACTTTTAATGCCGCAAAGACAAAGCTACTTTCCTTCAATAACTACAAGAAACCGCTTCAAACACCGAATGTCATGGCAAACAACACCCTACCTGAGAGTTCATCATTCAAACTCCTCGGCCTAACCTTCACATGAAGTGGAACAAATACATTGAAGACATTGCCAAGGCTGCCGCAAAGAAGGTGGGCTTCCCTCTACTGTGTTAGTAAACTCCTCACACCTGACATAATCCTGTATCTCTACAAAACCACCCCATGCATGGAGTATTGTTGCCACATCTTGGCTGGTGCATCATCTACTAGTCTCTCCCTCCTTGACAAGATCAAAAAAAAAAAGAAAAAAAGTCGCCAACCTAATAGGCCGCAATGTAGCATCCTTGTGCTTGTTTTACAAATACTTCAATGGATTGTGTTCCGATGAATTGGCTACTCTGGTGCCCCCTCGACGTAAATTCACTAGACTAACTCGACAATCAACTAAATACCATCAATTCACTGTGGAGGTCTCCAGATGCCGAAGAGCCTTCTACTCCAATAGCTTCTTCCCTCATACTGCTGTCTTTTGGAACTCCCTCCCTGCTCCCTGACATGCAGAGGTTTAAAACTAATGTAAACAGACATCTCGCTACACTGCTCCCAACTTG
>OY744555.1:27985626-27989706 GCA_963556195.1 Sepiola atlantica | reverse complement strand
GACGTAAATTCACTAGACCAACTCGACAATCAACTAAATCTCATTCATTCACTGTGGAGGTCCCAGATGTCGGAGAGCCTTCTACTCAAATAGCTTCTTTCCTCGTACTGCTGTCCTCTGGAACTCCCTCCTGCTCCCTGACATGCAGAGGTTTAAAACTAATGTAAACAGACATCTCGCTACACTGCTCCAACTTGGGGTGACACCCAAAATCTCAGTAACCCTTTACGTCTACAGTGGCGGCCTGCCTTGTTTGGGGTGAAATATGTAAAAAAAAAAGAAAAAGTTATAAGCACCCTCTGTCGAACCATGTTGGGCGAGACATTGGGCTACTTTTAAGTGGGCCACCCCCGTATTTACAAGTTTATTGTTACGTGTTTGTATTAGATGTACCCGTGCTTGTGCAGATTAGCGGTCGTACGAAAAAAATTATTTTTTGTATAAAAACAGTATTATGTACTTACTCACTGTAGAAAATATTATCCACTAGAACTTTAATTACGAGTATTTTTCCATTCTTTGTATCATAACAGCGATTCGTTTAGTAAGCGTCATCTTTTTTTTTTTCAAGGGCAGATAATTCGCAAGGGAGATAGTAAACTATTTTGAACCCAGTGAGAATATGAACATTTTGTTTTATTGCAATAAATTAATTTAATTTCGTTTATTTACTTAATTTTGTTTTATTGGAATAAATTTAATTTATATACAGGGTGGGCCAAAATAAGGGTCCTATCTTTAAATTTGAATAACTTCCACAAAATAAAAGTTAAACTCACCAAACTTTATGTGTGTGTAGACTGACCCTTCCGAGATTTTTTGAAATAAACAAAACAAATTTTAGCCGAAAAACACTTCTTAAAACTTACAAAAACTAAAGTATTGTTTTTTACACTGTTTTGAGTTGTTAAGCAAAAATAATGTTTTCTAAATGAGGGTACGTTCCTTAGGGCTAATACGGCTCATGCTTGCTTCGGAAGGGGTCCTTTACTTATTATTCTAAAAAAAAAAAAGAAAAAAAAAATCAATAAATAAAAAAGTTATGAATTTTTAAAAATAGGACCCTTATTTTTGCCCACCCTGTATATGTAGTTGTTTTTTTTTTAAAATTGCGTGATTATCTCCCTTGCGAATTATCTGCCCTTGAATTATTTTTAAGAAAAAGATGGCAGCTTACTGAACGAGCCGCTGTAATGATACGAAAAATAGAAAAATACTTGTAATTAAAGTTCTAGTGGATAATATTTTCTACTTTTTTCTAAAAGGAATATTTTTTATTTTCATCTTTTTTAAACTTTATAAATAGATTAGCTGGTGTGGCCAGGAATTAATGCAGACATCTGTGTACTCTGTTGTCAGCCTTGAACCACATAAAGCCATTTTTAAATTTCTACATATTTGTTCATTCAGAGGAAGTCACACACCCAGGCATTATGCATTCTTTTGAGATCAGTTTATTTCCGGTCGCCTAAGGTGCTCTTTATACGCGAGAGAGTGTCAATGGTACGATACAGATATTTTTTGTTCCCACCCAAAGTACCCCTTATTGGGGAAATGGACCCCCGCGAGAAAAAAAAAAAAAAAAAAGACCTTATGTTTAATTTTGCCCTCATGGGGAGGCAAGTAAATTAGGTCGTTTGAATTGATTAACTCACTCTGTCATGGCAAGTTCACTTGTCATCTCATCGTCCTTGTTGAAGAGCAGAATCAAGAAATGGTATCTGGTTTGACCTTGCTTAATTGGCGGATCCAAACTGACCTGAAACGGAAAAGACACGAATTGTGATTTTAGTATTTGATGACTCACCCGATCATTGAATAAAATAACAAAATTTGTTCAAATTGTATCAACAAAAACAAAAAACCTGTAAATGAATAATCGTTCGATCTATAATAAAGACCAATGTGTATTTATTTATATATAATATATATATATGGAAGAGAAGGATGAAGGTAATCCGACGTGATGGTAAAATGAAAAAGGAAAACCAAAAACTGGATGTTTTTTATGTGTACATCAACGTTTCGTCTTTATTTATAAGACTTCATCAGGATGATGATATAGGGAAAAGATATCATGCAAGCACAGATACATGTAGGGTAGACATGTTGGGAAGAAAGACGCTGCCATTATTTTTCATTTTATTTTATTTTTCTTCCCAACATGTCTACCCTACATGTATCTGTGCTTGCATGATATCTTTTCCCTATATCATCATCCTGATGAAGTCTTATAAATAAAGACGAAACGTTGATGTACACATAAAAAACATCCAGTTTTGGTTTTCCTTTTACCAATATATATATATAGTGTTATAGTGAAATAAATTCCAGAAGGAACTCCGAGTCTGAGAGCTCAATGTAATAAACAGAGCAAGAATAAAATAAAATAAAGTAACACGGAATCACATAATCACCGGTGCGATAATTTATTTTGACCCTCCGGCCTTATTCAAACATCCAAGCGAAGCGATTACATTTTTGAAAATTAAAAAAAAAGAGATACTCACTATTCAATACACATATAGAGAGAGCGACAACATATTTAATACATATCTTGAGAGAGGGGGAAATGAACTATTTGAGGCGTATTTTGAGGAGGGGGGAGAAAAGAGTGACAACATATTTAATATATATATATATATATATATATATATATAGATAGATAGATAGATAGAGAGATCGCACAATTTATAACGGAAGGCAATATAGTGAGGGGGAAAGAGAGTAATACATATATAGAAAAGGGGGAAATTGTAGGATTTACAACGGAACGTATATAGGGGGGTATATACAATTGGGTTTGTCTCGTTTGGGAGGAATAAAAGTAATATAAAGCATCCTTGTGCTTGTTTTACAAATACTTCAATGGATTATGCTCCGATGAATTGGCTACTCTGGTGCCCCCCTCGACGTAAATTCACTAGACTAACTCGACAATCGACTAAATCCCATTCATTCACTGTGGAGGTCCCCAGATGTCGGAGAGCCTTTTACTGAAATAGCTTCTTTCCTCGTGCTGCTGGCCTCTGGAACTCCCTCCCTGCTCCCTGTTTTCCCGACGGTACTGACATGCAGAAGTTTAAAACTAATGTAAACAGACATCTCCCTGCGCAGATCCCAATTTAGGTTGACCCCTCTTCCTTCTCCCCTTTTCCTTTCTCAGTAGCCCCTTACGTCTACAGTGGCGGCCTGCCTTGTTTGGGGTGAACTATGTTAAAAAAAAAAAAAATTCAGTGAAGCATAGTGTACCATCTGTTGTCATGATACGATCCTCCCATGCACTACCTTCTTTTTGGGGAAGAGACGAGTGTAGTATCTGTTCTGTTGTCATGAGATCATCCTCCCAGGTATTGTCTCCTTTGTGGGGCAATGTGGTATCAAGAAATTATCCTCTCAGACAGTACTTCCTATTGAGGGTCGGGTAGTATATGCTCGTGCGTCATGATACCATCCTCCCATGCTAGAAAAATCTATATCGAAAAATAAAGCAAACATCGTTTCATCGGAGACTGAAATTTAACCGAAAGGCACAGGCATAAAAACAAATTTTTTTTCTATTTTGTTGTGATTTTAATTTAAATTTTTTTTTTGTTAATTAATTTTTTGTTAATTAATTAAAAAAAAAAATTTTTTTTGTTAATTTTTTTTGTTAATTAATTTAAAAAAAAAAAATTTTTTGTTAATTTTTTTTTTTTTAAATTTTTTTGTTAATTTAAAAAAAAAATTTTTTTTTGTTAATTCAAAAAATAAATAAATTCTTTTTGTTAATTTTTTTATTGTACTCACCACAAAAAACATTTGTCGTCGATCGTTGTGGGCAATAAAAAGAGTCGTAACACAGTCGCATACGGAATCTTGTAATCAAAGGTTTTACCGTGAAGTTGTAAAAAGCTGGGGTAAATTTTGATGTCATAGCGACCCCTGAAAAGAGGAGAAGAAAACCAACGCGTTAAAAACGTTGTGCACATTTTGTATATATATATATATTTTTTTTGGGGGGGTTGAATAATATAAGAGGGGGGTGCAAGTTGCACACCAGCCACCGTGAAAGCAGAGGGTTACGCCATGAATCAGTGA
>OY744555.1:27955626-27980626 GCA_963556195.1 Sepiola atlantica | reverse complement strand
TAGCTACAACCAACGAAGAGGGCTTCATGCAGACCTAATAAATAGCTAATACCAACGAAGATGGCTTCATGCACACCTAATAAATAGCTAATACCAACGAAGATGGCTTCATGCAGACCTAATAAATAGCTAATACCAACGAAGAGGGCTTCATGCACACCTAATAGCTACAACCAATGAAGAGAGCTTCATGCAGACCTAATAAATAGTTACAACCAACGAAGAGGGCTTCATGCACACCTAATAAATAGCTACAAACAACGAAGAGAGCTTCATGCACACCTAATAAATAGCTACAACCAATGAAGAGGGCTTCATGCAGACCTAATAAATAGCTAATACCAACGAAGATGGCTTCATGCAGACCTAATAAATAGCTACAACCAATGAAGAGGGCTTCATGCAGACCTAATAAATAGCTAATACCAACGAAGAGGGCTTCATGCAGACCTAATAAATAGCTACAACCAATGAAGAGGGCTTCATGCAGACCTAATAAATAGCTACAACCAATGAAGAGGGCTTCATGCAGACCTAATAAATAGCTAATACCAACGAAGAGGGCTTCATGCAGACCTAATAAATAGCTAATACCAACGAAGATGGCTTCATGCAGACCTAATAAATAGCTACAACCAATGAAGAGGGCTTCATGCACACCTAATAAATAGCTACAACCAACAACAAGGGCTTCATGCAGACTTAATAAATAGCTACAACCAATGAAGAGGGCTTCATGCAGACCTAATAAATAGCTACAACCAATGAAGAGAGCTTCATGCACACCTAATAAATAGCTACAACCAATGAAGAGGGCTTCATGCAGACCTGACATATTTTAACACATCCACTGATTTGACAAGGGAAGCAACTCATTTAATCAAGAAAGACAACTCACCATTAAACCGAGCAATCCCCCAATTCCAGCCTTTTACTGAACAGTCGACTTTTTCGAGTGATGTCTTGTAGTTTTTTGACACAAACGAAGACAGACGATCATATTCCTGCAAGAAAAAAAAAAAAAAGATTTATAAATCCTGGTACATATATATATTTCCACCTTACATTTTTATTTATTTATTTATTTGCCCTGTTTGTTTCAGTTTTTAGATTTTTTAGATTTAAAATTTTTAATTTTAATTTTTTAACGGCTTCAATTTTTGGAATGTTAAATTTCTTTTCTTCTTCTTCTCTTTCTCTATCCCTCCATTTCATTCTCTCCAAATATGATCTGAGGTTAAGATCGGATTCTAACTCTGTCTGATGAGATCTCAGTTTATAGTAACTGTCGATCGATAACATCGACATGCCAGTGTCGCAGATTTTGTACATGTCTGTGTAAATAAAATTATCATATATAAAGCTCTATTTTGATATTGAGCACTTTTTATAAACCCGGTTAAAATTCTCTGGATTACCACCATGTGGATATTTTTCACCTGGATTATTACCATTATTATTATATATATATATATTGCTGTTATGTAAGAAAAAAAAAAAAAAAAAGGAAAAAAAAAGGAAAAATAAATAGTAAGTCTTATATCGTATTCGATTTATTTTTATTGTTTTTGTTCCTTTCCTTTCATCTTGCATCTTACCCGGAATTGCATTGCCCACAGCCTTTCAAAAACTTACTACTAATATATATATATATATATGTGTGTGTGAAAAGGAATTAGAAAAGCGACGGAGGCAGATCTTTTTTCAATTCAGTTGCTCAATGCAAGGTATATTCCGCAAAAAAGCAATTTAATTAATTTTTTCCCTTAAGCCAGGCTTTTCAAAGATCAAAAGTTCGCTTTTAGTTCTCCACTTTATATATATATATATATATATATATATATATATATATATATATACAGGTGGGCAAAAATAAGGATCCTATTTTTAAAAATTCATAACTTTTTTATTTATTGATTTTTTTATTTTTTTTTAGAATAAGTAAAGGACCCCTTCCGAAGCAAGTATGAGCCGTATTAGCCCTAAGGAACGTACCCTCATTTAGAAAACATTATTTTTGCTTAAAAAACTCAAAATAGTGTAAAAAACAATACTTTAGTTTTTGTAAGTTTTAAGAAGTGTTTTTCGGCTAAAATTTGTTTTGTTTATTTCAAAAAATCTCGGAAGGGTCAGTCTACACACACAAAGTTTGGTGAGTTTAACTTTTATTTTGTGGAAGTTATTCAAATTCAAGTTATTCAAATTTAAAGATAGGACCCTTATTTTGGCCCACCCTGTATATGGGGTAAGTTACACGATAAGTGATGAAAATGAAATGCCGTGGTAGACAAAATGTGTGAAAAAAGTAAACGAAATTAAATTAATTTATTGCATTATAACGAAATGTTTTATTGGAATAAATTTAATTTTTAAATATTTATTTTCTTTAATTGCATGATTATCTCCCTTTCGAATTATCTGCCCTTGAATTATTTTTAAGAAAAAAGATGGACGCTTACTGAACGAATACGCAGAATGCAAAAATACTTGTAATTAAAGTTCTAGAGGATAATTTTTTCTACTTTTTTGTACAGTGAGTAAGAATATAACGCTGAATAAGTACATAATATTGTTTTTATAAAAAAATAATTTTTTCGTACGGCCGCTCATCAGCACAACTAGAAAATATTCCCTGAAACAAAAATGTCTGCGAGGGAGAACTATTCGTTTTCGCCCAACGCATGCCTTTAGTAAAATAAAAAAAAAACACGCAGCTAAGAATTTGATACGCACCGCTTCCTTGAGGCCATCGTACCGATGAATTATACCGCTCTGGAGCATAATTTTCAAGCAGTTTCCGCGTGCCCTCTTCAGCCATAACACCGTCTCGATATCGGAACTTACGTACTGGTCAACCTTGCCAGTTTTCAGGTTTTTGAAGACGACATTTTCAGATTGCAACTTTAATTTCCCAGGATTCTAAAAAAAAAAAAAAAATAAAATAAAATTATGATTAGGGTGTCTTGATAAAAACAGTGGTCCCCATCACCTCACAGAGTTTTTTTGTTTTTTTTTTAAACATAATTCATCCTAAACAAGGCAGGCCGCCACTGTAGATGCAAGGGGCTACTGAGAAAAAAGGGTGCGTGTTTTTTTAAGGGGGGAAGGGTCAGCCTAAATTGGGAGCTGTGCAGCGAGATGTCTATTTACATTAGTTTTAAATTTCTGCATGTCAGTACCGTCAGGAAAACAGGGAGCAGGGAGAGAGTTCCAGAGCCCAGCAGCACAAGGAAAGAAGCTTTTGGAATAGAAAGCTCTTCGCCATCTGGGGACCTCCACAGTGTATGGATGGGATTTGGCAGATTGTCGGGTTGGTCTAGTGAATTTACGTCGTGGGGGTACCAGAGCAGCAAGTTCATCTGAGCACAATACATTGAAGTATTTGTAAAACAAGCACAAGGATGCGACATGGGCTTCAGCTTGGTGGATAGTGAGGGACCTATTAAGTTGGCGATTCTTTTTTGGACCTTGTCTAAGAGGGAGAGACTAGTGGATGATGCACCAGCCCAGATGTGGCAACAATACTCCATGCATGGGCGAATGGTGGCTTTGTAGAGATACAGGATAATGTCAGGTGTGAGAAAACAGTAGAGGTCCTAGTATGGATCCTTGAGGTACATCAGCATTTATGTCATGTTGCTTAGATGAACGGTCATCGAGGACAACCTGGATCTTTCTTTTTGTTAGGAAGGATTTAATTATATTAAATATTTGTCCAGTAATACCATATGAGTGCAGTTTTAGTAAAAGCCCTTCATGCCAGACCTTGTCAAAGGCCTTGGATATATAAAGCGCTACCGCCCTAGTTTAACCTAGGAAGTCAGGAAGAGCATCTGGTCTATGCAAAATTTTCCCGCCTCGTAACTCTTGCTTTTCTAATTTTGTCCTTTAGTCCCCACATTCTATGAGCGATTTTTCTGACAAAGGGGGAAGGATTGCTGTTTTTCTGGCTCGGAATCTATCTAACATATATCGTTCGCTAGTTTTTTGACCTTGAAGTAGTTTTTTTTTTTTTAAGATCAAGTGGCTTCATGCCTTGTCTGGAGCGATTTCCATAAAAAAAAAAAAAGGAAGGAAATGACTTTCAAAGAAAATCGGTCGCATTTAAGGCTATGTAATTTAAAGACCTGGCCAGAGATCAATTTCTAAAAGCCGTCCAACACATGCCCGCATCTAAAACATACGTTAAACCTAATATGATGAATGATGATTCAGATACGCAGAATTTCGATATAGACTTACTTGCACATTTGTACGCGCTTGGCACATACGTCAGGTACAGCGAAGACGCGGAGAGTCAAGAATTTTTGCAAGACTCATGTATCAAGATTGTACATCGGATGTGGTGTGGTTTACATAGGGAAGAAATTTCCACATTGAAATTAAGGTTAAAAAAAATCAAGTTTTATTAGCGAACTCGAGAACTGTCAGCCCATACCATCTCACACCTGACATTATCCGATATTTCTACAGAGCCACCATCCGCCCAGGCATGGAGTATTGTTGCCACATCTGGGCTCCACTAATCTCTCCATCTGAGACAAGGTTTAAAAAAAAGAGTCGCTAATCTAATAGGTCCCTCACGATCCACCAAGCTCCAGCCCCTATCCCATCGCCGCAATGTTGCATCCGTTTGCTTGTTTTACAAATACTTCAATAGAATGTGCTCCGATGAACTAGCTGCTCTGGTGTCCCCCCCCCCCCTGACATAAATACACTTGACCAACCCGACAATAAGCTAAATCCCATCTATTCATTGTGGAGATCTCCTGATGCAGGAGAGCCTTCTATGCCAATAGCTTCTTTCCGGAACTACCTCCCTGCTCCCTGTTTCCCCCCCCGACATGCAGAAATTTAAAACTAATATGAACAAGCATCTAGTTGAACAGCTCCAAATTTAGGATGACCCTCAAAACTTTCACCCTAATTCTCGGTAGCCCCTTACGTCTACAGTGGCAGCTTGTCTTGTTTGGGGTGAACTAAGTGACTAATAATAATAATAATAATAAAGAACTATTTATCTGTGGAACACAATACTGCGATGCTGCTTCCCAGCTAACTACAACATGGTCGTTTTCAAGTCCAATGTTAGCAAATTCTTGTTGAGCTATACTTAAATAATAAATTCTGCCCAGTTTCAAATATCGTTACCAATCCGCAAATTTGGCCAAGATCAAAGTGTAGTATCTGTTCGGATGGATACTGCATCCCATAGACCGGTATCGTCTTGGCCTTCGGATCTTGATTTACGCTGGTCAATGGGTCTGTCTTAGGAGGTCCACCCTCCCAGGCTTTGCCTCCCCTCTTTGGGGAGGAATAAGTTTATAGCTTACTGCCTGAGGTGCCCCTACCGGGGAATGTTGACGGGGCTGCCCAGCCAATTTTTAAATGGCCAGAGTGCTCACCTCTCGAGCGCTGGTTTATCTAATCCCACTTTCCCGACCTTGTGTCACATCTTACCTTGTTGGAGGTAGATAAATAAAGCGTTGTTCTTGACCTTTTGGCTAAAATCAAAGTGTAGTATCTGTTCCGATGGATACTGCACCCCATAGACTGGTATCGTCTTGGCCTTCGGGTCTTGATTTACGCCAGTCAATGGGTCTGTCCTGTGCAGTTCTGGGAGGACCACCTTCCCAAGCTTTGCCTCCCCTCTTTGGGAAGGAATAAGTTTATAGCTTACTGCCTGAGGCGCCCCTACCGGGGAATGCCGACGGGGCTGCCCAGGCAATTTTTAAATGGCCAGAGTGCTCACCTCTCGAGCGCTGGTTTATCTAATCCCACTTTCCCGACCTTGTGTCACATCTTACCTTGTGGGAGGTAGATAAATAAATAGGGTTGGCCTTTTTTGGTCAAGATCAAAGTGTAGTATCTGTTCCGATGGATACTGCACCCCATAGACTGGTATCGTCTTGGCCTTCGGGGTTTGATTTACGCCGGTCAATGTGTCTGTCCTGTGCAGTTCTGGGAGGACCACCTTCCCAGGCTTTGCCTCCCCTCTTTGGGGAGGAGTAAGTTTATAGCTTACTGTCTGAGGTGCCCCTACCGGGGAATGCCGAAGGGGCTGCCCAGGCAATTTTTAAATGGCCAGAGTGCTCACCTCGCGAGCGCTGGTTTATCTAATCCCACTTTCCCGACCTTGTGTCACATCTTACCTTGTTGGAGGTAGATAAATAAATAGGGTTGGCCTTTTTTGGTCAAGATCAAAGTGTAGTACATGTTCCGATGGACACTGCACCCCATAGACAGGTATTGTCTTGGTTTTCGGGGCTTGATTTACGCCGGTCTATGGGTCTGTCCTGTGCAGTTCTAGGTCAACCCTCTCAGGCTTTGCCTCCCCTCATTAGGGAGGAGTAAGTTTATAGCTTACTGCCTGAGGCGCCCCTACCGGGGAATGCCGACGGGGCTGCCCAGGCATTTTTTGTAGGCCAGAGTGCTCACCTCCTCTGGCGCTGGCTTTTCAAATCCCACTTTCCCGACCTTGTGTCACATCTTACCTTGTGGGAGGAAGATAAATTGTCCCAACTGCCCACCTGCCCAACTCATTAACCAGTTATCCCCGAGTGGCTTTTGGACCTTTATAAACGATATATCGTTATTACAAAAAAAAGGTGTCGCTCAGAGGACTCAATCTTTCCATGACAAGAGTTCAATCTAGGGGGGCGGGGGGGGGGGGTATCTTCTCTTCCCGGCGAACCTTTACTTTGGCTTAAAAACTCATAGCACTTTTAAAATTAAAATTTTTATTATTATTTTATATTTTAGAGGGGGGGATCACTTTCCTATATAAATCTAACGTAAATTAATCACCCACTTCTTGGCCAAGTCTAAGGTAAAAAAAAAAAAAAGCTCATAGCACTGTCTAAAATTTCTATTTTTGGAAATTTTTTCCAGGAAGGAGTGGACTTTTGGAACCATAGTGAATCATATTACATAACAGTTTTTAAACCATACACTAACCCTAAGTCCGGGTGGCAACAAATTAATATTTTCAAAATAATCCGCAAAAATCAGAAAAAAAAACAATAAATATTTAATAATTTTGGGAGCAAGCCCGCTTTTCAGAAATAAAAAAAATAAATAACAGAATATATAATTTCGTAAAGATCTTTAAAACACACACACACACATATATATATATATATATATATATATATATATATATATATATATTCATAGGTTTTTTATTTAAAAAAATCTCAAATATTTACATTTTATATAGGGGAAGGGTTTTTTTGTATATTTTTTAAAGTTATAAAAATAAATCAGAAAATGTTATTAACTGAATTTTATTAAATAGATTTCATTTATTTAAGGATTTTTTCCGTTTTTAAAGGGAATTCCTTTTATTCCATTCTTTCACGTGGGAATTTTTTTTTTTCTTTTTCGTTTTTATACGACCAATTGGTGTCGTAAATATACATATATACAAAAAAAATATTAACTTAAATTTAAATAATTTAAAAAAAAAATCTTAAACTAGAAAAAAAAAAAAAATTAATCGACATTAAAAAAACTTTCTTCCTCGATAAAAAAATCTAATGGTTTATTTTTTGTCAGATTTTCCTACGAAATAATTTGATAAAAAACGAATTTCAAACTTACCAAAGCACCCCTGATTTCTTGTACAACATCATTGTATTCAAGAACGTCTCCCATAATTAACAAAAAATATTCGTTTTTTTTTGTTTTGTTAAAATCAGGTCGAGATGAGAAAAAAAAAACCGACGGCTTAAAAAAAAACGTGTTTTGTTTGAAACGAATGACACAAAAAGCGGAAGTGAAATTTATGGCGCGAAATTACCTCCCCTTTGTTAGGATGTATGGATGCGCATAAGTGTAACAATCAACATATGTTTTGATAAATGATAGAATGATCGCGACTGGCTAAGTTAGTTACAGTTATTTTTTTTTAACCCCGTCCCCACCTAGGTGACAGAGCACTAGATTTGTCAGGATGCAAGTCACCCTTCGGAATTTTCGAAGGAGGTGTTGTTAAATAAAGCGTTGGGGCCTGCATCAAACCTTTTTTCGAGTTTTTCGTTTCGACTGGCAAATCTGTGCATCTGCCACAGTTTAGTAACGGGGGGTCTTTTACTAACTTTTTTTTCTCATTCTATATATTTTCATTTATTGTTTTTGTATATAGGGTTTTATCATACCCCCCCCCCTCGTTGCATATTTGTAAATATGGGTTTTAAGTAGGTTATTCATGGAGTGATTTCTTTTGGTGATTGAGAAGGATGTACAGTATAAATGTGGTATTTTTGTGAATGATGGTCCTGCATGAAACTGGCTAGGTTAAAAAGTTAGATTCGGACCGATCGCTTTCCCCTTCCCCTTTCTTTGGCCTTGTGCCGCATTTTGTAATATTTTACAAATAAATATTAGTTAGTTACAGTTATATAACCGCCCTCCACTCACGTCCCATTTTCGGCCTTGTGCCACACTGGATAGTATTTACACGAGGAAATAGTAGTTTACCCTTTCTTTAGAAGGTTAGACATGTAGAATTGGGAGAAAATGTCGGAGATGGGGATGAGGGGGGGGGGCGCCGTTTTGTAGATGAGGTTTAGAGCTGGTTCCTATTAACTTACCAATTTTTTTTTTTTAACATAGTTCACCCCAAACAAGGCAGGCCGCCACTGTAGACGTAAGGGGCTACTGAGAAAAAAGAAAAGGGGAGAAGGTCAACCTAAATTGGGATTTACTCAGCGAGATGTCTGTTTACATTAGTTTTAAATTTCTGCATGTCAGTACTGTCGGGGAAACAGGGGGCTGGCAGGGAGTTTCAGAGGACAGCAGCACGAGGAAAGAAGCTATTTGAATAGAAGGCTCTCCGGCATCTGGGGACCTCCACAGTGAATGAATGGGATTTAGTTGATTGTCGAGTTGGTCTAGTGAATTTACGTTGAGGGGGCACCAGAGTAGCCAATTCATCGGAGCATAATCCATTGAAGTATTTGTAAAACAAGCACAAGGACTTGCCTCCCCAGGAGGGCAAACTTAGACACAAGGTCGGTTTTTATGTGGGGAAAATCCAGCTCCCCAAAAAGGGGCACTTCGACCTTCTTCAGGTGGATTTTGTCAAACTCAGGAATCTGGACGGAATTTCGAATGGAAACCTTTATTAAATCCACGGGGGTAGCAAGGCACAGTGGATATAGTACTAAGTAAAATTCAGTTCTAAGTGATAGTCGTCTGAAGGTTCAATCCTCAGTGCGGGCAATACGAAGAATTGCGAATTGCTGAAGACTTCTTCCCAGTCATGGCATGCTACCCCCGTGGATTTAATAAAGGGTTCCATTCGAAATTCCGTCCAGATTCCCGAGTTCGACAAAGACGGTCGGAGGTTACATTTATATAACTAGACTTTATATGAGGGTTGATAATTTGTAGAATTTGATATATTCGGACTACTGTTCTCATCTTAGGTCGATGTAACCTCCGACCTTCGTCAGATGTACGTTGTCGAACTCGGGGAATCTTTCTGTCTAACTCAGGAATCTAGACGGAATTTCGACGGATCCCTTTATCAAATCCACTACTTACCATGACTGGGAAGAAGTCTTCAGTAATTCGCAATTCTTTTGTATTGCCCGCACTGAGGATTTAATTATACTTAGTACTACTACTGCGCCACGGGTCCTTGCTACTCCCGTGGATTTAATAAAGGTTTCTGTTCGATAAAAACACCCAAGATGAGAACAGTAGTCCGAATATACCAAATTCTACAAATTATCAAATTCTTCGTAACGCCTGCACTGAGGATTGAACCTTCAACTGTCATTTAGAACTGAATTTTACTTAGTACTATATCCACTGCACCATAGATTCTTGCGGACAATTCCAGTATGAATTTTGGGAGCCTTAAACCTATTCTTGTTTTTGATCTAACTACTTATCACTATAGATCACTACTTATCTATTATTTATAATTATAGGTTCCCATATTTTATTGAATTCTTAGTAAGTCATTGTTGCTTTTTTGAGTCATCTTACTCTTCACCGTTCTTCTCTATCTATAATTTTTACTTCATGATTCCCGAGTTCGACAAAGTACACCTGAAGAAGGTCGGAGGTTACATCGGCCGAAACGTTGTGATAAAAACACCCAAGATGAGAACAGTAGTCCGAATATACCAAATATGTTAAGTCAGGATTTTTTGTCTCGTCTAGCCAAGTCATCATTGAAGATGATAAAAAAAAAATTAAATGTTCTGTAGCGCACGCGTCTCAACTTCAACTGTTCGTAAAAGGGTACAATAAGGTTTGGGCAGAAGCAGATATATAAAGCACTCTGCGAGTGGGAACATGCAAGTGTGTTCTTACCGAACAAGGTATTAATTACTCCGCCAGTGAGAACATGCAAAAAACACATACATCGTAATTATGTAACTGCTACATTACCCCCTGCTTAGGCTTATAGCCGATAAAAACAAGGTATGTTTTATTAATAGCAGCACAAGAGGATAACAAATATGCAAATTGCAGCAAGAAATGAGATTTCCAGCATAGGCCATTTTTGACTTCTATTAAGGGATAGAGCGCTATCTATCCCAGCCCAGAAAAACGAGAAAGATTTAATCAGCTTTTTCCAATATCCTTACGTGCAGCTCTAACTCTAGTCTGTTAACTTTTAGTGGAATTTTGCTCTACTCTAGCCTTATGTAGAAAATACCGTTTTTAACATTTTTTACAGACTCGACTCTAATCTTGTTACATTTGTCTCTTCCTGACGAATGAAAATGTATACTGTTGTGAAGTTGTCCAACAGTAAATAATAAATAAAGGAAGTCAAGTCGAGGGTTGGTTTAACAAGTGTATTAACAAAGTAAGAAAGTGACTAGCTCTTTGCTAGACAGTTACAAGACTGTGCTTTGTCTTCTCTGTGTCTCTGGGGACTCGCACTATTTATAGTGACAACCGGTGTTGTTTCTCCTGTGTAAGAACGGCCGGTGTAACATATACGAAATAAATTTTCAAACTTTGAGAAGTGACTCGAGATTTATGCAAATCTACCATGACTTAACAGAAAGTGTTTATTGAACCCCTACCCACAATAGGAGTGTGTGACACAAGGTGGGATTTGAAAAGCCAGCACCCGAGAAGGTGAGCACTCTGGCCATTAAAAAAATTACCTGGGCAGCCCCGTCGGCATTTCCCGGTAGGGGCGCCTCAATCAGTAAGCAATAAACTTACTCTTCTCCAAAGAGGGGAGGCAAAGCCTGGGAGGGTGGACCTCCTAGAACTGCACAGGACAGACCCATAGACCGGCGTAAATCAAGCCCCGAAGGCCAAGACAATACCAGTCTATGGGGTGCAGTATCCATCGGAACAGATACTACACTTTGATCTAAGCCAAAATGCCAAGGAATTGATTTACTCCTTTCCAGGAGTTAGGCACAAGGCCAGTTTTTATCTTACTCCCACAAGTAAGATGTGATCCAAGGTCAGGTCGGGAAAGTGGGGTTTAAAAATTGCTTGGGCAGCCCCGTCGGCATTCCCCGGTAGGAGTGCCTCAGGCAGTAAGCAATAAACTTATTCCTCCCCAAAGAGGGGAGGCAAAGCCTGGGAGGGTGGACCTCCCAGAACCGCACAGGACAGACCCATAGACCGGCGTAAATCAAGCCCCGAAGGCCAATACAATACCGGTCTATGGGGTGCAGTATCCATCGGAACAGATACTACACTTTGATCTTAGCCAAAAGGCCAAGGAAGTGACAACTCATCAATCTTCCAATTCCTCTTTATGCTTTTGTAGGATGAAGAAAATTCTTAAAGGTCACATGACTAAATTAAAAATATTTTTGAATCATACTTTTTATTGACCTAAATAATATTTAATTAAATTTCCATCTCGAACACCCGTTGAAGACTGACACATTTCAAATCTAGACAGCAATGATTTCATGTTGACTTGCTTAATCTCGATTTGGCGGTGTCCGAGATGAAAATTTAAATACTAAACTGGCTTTGCAAACTCACTTTTTCCTGATACAAACAATCTAACCTGAACCCAAAGAGTGACCCAACGGTTCACATTTTTTTCTAGTACATATATAATTCTTGAAATTAAAACTTATCGCACATATCCCGGCATTACGCCTAAGATACAACTATCGTTGAAATAAGTTCTTTTTATTGAATCCAAAGAACAATGACACAATAGAATTAACACTTGACGTGTGTCTCTTAATGGCATAGAAACCCGGTGTAATGTTTGGACCTACGAGGTGAGTTGTAATTGTAAGATTTGTATCAGCTCTGTTAGATATTTTAAAATTTATAAAATTGAGCACTTTATAAATTAACGTTTAAATAAATTTAATAAAATAAATACCATTTAATTGTTTTGAAAATAACGTTTAAATAAATTTAATAAAATAAATACCATTTAATTGGTTTTGAAAATGTATATCTTTTATTCTCAATGTTAATTTAAAAAAAAATTATACCATTTCAAGGGGAGGTAATTAGATATTATCATAAACTTTTAAAGAGTTATTTCCCTTTAGTTAATATTTCTTTCTTCGTTTTTTTTTCTCTTTTTCTTTTCATTCATTTGCTGGGGATGGGGCATTCTTCCAAATGCCATACGATCACCCGCTATTTACAGACTCCAACCGAGAGCTCTTTTCAGGATTCTGGCTGTTCCCTTTATTTGTTTTTCCTTTCATTTTCTTACATTTGCTGGGGACGGGGCATTCTTCCAAATGCCATACGATCATCCGCTATTCACAGACTCCAACCGAGAGCTCTTTTCAGGATTCTGGCTGTTCCCTTTATTTGTTTTTCCTTTCATTTTCTTTCATTTGCTGGGGACGGGACATTCTTCCAAATGCCATACGATCATCCGCTATTTACAAACTCCAACCGAGAGCTCTTTTCAGGATTCTGGCTGTTCCCTTGAATGCAGTTGTTTGGATTTCTTTTGCACTTGATTCACCAGGTATACTTGCCAAATACTTTTTCAAGTTCTTCTTCATGAGTCCAGTGGCTCCTATGATAACTGGAATGATGGAGATCTCTTTGAGGTTCCAGTTTCTTTTCATATTGTTACCTAACTGTGCCAGAAAAATAAAAGAATTAAGAAAAAAAAAAAGTTTTGACTGTAATTCAATTTCCAACAAAATTTCGTGCAACCCACTTTCTGCCTTTCTCTCTCCAATCCAAAATCGCTTCTGCTCCTGCCCAGCTGTCCTCTTCATTTATATCCCCTGATATCCACATATGCAAATCACATAAACACCTGCACCTAAGAAGAGAAGCCCTTTTTAAATCTGCATACGACATGCAAAGCACCTCCTTCTTTTTCCTGACGGTGAATGTTCCTCTTTATTGTCACACTCCCCCCTGATCGTATGATCACACAAGTGACAGATGGTGGCTGGTCGCTTGATCCTAGTACTTTTCCGTAGTGGGACAGTTATTTTTATTGGTCTGTAGCACAGCCATCAGTGGTATTAGCCCCTTGGGGGGGGGGGGGGGGCAAACTCCTCCTAATTATATAGCAACAACCAACCGTTGGTCAAAACGGCTGTCCATTTTAAGCCGAAATAGCTTGTTACCTAACTGTGCCAGAAAAATAAAAGAATTAAGAAATTAAAAAAAAGTTTTGACTGTAATTCAACCGAATCGAATTTCGTGCAACCCACTTTCTGCCTTTTTTCTCAAAGTTTTGACTGTAATTCAATTTCCAACCAAATTTCGTGCAACCCACTTTCTCTCCAAAAGTTTTGACTGTAATTCAGTTTCCAACAAAATTTCGTGCAACCCACTTTTTCTCTGCCTTTCTCTATCCAATCCAAATCGCTTCCCCTCCTTTCCTAGCTGTCCTCTTGATTTATATCACCTGATATCCAAATATGCAAATTAGACCACCATAAACACCTGCACCTATGAAGAGAAGCATTTTTTAAATCTGCATACACGACATGCGAAGCACCTCATTATTTTTCCTGATGGTGAGTGTTCCTCTTAATTGTCACACATATCAAATATATTTTAATTAAAATATCTACGATAACATTTATTTATTCGTTATTATTATTATTATTATTATTATTATTATTATTATTATTATTATTATTATTATTATTATTAACCAGAAATCATTACCAGTGATTGCTCACTGGCGATAACAAGTAGCGTTCCATGGATTCTGAATGACAATAAGTCTCCCCAGATTTCCATCACCTGTCGATAACCGTTGAAAATAATTTTGCGTTATCGCAACAGCCGTTTACCATTTATTTGTCTCAGATAACAACGGTGGGCCTTTCCTGGAATTTGAGTAGCCATAAGCGTCCCCAAATTACAGTACTTTCCGCGTCCTTTCAGTGGAGGTCTGAATGGTGCTCTCTCTCCTCATCTTTTCCATCCTCCTTGACCTTTTAGAATTATCTTGTGAGATATAGTATTGCATCAGGAGTCAGATACTTTCTGGTGCGATGGAATGATCCAACCATTTTTTTTTCCAGCTATCTTAGCAACAGATTTGATGCAAGTCTTCCATTTCATCGCCTGCTATTTTAAAAATACATTACTCACTTGGAGTTTTCATACCAGTCATTATCAATAAATTGCTCACTGACAATAACCAGTGGTGTTCTCCTGGAATCTGTGTAACAGCAGGTCTCCCCAGATTTTCACCTCTTTCGATAGCCGTTGCAAATCATTTTGCATTAAGACAACGCTTATTAAAATTTCACCCCAACACTGTAGACGTAAGTAGCTACTGAGAAAAAGGGTGAGAGTTTTTTTTTTGGTGGGGGTCAACCTAAATTTTGAGCTGTGCAGCGAGAGCACGAAGAAAGAAGCTTTTGGAGTAGGGACCTCCACAGTGAATGGATGGGATTTGGCAGATTGTCGGGTTGGTCTAGTGAATTTACGTCGTGGGGGGAACCAGAGCAGCAAGTTCATCAGAGCACAATCCATTGGCCCTCCGTTCAGTCTAGATAGGGGGCTGGCTGCACGTGTAATTATGAAGCAAGGAAAAGTTGTAATTCTCAGAGAAACTAACAAAATCCAAGATTTCGCAGATTTAGCATCCGTTGGAAAATTCATAAAAAAAGAAGATTCAAGTATCTGGAAAAAGTACATGGGACCTTAACTTAAGCGTAAAATAATAAAACGGGGATCATCAGCTGTTTACCATGTAACTGCAACGGAGATTTAAACACAGGACAGTTATAATATTCATGGCTCTCCAATGGTACTGATTAAACGACCATTTCCCCAATAATCAAGTGTCGAAATAATTCAGCTTAAAATTTAACTAATATATACATAAATAAAATATATATACATATACACATATATATATATATATATATATATACATATACACACACATATATATATATATATATATATATATATATATATATATATATATATATATATATATATATAAGCCCTCCGTTCAGTCTAGAGAGACTATGGATACCCCTATAAGGGGCTGGCTGCGCGTGTAATTATGAAGCAAGAGTTGCGCAATCCCTAACAACACTTCTCCTGAGTCGGCACTGCTTGATTCCAATGGCAAGCAGTTCAAGACGACTGGAAACAATGCCGAGATAAACAGAGAGCACATACAGCACCTGGTAGTCCCAAATGGTCACCCATTTAATACTGGCCAGGCTCGACGTCGTTTAACTTCGGTGATCTAACGGGAACCGGTGTGTCAGTGTGATTTGTACCGTATAATCCATTGAAGTACTTGTAAAACAGGCACAAGGCAGCAACATTGCGGCGATGGGACAGGGACTGGAGCTTGGTGGATAGTGATAGACTTATTAAGTTGGCGACTCTTTTTTTTGGACCTTGTCAAGAAGGGAGAGACTAGTGGATGATGCACCAGCCCAGACGTGGCAACAATACTCCATGCATGGGCGGATGGTGGCTTTGTAGAGATACAGGATAATGTCAGGTGTGAGAAGTTTACTAGCATGGTAGAGGGAGCCCACCTTCTTTGCGGCAGCCTTGGAAATCTCTTCAATGTATTTATTCCTATCCATGTTACCTGTGAATGTTAGGTCGAGTAGTTTGATTGATGAAATATCAGGTAGGGTGTTATTTGCCATGACAATCGGTGGTTGAAGAGGTTTCTTGTAGTTATTGAAGGAAAGTAGCTTTGTCGTTGCGGTATTAAAAGTTACCATCCATTTTTGACCCCATTCTAATACAGACTGGAGGTCATTTTCTAAGGATTCAGCCATTGCCTCAGATATGTGCGTGTCGGTTTTGCCCACATGACGAAAGTAGAACGTGGTGTCGTCAGCAAATATTCCTATCTCAGTCTTAATTACATCAGGGAGGTCATTTATGAAGATCAGGAACAGTAGAGGTCCAAGGATGGATCCCTGGGGTACACCAGAATTTATGTTATGTTGTTTAGATGAACGGCCATCGAGGATAACCTGGATTTTTCTTTTGGTTAGAAGGAATTTAATTATATTAAATATTTGTCAAGTAATACCATATGAGTGTAGTTTTAGGAGAAGCCCTTCATGTCAGACCTTGTCAAGGGACTTGGACAATTTATTCCAATAAAACATTTCGTTTTCCATTCTGCGTATCATAACAGCGATTCTTTCAGTAAGCGTCCATCTTCTTTCTTAAAAATAATTCAAGGGCAGATAATTCGCAAGGGAGATAATCATGCGATTTAAAAATGAAAAAAACTACATATTTAAAAATTAAATTGATTCCAATAAAACATTTCGTTTGAATGCAATAAATTAATTTAATTTCGTTTATTTACTTTCATTTTGTTTTATTTGAATAAATTTAATTTTTATATATGTTATTGTTTTTTTTTAAAAATTGTATGATTATCTCCCTTGCGAATTATCTGCCCTTTGATTATTTTTAAGAAAAAAGATGGACGCTTACTGAACGAATCACTGTTATGATACGAAGAATGGAAAAATACTTGTAATTAAAGTTCTAGTGGATAATTTTTTCTACTTTTTTGTACAGTTAGTAAGAATATAACGCTGAATAAGTATATAATATTGTTTTTATAAAAAAATAATATTTTCGTACGGCCGCTTATTAGCACAAGCACCGATTTTTTTTTTATGAGTGGCGTCATCTAGATATCAGGCTCGGGATTTATTGAGTGACGTGTTATGATAACAGATAAGTAAATAAAAACAATTTATTTATCTACCTCCCACAAGGTAAGATGTGACACAAGGTCGGGAAAGTGGGATTAGATAAGCCAGCGCTCGAGAGGTGAGCATTCTGGCCATTTAAAAATTGCCTGGGCAGCCCCGTCGGCATTCCCCGGTAGGGGCGCCTCAGGCAGTAAGCAATAAACTTACTCCTCCCCAAAGAGGAGAGGCAAAGTCTGGGAGGGTGGAGATCCTAGAACTGCACAGGACAGACCCATAGACCGGCGTAAATCAAGCCCCGAAGGCCAAGACCATACCAGTCTATGGGATGCAGTATCCATCGGAACAGATACTACACTTTGATCTTGGCCAAAAGGTCAAGAAAACGGCCTGTTAAAATACATTTTATTTACCTCCCCAGGAGGTTAGGCACAAGGCCAGTTTTATCTTACTCCCACAAGGTAAGATGTGACCCATAGTCGAGTCTGGAAAGTAGGACTTGAAAAGCCAGCGGCCGAGAAGGTGAGCACTCTGGCCATTAAAAATTGCCGTGGCAGCCCCGTCGGCATTCTCCGGTAAGCGCGCCTCAGGCAGTAAGCAATAAACTTACTCCTCTCCAAAGAGGGGAGGCAAAGCATTGGAGGGTGGAGCTCCTAGAACTGCACGGGACAGACCCATTGACCGGCGTAAATCAAGCCCCGAAGACCAAGACAATACCAGTCTATGGGGTGCAGTATCCATCGGAACAGATACTACACTTTGATCTTGGCCAAAAGGCCAAGAAAACTGCCTGTTAAAATACATTTTATTTACCTCCCCAGGAGGTTAGGCACAAGGCCAGTTTTATCTTACTCCCACAAGGTAAGATGTCGGGTCGGGAAAGTGGGACTTGAAAAGCCAGCGCCCGAGAAGGTGAGCACTCTGGCCATTAATATTGCCATGGCAGCCCCGTCGGCATTCCCCGGTAAGCGCGCCTCAGGCAGTAAGCAATAAACTTACTCCTCTCCAAAGAGGGGAGGCAAAGCATTGGAGGGTGGAGCTCCTAAAACTGCACAGGACAGACCCATTGACCGGCGTAAATCAAGCCCCGAAGGCCAAGACAATACCAGTCTATGGGGTGCAGTATCCATCGGAACAGATACTACACTTTGATCTTGGCCAAAAGGCCAAGAAAACTGCCTGTTAAAATACATGTTTAGCGGTGTCTCTAAACGGCATGACTACGGTAAAAAGTTTGTGTAGTTAGTTTAGGCGTCCCGTAACATTTCTTTTCGTAATCAGGTTACCGATGAATGGGATGGGTTGCCGGATTGGGTTTTATTTACTCCTCCCCAGGAGTTAGGCACAAGGCCAGTTTTATCTTACTCCCACAAGTAAGATGTGACCCAAGATCGGGTCGAGAAAGTGGGGTTTGAAAAGCCAGCGCTCGAGAGGTGAGCACTCTGGCCATTTAAAAATTGCCTTGGCAGCCCCGTCGGCATTCCCCGGTAGGGGCGCCTCAGACAGTAAGCAATAAACTTACTCCTCCCCAAAGAGGGGAGGCAAAGCCTGGGAGGGTGGACCTCCTAGAACTGCACAGGACAGGCGTGCAGTATCCATCGGAACAGATACTACACTTTGATCTTAGCCAAAAGGCCAAGGAAACTGCCTGTTAAAATACATGTTTAGCAGTGTCTCTAAACGGCATGACTACGGTAAAACGTTTGTGTAGTTAGTTTAGGCGTCCCATAACATTTCTTTTCGTAATCAGGTTACCGATGAATGGGATGGGTTGCCGGATTGGGTAACATAGGCGAAACCATTTGAAGATTTGTTCAGACAAGCTACGGCAGAGGTTAAGGCTCACGGGCGTCAGGTTTCATCCGAATGTGCATGTTGCAAAGGCACGTACATCGACGTACGACGAGTGAGGACATGAACAGCGTATCAATCATCCACGTCACATTCGTTGGAGAATATGCGCGTGGGGGAGGAAGGGGGAATGATTCGATGTCTTTCCTGGAGTGTGTTCCCCCCGGATTTCCGTACTTCCGTCCTTCTTCTATGTCTCCAGCAATTTGATCCTCTATTATATTGCATTGTCCTGGAATGAATTCGGAATAGGGTTAGGTAGCTTTGTTTTACGACATATCGACCCTTTTCAGGTCATTTTGGTGAAGGTTTTTATGCTTCAAGTTCTTTATATTTTCAAATGTTTAACCATGGTTTTTAATTTGGTTGTTTTGTTTTACGACATATCAACCCTTTTCGGGTTATTTAATGCCGAATCCAGTCATTTTGGTGAAGGTTTTTATGCTTCAAGTTCTTTATATGTTCAAATGTTTAATCATGGTTTTTGGTTTGGTTGTTTTGTTTTACGACATATCAACCCTTTTCGGGTTATTTAATGCCAAATCCGGTCATTTTGGTGAAGGTTTTTATGCTTCAAGTTCTTTATATCTTCAAATGTTTAATCATGGTTTTTGGTTTGGTTGTTTTGTTTTACGACATATCAACCCTTTTCGGGTTATTTTATGCTGAATCCGGTCATTTTGGTGAAGGTTTTAATGCTTCAAGTTCTTTATATCTTCAAATGTTTAATCATGGTTTTTGGCTGGGTTGATTTTGTTTTACGACATATCAACCCTTTTCGGGTTATTTAATGCCGAATCTGGTCATTTTAATGAAGGTTTTTATGCTTCAAGTTCTTTATATGTTCAAATGTTTAATCATGGTTTTTGGTTTGGTTGTTTTGTTTTACGACATATCAACCATGTTCGGGTTATTTAATGCCGAATCCGGTCATTTTGGTGAAGGTTTTTACGCTTCAAGTTCTTTATATGTTCAAATGTTTAATCATGGTTTTTGGTTTGGTTGTTTTGTTTTACGACATATCAACCCTTTTCGGGTTATTTAATGCCGAATCTGGTCATTTTGGTAAAATTTGGTGTTTTTTGTTTTACGACATATCAACCCTTTGGCTTACGAATTCTAGAGACCAACATCTGTCAACTCACTTCAGGTATCTCACTGACTCTACTCGTTCACCGCAACCGAACAATAAATATGCACCATTAACTTTTTATATACATTTGTTTAAAACATGAAATCAAAATATCAAACAAAATGGAATAGGTGATAAGCATGAGAACAGACTGGTAACAATAAAGACATAAATATTTGTATGGGTAGACGTCCTGCATAAATATATCACTGTAAAATCGGCCTTCACTCGGACCAAGTCTTTGATCGTGCCAAGTGAAGATAAAAATCCGCTATTAGCTCGAGACTAATGCAAAAGAAAAAAAGAAGAGCATTTTAGCTAAAATAATAATAAAAACAACTTAAAAAATAAAATAAAAACAAATAAAAAAAACAAAAACAAACAAATAAAAACAAATAAAAAATTAAAAAATAAAAACAAATAAAAAATAAAAAAATAAAACAAATAAAAACAACTTAAAAAAAAAAAAAAATAAAAAAATAAAAATAAAAATAAAACAAATAAAAACAACTTAAAAAAACAAAAACAAATAAAAAAAACAAATAAAAAACAAATAAAAACAACTTAAAAAAAAAAAAAAAAAAAAAACAAATAAAAAAAATATAAATAAAAAATAAAAAATAAAAAATAAAAACAAATAAAAAAAAACAACTTAAAAAAAAACAACTTAAAATTTTTTTTTTTTAGCTAACTAAAATAATAATAAAAACAACATACCACGATCTTTTACAATTGTTTCGAAGTTGATTTATATTTAGAATTTATATTTTTACAAAGAAATTCATTTTTTTCTGTCATTCATTTTTCCTAATGAGAAAATCTGAACTATTGAAAAAGCAAATCAATATTTCTCAATCCATAAATAAAACTTCATCAAATATTGACAGTAAGTTTTCTCTTGTAAATGAAAGTGTTTTGCTAACGAAAAATGTTTGAATGGATTCAACTTGTTAGGACTTAGCGATTAAATTGCAACTTGCAGCTAACTAGAATGCCATTTGTTGCACATTTGCAATATAATTTATTTTATGATTCTCAAGTGTATTACGATTATTTAGATGCATATATTGTAGTGTTTTGTTATAATGTAGAATTTTATGCCATTTGTTGCACATTTGCAATATAATTTATTTTATGATTCTCTAGTGTATTACGATTATTTAGATGCATATATTGTAGTGTTTTGTTATAATGTAGAATTTTATGCCGTTTGTTGCACATTTGCAATATAATTTATTTTATGATTCTCTAGTGTATTACGATTATTTAGATGCATATATTGTAGTGTTTTGTTATAATGTAGAATTTTATGCCATTTGTTGCACATTTGCAATATAATTTATTTTATGATTCTCAAGTGTATTACGATTATTTAGATGCATATATTGTAGTGTTTTGTTATAATGTAGAATTTTATGCCATTTGTTGCACATTTGCAATATAATTTATTTTATGATTCTCAAGTGTATTACGATTATTTAGATGCATATATTGTAGTGTTTTGTTATAATGTAGAATTTTATGCCATTTGTTGCACATTTGCAATATAATTTATTTTATGATTCTCAAGTGTATTACGATTATTTAGATGCATATATTGTAGTGTTTTGTTATGCATGTACAATTTTATGCCATTTGTTGCACATTTGCAACATCATTTATTTTTGTTCAATAAATATATTTTTTTCAAACATCGTTTATACTACTTTATATTACCCCCATGAAACATTTTTCACTTGATAAACATTTTTCAAACCAATATAAAAAATAAAGCATGAGGAGAAATCGACTCTAAAACTTCTTGATCTTTCTCTCTCTTTCTTGGAGTTCATACATTAGATCCATTGTTCTTTCTGCTTCTCGTAAAGTCGGTTCTCTCTATCGCTACATACACTTTCTCACACCTGAGGCTATTCTCTATCTCTACAAATCTACTATAAAACCTTGTATGGTGTACTGTTGCCATATTTGGGCTGGTGAATCTCTGTCCCATTTGTAGGTTCTTGATAAGGTGCAGAAACGTATCTGTAATTTGATTGGCTACACCCTTTCTTCTTCTCTGCACCCCTCTCTCACAGACGTGATGTTGCTAGTCTCAGTCTTTTCTATAAATACTATTATGGCATGTGTTTTTCAGAATTATATGATCTATTCCCTGCTTCTTTTGTTCCAGCTCGTTTGACTCGTTGGTCTAGTGGTCTCCATCAATCTTTTGTTTAAATTCCTCATTGTAATACAGCATCCTATTACAGTAGATTATAGATTATTAGCGCCACAATATTAACTATTTCTGTAGATAATTTTACCATATACTTAATTCTTTAATTAATCTTTCGATTTTCTTTTCAACCACTTCAAGTGCAGTAGGAATAGTCTTTAACTAGGCTTCTTACTTTCCAAAGAACTGCAAGTTTGTGGAACTCTCTTCCTGCTGACTGTTTTCCTCCTACCTATAGCCTTGGTCTTTTCAAGACAAAGGCCAATAGGCATCTCCTATCTTTGCGATGATCATCTTTTATTCTTTTTAGCTCCTTACATCAAGTGGCTTCATGCCTTGTCTGGAGCGATTTCCATAAAAAAATAGCTAAGTATGTGTTAGCTTGAACAAAAGCGGTGCAGCAATATTGTGGGGTCTGCATCTGCGCCGGACGTCTATAGAATTGAAATATTTTTAAGCACGGTAGCAATATACAACAGACGAATGATGCAACCGTGGAATTTCCACAGGTCCGGCTAGTAGATAAATAAACAGCGCCATATAATGTATAACATACGACGCATGGATAATCCAAAAGCGACACTGACATCTTTATTTCGCCGTGCAAAGTATTATTGCTTAAAGAATTCAAAAGTTATCGCAGATCTCTTTCTGTTAAATGGGATCCGTATGGGAATCCGCGAAAGATAAGGTCGGCCAATTTATTCCAGCTGAAAGGAATGACCCCTAAAAATAAAGATAACATCAGGTTTTTGTTCTGCTTTTCGCAAAAAGAACAAAGAGAACATTCCGAATCGAAATGGATTCGTTTCCATAAATATCCGAGGGTTTTTAAGTAGAACGTTTTCTAGAGCTTCGCTGATTGTGGCCGGTAGGTAATAAAATTTTCTTTCTCCGTCTACCTAAAACTAAATGGAACTTCCATGAACAAAGTTTCTTTCCAATAACTTCCCATCTGTGGAACACAATACCGCAGGGCTGCTTCCCAGCTGCCTACAACATGGTCGTGTTCAAGTCCAATGTTAAATTCTTTTCGGCCGCCCATTTAAATAGTCAATTTCTGACCATTTCACCCATAATTACCAATCCTCTCATAGTATTGTTTATCGGCAACTGATAACCATATTAACCCTCATCCTTGAGTGGCCTTCGAGCCTTGATAAGCGATAACTCATTCATGCTTCTGCTTGTATATAAATAATTTAATCCCGAGCAACGTCAGATCAGGTCGGCTTGTATATAAATAATTTAATACCGAGCAACGTCGGATCGGGTCAGCTTGTATATAAATAATTTAATCCGGAGCAACGTCGGATCGAGTCAATTTGTATATAAATAATTTAATCCCGAGCAACGTCGGATCGGGTCGGCTGGTATATAAATAATTTAATACCGAGCAACGTCGGGTCGGGTCGACTTATATATAGATAATTTAATCCCGAGCAACGTCGGATCGGGTCGGCTTGTATATAAATAATTTAATACTGAGCAACGTCGGATCGGGTCGGCTTGTATATAAATAATTTAATCCCAAGCAACGTCGGATCGGGTCGGCTGGTATATAAATAATTTAATACCGAGCAACGTCGGATCGGGTCGGCTTTTATATAAATAATTTAATACCGAGCAACGTCGGGTCGGGTCAGCTTGTATATAAATAATGGAGGAAAACGCATGGATGTTGAATAAAATGTATTAAATTCTAATGACGTTTTAGTAGAACTTATGTCTTCTTCGTGTAGTACAATTGAACGTGAGATAATTACGTTACACAAAAGTTATGAAGTTAGCCGAGCGAACGTGACAAGAAAGTGACGTAGCGAAGAGGAAGTGGCGATACTGATACATGACATAAAGAAAAGGCTAGAAACTATTCTCTTGGGTTTTGTCTGTGAATCGAAGCATACGTATTTCGGAGGTCTCCTCTCCCCCCCCCCCCTGTAGAGTACGATCCGGAGGATGAGAAATTCGTTTTTATTAAAAAATTGTTTTTTGTTTATTTTAATTCATCCCAAACAAGGCACACTGCAACTGAGAAGAGCGAAAAATGAATCACCACTGATGACGCCTATCAATCAGACTCAAGCTGTCTACGTGATTAGCTGCCGCCGTCCGGATAATCGGTGGGGGATTAAGAATTAGATAGCCTCATGCCTTATTTGTTATTCTGTATCTTTTGTACCTTACTGCAAATAAATAATAGAAAGTATTAGTCAACATAATACCACATTAATAGAGTTTTGTGTATCTTTACAAAGTTTGGCTTCCTTGAAAGAATATTTCTAAATGAATTAAAAAAAACAAAAAAACTTTTATTCACCCCAAAACAAGGGGGCGCATTACCACTGAGACGTAAGGGGCTACTGAGATTAGGGGCCGATTTATAGGGGGCATCCAAAAAATGGGAGTGGTTCAGCAAGATGTTTGTTCACGTTACATTTAAACTTCTACATGTTGGTACAGTCGGGGAAACAGAGAGCAGGAAGGGAATTCCGAAGGCGAACGGTCCGAGGAAAGAAGCAGAAGGTTTTCCAGCATCTGGGGACCTCTACAGTGAAGGGGTGGGATTTTGCTTCAAGTCGAGGTTCAAGTAGGTTCGTCGGAGCACATGCCATGGAAATATTTGTAAAACAAGCACAGGGATGCACCATTGCGGTGATGAGACACCGGCTGAGATTT
>OY744555.1:27943126-27945626 GCA_963556195.1 Sepiola atlantica | reverse complement strand
ATTGTTTAAAATAACTCAAAGCTTCTTAAGACTATATATATATATATATATATATATATATATATATATATATATATATATATATATATATATATATATATATATATATATATATATATATATATATATACATATACAGGGTGGGCCAAAATAAGGGTCCTATCTTTAAATTTGAATAACTTGAATTTGAATAACTTCCACAAAATAAAAGTTAAACTCACCAAACTTTATGTGTGTGTAGACTGACCCTTCCGAGATTTTTTGAAATAAACAAAACAAATTTTAGCCGAAAAACACTTCTTAAAACTTACAAAAACTAAAGTATTGTTTTTTACACTGTTTTGAGTTTTTTAAGCAAAAATAATGTTTTCTAAATGAGGGTAAGTTCCTTAGGGCTAATACGGCTCATGCTTGCTTCGGAAGGGGTCCTTTACTTATTCTAAAAAAAAAAAATTTAAAAAATCAATAAATAAAAAAGTTATGAATTTTAAAAAATAGGACCCTTATTTTTGCCCACCCTATATATATATATATATATATATATATATATATATATATATATATATATATATATATATATACGTTGTAAAAATATTATTTGAAAAAAGCGTATCTTTAGAAATCTTGTATTTGTTCATAATTAAACAGCGAAAACATAATAGTTAAACTTGCACATAGTGTTTGAATATATATATATAAAAATAGGAGTTGTCCGCTTTTATGTAAACTTTTGGCATACAAAGTCCACGAGGGGGTTGGGGTCGTACATATTGCTTTTATTTTTATAACATTTTGTGACACGCCCCGCACAATAATATGTAACTATAATTAAAAAAAGCCTAACACCTACAAATAAATGTTAGTTCAAAAAACTGGTATAGACGGTAGGGGAGATACAATATCAACCATTTTGAACCGATAATTTCGTTTACAACTTCAAATTACTTAAATAGTCATTTGTAAAACAAAATGATCTAACTTTAGGCAAGTAAAATAATTACTCTCACGTGAAGTCGAATTTTTATAAATAAATAGTAGAATTAATAAACCATTTTAATGGATATTTCACTGAATTAAAATGTACAAATGTTCGCATTTATTATTGGTTTCGAAGGAATGTGTGGTTAGAGAGCCGGGAGCCAAATCCTAACCCTAACTCTTGCCCTAACCCTAACCCTAACCCTAACCCTAAACCCTAAAACCTAAAACCTAACCCTAACCATAACCAAATCCTAACCTTAACTCTTGCCTTAACCCCTAACCCTAATCCTAAAACCAAATCCTAACCCTAACTTTTACCCTAACCCTAACCCCTAACCCTAACCCTAACCCTAAACCCTAAACTCTAACGATAACCAAATCCTAACCCTTACTCTTGCCCTAACCCCTAACCCCTAACCCTAAACCCTAACCCTAACCCTAAACCCTAACCCTAACCCTAACCCTAAACCCTAACCCTAAACCCTAACCCTAACCCTAAACCCTAACCCTAAACCCTAACCCTAACCCTAAACCCTAACCCTAACCCTAACCATAACCAAATCCTAACCCTTACTCTTGCCCTAACCCCTAACCCCTAACCCTAAACCCTAACCCTAACCATAACCAAATCCTAACCTTAACTCTTGCCCAGACCCCTAACCCTAAACCCTCACCCTAACATAACCAAATCCTAACCCTAACTTTTACCCTAACCCCTAACCCTAATCCTAAAACCTTACCCTAACCTAAAACCAAATCCTAACCCTAACCCTAAACCCTAAACTCTAACCATAACCAAATCCTAACCCTAACTCTTGCCCTAACCCCTAACCCTAACCCTAACCCTAAACCCTAAACCCTAACCATAACCAAATCCTAACCCTAACTATTGCCCTAACCCTAACCCTAACCCTAACCATAACCAAATCCTAACCCTAACTCTTACCCTAACGTCCAAAGAAGAGACCGTGCGAAATTTAAGCCAATTATTCAACGAGAAGTCGCCGAAGTCTCAGTAATCTATTCCTTGTAAATATCAAGCCAAATTTGAAGTAAAAACACATATTTTCTATCGTTGAGTTGAAGTGAGAAACCTGTCGTAGGACAGGTATTCAGCTAGTGTTTATATATATATGGCCACTAGTATAAAGCTTTACATCTGAAGAGCATATCTGGCCACTAGTATAAAGTTAATAATGTAAGCTAAATGTTCGTGCGTGCTGCTTAAGGCAACGGGGGCCAATGATCATTTATAAAAAGAAAGAAAAAAGACAATAAAACAGAAAAAATAAACGCCTTAAGTAGGACTTAAAAAAACACACTAGACACAAGTTTTTCTTTTGTTGTTTTGTTGTTTTCTGTATTACCCACTTTGATTTTTTACACACTCTAATTTTTTTGCACATTTTGATTTTTTTACACACTTTGATTTTTTACACACTTTGATTTTTTTACACACTTTTATTTTTTACAGACTTTGATTTTTTTACACACTTTGATTTTTTACACACTTTAAGTT
>OY744555.1:27935626-27938126 GCA_963556195.1 Sepiola atlantica | reverse complement strand
GTATAGTATTGATTTACTCATCTCCAGGAGTTAGGCACAAGGCCAGTTTTTATCTTACTCCCACAATGTAAGATGTGACCCAAGGTCGGGTCGGGAAAGTGGGGTTTGAAAAGCCAGCGCTCGAGAAGGTGAACACTCTGGCCTACAAAAAATGCCTTGGCAGCCCCGTCGGCTTTCCCCGGTAGGGGCGCCTCAGGCAGTAAGCAATAAACTTACTCCTCCCCAAAGAGGGGAGGCGAAGCCTGGGAGGGTGGACCTTCTAGAACTGCACAGGACAGACCCATAGACCGGCGTAAATCAAGCCCCGAAGGACAAGACGATACAAGTCTATGGGGTGCAGTATCCATCGGAACAGATACTACACTTTGATCTTAGCCAAAACACCAAAAAGTGGGGGGATTAAAAACCCAGTGCACTCTGGCTGACAAAAAATGCCTGAGCAGTCCCATCGACATTCTCCGGTAGGGGCGTCTCAGGCGATTAGGCAATAAACTAACCTCTTCTCAAAGGGCGAGAGGGTAAAGCCTGGGAGGGTGGACTTCATTCATAGCGATCGGTTAATTTTTTAAATTTTATTTAGGTTAAACCCCAAACAAGGCAGATTACCACTGAGACGTGAATTAGAGAGTTGTGTAGAGAGCTGTTTGTTAACATTACATTTAAATGCTTGCATTCCAAAGACGAGCAGTACGAGAGGGAAAAAAACTATCAGAGTAGAAAGGTTTCCGGCATCTAGGGACTTTTACTATGAAGGGGTGGGATTTTGCTTATAGTCGGGTGGGTCGCGGGTATTTACGTCGAGGGGAGGGCACCGGTACAGTATGTTCGTCGGAGAACATTCCATGCAAGTACTTGTAAAACAAGCACAATGATGCAAGATTGTGGTGATGCGACAGGGGCTGGAGCTTGGTAGATAGTGTGAGACCTATTAGATTAGAGGATCTTTTTGGACCACAATTCAGGAGACAATCATGTACACACACACACACACACACAAACATCCACATATATATATATATATATATATATATATATATATATATATATATATATATATATATATATGAAGCAATCCAACAAAAGATATAAGCGTCAACTAATATCTTATAATTAGTGAAACATCCGGATAAAAAACTGAAGCTCAATATACTGGATAGAGCATTAATATTATAATATATATATATTTCGCTCTTCTGGCTAGATGTGATGGGAGTCCGTCTTGTTTTGCTCAATTCGGATTTAGCGGGTTTTCTAATTAAACAACGAATTTGGATTTGACTTGAGTTGCACAAGTTGGGATTTCGGAACTTTGATTGGACTTTTTGTATTATTTTGATTGATTTATATATATATATATATATATCATAATATAAAATGAAATAATAAAATAAGGTGCAAATCAAATTTTATTAGAGTTCAAAATTCAGGCAAAGTATCTCAACGTCCTTAAATCATGAGTTTTCAAAGATAATTCTTCTCCTCAGAGGACCATTACCGCAGTGACGTTACTGCAGGTGATAAAATTACACTTTGAAAATATATAAAAATATATACAAAAATACATAAAAGTACATAACACATCAAATATATCAAGGCAAAAACATACTTATTTGTTAAAGTTATAAAATCCATCCAAGTCATACAAATTAAAACATATTCAGGAAAGATATCCAAGAGGTTGATTGAAGATTGTATCCAGGTATTGAGTGACAGTCCAAAAGCGAAAAAATTGAAAGAACTGAAAAACCGAAAAAGTCGGGAAATGCGTCCGCAATCGATGCAGTAAATTACAGTGAAAAATGCATCCAATGTTTATGTTAATTAATACAACGATAAATGAACCAAATCAAATGAAAAGTTCGCAATTGATGCAGTAAATTACAGTGAAATATTCAAAAAGCTTCAATCACCGCTAAACATTGACTGGACTTCACTTTATTCTAACATCCCTTACAATTTGACGTGATTTTCTGACTCTACCGTGATTCGACCCCTCGGGGTTAATACCACCGAAATGAGGAAGACGAAGAAAAAAAACTATAGGACAATCTCGCCTGATAAAGTTGTTTTTCAACGAAACCTTGCAAAAATTTCACTTAAATACATCTTCATGTGTGCTTAAAAGATAATGTCAATTTCCTTATATATATATATATATATATATATATATATATATATATATATATATATATATATATATATGATTATTTTTATTTACACATACATGTACAAAATATGCAACACTGGCATGTCGATGTTATCGATCAACAGCTATCATAAACTGAGATCTCATCAGGCAGAGTTAGAATCCGATCTTAACCTCAGATCATATTTGGAAATATGATCTAAGGTTAAGATCGGATTCTAACTCTGCCTGATGAGATCTCAGTTTAAAATAGCTGTTGATCGATAACATCGACATGCCAGTGTCGCAGATTTTGTACATGTCTGTGTAAATAAAAATAATCATATATAAAAGCTCTATTTGACATTGAACACT
>OY744555.1:27928126-27930626 GCA_963556195.1 Sepiola atlantica | reverse complement strand
GGGGGGGGGGGGGGTATTTGTGAGGGTGTGTGTCGACGGACAAGATGAAACAGGTTATTTCTTTTCGAATTCCGGAGCCCCCCTTTTAAGGGATCTATACATTAAAAAAAAACAACCAAGAAAAACAAACAAACAATTTTGTGTCTAACTTGGCGCCCAGGAGGTTAGGCACAAGGCCAGTTTTATCTTACTCCCACAAGGTAAGATGTGACCCAAGGTCGGGTCGAGAAAGTGGGACTTGAAAAGCCAACGCCCGAGAAGGTGAGCACTCTGGCCTACAAAAAAAAAATAAAAAAAAATGCCTGGGTAGTCCCGTCGGCATTCCCCGGTAGGGGCGCCTCAGGCAGTAAGCAATAAACTTACTCCTCCCCAAAGAGGGGAGGCAAAGCCTGGGAGCCTGGCCCTCCTAGAACTGCACAGGACAAACCCATAGACCGGCGGAAATCAAGCCTCAAAGGCCAAGACGATACCAGTCTATGGGGTGCAGTATCCATCGGAACAGATACTACACTTTGATCCCGGCCAGAAGGGACTTTTTTTTGCACGCCTTTCTTTATCGAAATGGGTTCCGCCCTCGTACGTGTACTCTCCCAGGCATTACCCCCTTCTTCAAGAGGAGGATTGATTTTATTGCCAATCGCGTGAGTCGACACTACCGGGGGATACAGACGTGGCAATTCTTGGCTATTCTTGTAACCGACCAGAGGTTCCTCTGGAGGGAGCTGAATTTCCTCATCTTCCGGCCTTGTGCCACACTTTGCTGTAGAGGGAAGCAAATAAATTATTACCTTTATTATAAAATAGACGTTGACTTTATAGCCGGTGTAACCGAAATCACATATTTAGAGTATAAAACATTGTTGCAGCTGTTTTTAACGTGGTTGATTGTTGTTTGGTTTTACGGCATATCAACCCTTTTAAAGTTATTTAATGCCAAACCCAGCGGTTTTGTTAAAACGTTTTATGCTTCAAGTTCTTAATATCTAAAATTATTTATTTATCGTGTTGGATTTGGTTGTTTTGTTTTACGGCATATCAACCCTTTTAGAGTTATTTAAAGCCGAATCCAGTCGTTTTGGTAAAAAAAAAAAATATGCTTTAAGTTCTTAATATCTAAAGATATTTATTTATCGTGTTGGGTTTGGTTGTTTTGTTTTACGGCATATCAACCCTTTTAGAGTTATTTAAAGCCGAATCCAGTCGTTTTGGTAAAAAAAAAAAATATACTTCAAGTTCTTAATATATAAAATTATTTATTTATCGTGTTGGATTTGGTTGTTTTGTTTTACGGCACATCAACCCTTTTAGAGTTATTTAAAGCCGAATCCAGTCGTTTTGGTAAAAAAAAAAAATGCTTCAAGTTCTTAATATCTAAAGATATTTATTTATCGTGTTGGGTTTGGTTGTTTTGTTTTACGGCATATCAACCCTTTTAGAGTTATTTAAAGCCGAATCCAGTCGTTTTGGTAAAAAAAAAATATACTTCAAGTTCTTAATATATAAAATTATTTATTTATCGTGTTGGATTTGGTTGTTTTGTTTTACGGCACATCAACCCTTTTAGAGTTATTTAAAGCCGAATCCAGTCGTTTTGGTAAAAAAAAAAATATACTTCAAGTTCTTAATATCCAAAGATATTTATTTATCGTGTTGGGTTTGGTTGTTTTGTTTTACGGCATATCAACCCTTTTAGAGTTATTTAAAGCCGAATCCAGTCGTTTTGGTAAAAAAAAAAAATGCTTCAAGTTCTTAATATCTAAAGATATTTATTTATCGTGTTGGATTTGGTTGTTTTGTTTTACGGCATATCAACCCATTTAGAGTTAATAAATGCCAAACCCAGCCATTTTGGTAAAAGTTTTTCTTGTTTTAAGTTTTAAAATCAAAAGAATATTTATTCATGGCCTTTTTTGTTTTTGTTTTATGGCATATTAACCCTGAAAAAAAAATGGTAAAAAATAGCCTTGTGGGGGTCGTCATACCTTTTTTTGGTGATAACTTCCTCCACAAATAAAAATAATAATAAGAAGATTTACATGCAAAATCAACGGAAGTTTATTTACTGAAATAAACTATTAACAAATAGAATATATTTCTTTCTGTAATGAGTTCATGAGTCCTTCCTTTAGTTTCAGGGTAAGTAAAAAGAAGAATGTCTTTTCTTTTGTTGAAGTGTTCATCTTCTATTATATAAAGGCCAGTTGTCTGTATGTCTGTCTGTTTGTTTGTATGTCCAGCTACTCCTCAAAAACTACTCGGCAAACTGTCGACAAGTCGACATCTTTAGGACCGGACAACACCTGGGAGCATAATATCTCAAAATTACGAAAAAAAAAAATGTCCCCGGGGGTCAACGGGGCCAGTTTTCGGGGGCGGGTCTGGTTTTTTATAACTTTTTCAATGTTATTTACTGGTGATTTGGAAATAAGCCAATGTATTCATGTAACAACTTGATAAAAATGCACTGTCCGGTTGTATCAAGTCATCCCATAACTTCTGT
>OY744555.1:27915626-27918126 GCA_963556195.1 Sepiola atlantica | reverse complement strand
ACACGTGTCAATGATTCAGTTTTTGAAAATTTTTAATGATCAGAGTGCTCGCCTTCTCGGGCGCTGGCTTTTCCCGACCCGACCTTGGGTCACATCTTACCTTGTGGGAGTAAGATAAAACTGGCCTTGTGCCTAACCTCCTGGGGAGGTAAATAAAGCGCTTGACTACGATATTCGTGCAGTTGGTGACCGCATGTGAATTTTAGATTCTCTAGAAACTTCCTCTTTCGATGGAAGCTGGAAGCCTGCCCAGAGCGAATACCATTCCAGGTATTACCGAACGCCAGAAGAAGAAATGTGTATATACGTAAATTCAACTCTATCTTCACCACTGTCCTTTTCTTTCTTCCGACCTCGTGTGTTAACGTAAGATAACAAATAGAGACCACGTGTTCGGGAATGATACCCGAACACGTGGTCGCTAAAAACGTAGAAGCTTGATTTAAAATATTCGGTAACTTAACATTATTACTTACTCCCCTTGATTGTCCCTTGTAACAAACCCGTCACGAAGTCGCCGCCAGTGGCGATAGGAATGTGTCGCTATTCTATCAAACCCTTTTGTTTGCCATTGAGAAATGCGCACAACTTGAATGTAAGGAATTAAATCGCCATTTATTCGGATGTAAAAATAGAAAGTGAAGATCAGATTTGAATGTTTTTGTTTTAAAGAATGAGATCTGCCTTGTCGAGAGAATGTTGCGCATTTTTTAAAGATTGAGTTCGTCTGGGATATTTCCCAAGTGTTTTCCCACGTGTCGGTTTACCAGTCATTAAACGCCAACCGACACGAGTATCGTTTTGACGATGCATCTTCTTCTTCTTCTTCTTCTTCTTCTTCTTCTTCTTCTTCTTCTTCTTCTTCTTCTTCTTCTTCTTCTTCTTCTTCTTCTTCTTCTTCTTCTTTTCTTCTTCTTCTTCTTCTTCTTCTTCTTCTTCTTCTTCTTCTTCTTCTTCTTCTTTTTCTATTCTTCTTCTTCTTTTTCTATTCTTCTTCTTCTTATTATTATTATTTTCCTTCTTCTTCTTTTTCTTCTTCTATTCTTCTTCTTCTTCTTCTTCTTCTTTTCTTCTTCTTCTTCTTTTTCTATTCTTCTTCTTCTTATTATTATTATTATTTTCCTTCTTCTTCTTTTTCTTCTTCTATTCTTCTTCTTCTTCTTCTTCTTCTTCTTCTTCTTCTTCTTCTTCTTCTATACTTCTTTTTCTTCTTTTTTTTCTCCTTTTTATCTTCTTCTTCTTTTTCTTCTTCTTTATCTTCTTCTTCTTTTCCTTCTTCTTCTTCTTCTTCTTCTTCTTCTTCTTCTTCTTCTTCTTCTTCTCCTCTCTCCTCTTCTTCCTCTTCTTCCTCCTTCTCATCTCAGTCTACTTGTTCTTTCCCCTTCATCTTCTTAAACAAAAAGAATAATATATATATATATATATATATATATTTATGTATATATAAACATATATATATGATATATATATTATATATATAATATATATATATATATATTTCTTCAAATCATTTTCTAAAACTATGATACCACCTACATACCAAACACACAGAGTTCCCCCTTCCCTCCTCTTTCCCCAGCCCCTCAAAATACATGCCACACCTCACCACGACAAAAATCTTAGCCCCCCTTTCCTCTCTCCCACCTTAAGGCAAATTCACTAACACTCTCACCCCTCTCGTTTTTCACTGCTGCCTTAATGGTACCCACTCAAAGCTTTCCATATTCATTTCACTCTTTGCCACTACTGACTTCTCGCAGCCTGGCCCAGCGCTCTTAGTAGCCACGACTACTACTTTTCCTTATCAACCCATCATGTCAACCCAATATTCCGATGCACTTGCATGACATTTTTCGTAAAATTATCATCCTGAGGAAGTCTTACAATACAGACGGAACGTCATTAAAATTTATGACCAAATTTAGCAAAAGGGATTCATCTATTTGCTGCGTTTTAATCATTTTTAACAAAATGGTCTTGCTTAAAGCTGCGTTTTCCAAACCGTAAGCAACGTTTATGCCATTGTACGCTGACTGAGGTCATTAAAATTTCTGACCAAATTTTGCTTCCTTAATTCTTTACCAACAGGGATTCATCTATTTGTTTTTCATTTTTCCAGTTTGCGGTTAGTACGTTTATTAACGGGTAATACAATATATTGATCGTATCAGTCGGAATGACACAATTCATGTAATAATATTCTCAAGAGTTATCGCCCTTGAGTTATTCTATTTTAATTGTTCTAAGTGATCTAATTAGTTGCAAATTAACCATCCATTTTCCGATGTCATAATTTACTAATGTCATATCTAACACTTTCAGCCTTTTTTACTGCATGTAAGTTAGGATGATGTGTTTATTCTATGTGTCATCTATTACTCTCGCTTCTTCACTCTCTCTTACTCCCCTCTCTCTCTATATATATATTATTCTCTCTCACTCTCTCTCTATATATATATTACTCTCTCTCTCTCTCTATCTATATATATATATATATGTC
>OY744555.1:27908126-27910626 GCA_963556195.1 Sepiola atlantica | reverse complement strand
TATTTGTATAAATAAAAAAATATACTTATAAACAGCTCTACTTGTTATTGAGCACTTTTTATAAACACTTGAGTTTCTACGGATTTACATTTACAGAAACTAATACAATACATGTACGATATATATATATATATATATATATATATATATATATATATATATATATATATATATATATATATATATATATATAATGGTAATAATCCAGGTGAAAAATATCCACAGGGTGGTAATCCAGAGAATTTTAACCGCGTTCTCTCCAAATATGATCTGAGGTTAAGATCGGATTCTAACTCTGCCTGATGAGATCTCAGTTTATAGTAACTGTTGATCGATAACATCGACATGACAGTGTCGCAGATTTTGTACATGTCTGTGTAAATAAAATTATCATATATATATATATATATATATATATATATATATATAAATGAGAGAGACGGACGATAGCTATGATGCGTCTCTTTATCTCTATGTAAATAATTTCATTGGATCTATCGTTGCTTTAATGCATGTTCCTTCAGTAGTCGAACCCTCTTGGCGACAGCTGCCTATATCAGATGTAAACTCTCGCTGGTTTATCAGATTGTTCATAGTGGCCGAGAGGGTTAAGGCGTCGGAATTTGGGTTATAACGTGACTCGTGTTCCGGGGTTATGAATAACTATCTCTACACTGACGACTTATATAATTATAAATATTTGTTTATATATATATATATATATATATATATATATATATATATATATATATATATATATATATATATATATATATATATATATATATATAATTAATTATTAAAGACAATATATGTACTATCATATCATTACTTTGTAGTCTCCTTTGAAGATTCAGCTCAATGTTTGTCAATTACTGATAACAGAGCAAAATATATAACAGTTTTTTATTATATTCCAATAACCATGGTTTGTTTTATTACTTTTATTTTTGTTTTTATTTTTTTCACATTTCCAAAAATTCCAAATTTCTGTGAGATATATTTAACGGTCCGTTTCATTTGTTTTGTGCCAAACAACATTTGTATGTCAATATCGTCTCTGCAACACTACAAAATCATCAGAAAAAGAAAAATCTCGTAGTCAAAATGGCGGATTAGTTTGATCGCACACGTGTGAGTGTTTGCTCTAAAAGTTTTTGTTTGTTTTTTTGTTTATTTTCACCTTAAAATGAAACTGATGTATGATGTGGGTGTTTTTCAAGACACTCTTATCTAAGAACTCTTTTATTATTTGTGAACTTTTTCTGATGATTTTGTAGTGTTGCAGAGACGATATTGACATGCAAATGTTGTTTGGCACAAAACAAATGAAACGGACCGTTAAATATATCTCACAGAAATTTGGAATTTTTGGAAATGTGAAAAAAATAAAAATAAAAATAAAAGTCATGAAACGAACTATGGTTATTGGAATATAATAAAAACTGTTATATATATATATATATATAGAAATTGGTAGTTTGCTGCAAGCATTGCTGGGAGTAATAATAAAAGTTTTTAAAAAGGTTTAAGGCAATGCGAAGATCCGGGTTGCTGGAAGCTGTGAAGAACAAAAACAGAACAAAACCGAAATAAGTCGGATATAGATCGAAAGGTTTGTTTATTTTTCTAGACAGCAAGGGTGTTAGTTTGTAATGTCCGGATTATATATATATATATATTAAAAAGTCACACATTGGAAGCGTCGCTGGAATGGCAATAATAAACAGAATATTTTTCATAAAATATTTAGAAAACCTGCACAACGCACATTATATTGTTTTTAAAAATAAATTATTTATTTACTTTAAAAACATTTTTTTTCCTTTTTTTTTCCTTTTGAACTTGAGTACTTTCGGTAGTATCTACCATCGTCAGAAGATAAGCATTTTTTCTTCTTCTCTTTTTTTTCTTCCTGACCGAGACATAGTTATCGCAGTCAAGTTGAAATTCGTCTTGACGTTACTGACCAAAATGTTGATATGGCGTGTGTACCACGAGGTTACGTGGAAAGGGTATTTTGAAAAGTCACACATTGGAAGCATCCAATAATCTTTTATAATATATATATATATATATATATATATATATATATATATATATTTGTATACATATCAGAAATATATATATATATATATATAATTAACTTGTTACAAATATCCAGGGGGTATGAATCCGAAGGAAGTTGAAACCGGGTTTATGAGAGTGCTCAATGAAAATTCAGAGCAAAATATATATATTTTTTGATTTTATTCCATTAATTGCGACAAAACAGGTTTTGTTTCATTGGTGCGAGTAGCTACCAAATCATCGGGCGAAAGGAATTCAAATGGCATAAAGTTTTAAGTTCACTCTAACGGGAGATTGAAAATTGAAAATACATTGGAGGGGGAGGGGGATAGAGTTGGGGCTTTGTCTATAACGGCGACATGGGACATGAGAGGGGAGGGGGGGACTCCAACAAGTCGTGTTTCAAATTATTACGTGGGAGGTGTTGCAC
>OY744555.1:27888126-27903126 GCA_963556195.1 Sepiola atlantica | reverse complement strand
TTTTCCTATTGAGGCCGGATGTTACACATGACCTGCTTAATAGACCTTAATATCCCTTCTTAAAAAGCTTTGAAATATAACACATCGTTCAGATAATCGCCAGTTATGTTGTGTGCCTTGAGCCATTTGGGGCTTCTAGACTCGTAACATCACACTCTTTTACCCAGGCGACCGAGCAGATATTTATCAAATATCAGTTTGCGACCCGGTGGAAAGCTACATCCAATATATTTTATTATGACTTTACTAAACAGCATAATAGCACTGAACCGTATGTATTGGAACATGTTTAAATGTGTTCGTAGGTATGTATGTATGTGTGTTGGATATCTGTTGACGAACTGACCTTGCTAACTGAAAATCCTGAATGTTTTAAAAATACGGGTGGCATAGGCTATTCTTATTTACCTGTCCCTGTTTTCTTGCTTGCCCACTAAGTTCGGATGTGACACAAGGTCGGCTTATTAGAGATCAACATGATTTCTTCAAAAATACTCTAACCACCATTGCTATAAAATACATCCGCACCACACCGACAGTTGCGAGTAGGGCTTGAAACCGATTCTATAAAACGGGTTCGAACCAGTTTTCATTTGATGATCACTAAAATCGAAGCAGCTCTCATTTAACTACCAACGCTCGGATACGGTTTTTTTTATAAGCTCTTAAGACTGACTTTTATCCCAGATCTAAAATGGAAGACGTATATCCAGTCTGCTGCTAAAGTCACTGAAGAAATAGTTGCATCATTCTACCGCTCCAGAAAGTACCTGTATTTATTTTATTTTTTCATGGAAATCGCTCCAGACAAGGCATGAAGCCACTTGATGAAAGGAGCTCACAAGAACGAACGATGATTATCGCGAAAACAGAAGATGCTTATTGACTCCCCCCCTTAGTTTAAATCTTTCGTAACCATCGCAGTAATCATTTACCGATAAAACTCGAATTTTTTTTTTCAAAACAAAAATACTGAATGAATTTCCGTAAATTTTGGCGCATTGTATTTTTTTTAACCTAACTAAACTTTTTTGTACAATTTTCTTTTTTATATATAGTGGTTAATCTGAAGAATCACCAAGTAATTTAATTGACCTAAAAAATCTACGAAGATACTTATTGACTTTTATCCCCCCCCCCTTAGTTTAAATCTTTCGTAACCATCGCAGTAATCGTTTACCGATAAATTTCGAATTTTTTTTTACAAAACAAAAATACTGGATGAATTTCCGTAAATTTTGGCGCATTGTATATTTTTTAACCTAACTAAATTTTTTTTGTACAATTTTCTTTTTTATATATAGTGGTTAATCTGGAGTATCACCAAGTAATTTAATTGACCTAAAAAAAAATCTACGATCTTTTATTAATAACATAAAGACATGATCTTTATTTATTAATAAAAACTGAACATTTCATTAATAATTAATAATTCTTAGAGATCTGGTTAGGGTTAAGGTTAGGGTTAGTGTTAAGGTTCCGCAGTTCATTTCGAGGTTAAAAAGCATTTTGGTTCGCCAGCCTCTCGGTAGTAGTAATAAAAACACGGTTGATCAAAGTTTAGTATCTCTTCAGATACCACACTTCATATTTTCTGTTCTCGCTCAGTGAAGGAAGAAATCCTTCTAGACTGAGGCAATTTTTCATTTTTTTCCCCCCTATCCCAAATGCCCTTTTTTGGTGAGCTGTATTTCCCCGATATTAAAAACGGTTGTGGTGTCTAACTCTGTCCTCGTGGGGAGGCAACTAACGAAGGAAAGCCATTGTACAAGGGACGACAACTCCACAATTGTCGCTTGAAAGTGAGTACTGTTGCCACATCTGGGGAGGTGCTGCTCCGGGCACTTTACAAAGTACAAAGCAGACTTCGAAATCTAGTGGACGGTGATCCCTTCTCCTCCCTACACCCCCTTTTCTCACGTCGCTAGTCTCTCTCTACTCTATCGTTATTTCCACGGAAGCTGCTCGACTGAGCTCCAATCTCTAGTTCCTCTTTTTCTAGCAGAAGAGACGTCGCTAGTCTCTCTCTATCGTTATTTCCACGGAAGGTGCTCGACTGAGCTCCAATCTCTAGTTCCTCTTTTTCTAGCAGAAGAGACGTCGCTAGTCTCTCTCTACTCTATCGTTATTTCCATGGAAGCTGCTCGACTGAGCTCCAATCTCTGGTTCCTCTTTTTCTAGCGGAAGAGACGTTGCTAGTCTCTCTCTACTCTATCGTTATTCCTATGGAAGCTGCTCGACTGAGCTCCAATCTCTAGTTCCTCTTTTTCTAGCAGAAGAGACGTCGCTAGTCTCTCTCTACTCTATCGTTATTTCCACGGAAGCTGCTCGACTGAGCTTCAGTCTTTGGTTCCTCCTCGTAAGATATTCACAACAAGAACTCGCCTCGCTATCATAACGAAAAGGGACTTTCCTTTCTACCTCCAAATGCCTAGCGTCCGGCGAAATTTCCATGGACAGAGTTTCTTTGCAATGGCTTCCCGCCTGTGGAACACATTACCGAGGGACTGTTTCTCTGGTGATTACAGTTTTTTCGTCTCCAAATCCAAAGTCGACAAATTCTTGACATAAACCGCCCTATAATTAATCAATTTGATCATAGTGTTACCCATCTCTCGACCGACAATCACCCCGTCTTAATAACCCTTATCCTCGAGTGCCTCTCGGCTTTGATAAGTGGTGACTAGTAAAAATAATATATTTAATGTATTTTTATGTAATTATTTTTATTGGTGATTGTAGCGTTCGTTGTTATTTTGCTTACTATTATTTCAATTGTCTCACTTTCCTAAGTGATTAAGATGCAGAAATATATTTAGGTAATAAAAATCGTACATATTTCTAGACAGAGCGTCTTGGTCCAGTAGTTGAACGCTGGACTATAGACATCAATATCGAAGGTTCGATCTCTGTCTAAGTTAGCCATGCTGATAACGGCTGTGAGCCAGAAACACGTGTCCATGGATTACTTTTATGTACGTATAAAATAAATAATATATATATATATATATATATATATATATATATATATATATATATATATATATATATATATATATATATATATATATATATAAAATAGAATATAGTAACACAAAATTACATAATCATCGATGCAATAATTTATTTCAACCTTGTGGTATTGTCAAGCATCCAAGTGAGATGATTACATTTTTGAAAGTGAGAAAAGAGAAATTCACACTCGACAATTAAAATATATGTAGAGAAAGAGAGAGAGAGAGAGAGAGAGAGAGAGAAAGAGAGAGAGTGACAACATATCTAATACATATTTAGAGAGAGGGGGAAATTTGAAGCATATTTAATCTATCATTTAGTAGGGGGGGAATTACATGATTTATGACGGAAGGCAATATAGAGAGGGAATAAAAAGCCATATATATATAGAGAGAAAGGGGGGAAATTGTACAAGGGCAGGGAGGGTATTCAATGTCTCTCAAGAAACCAGGTCAGCGTATCAAGATATCCCCCCCCAAAAAAAAGGTTAGTGAGAAAGAACCTCAAGGGAGGCAGCCATAAAGAGAGGTCCCCTTTGTTTGGATTTGAAACAGACGGTACCGATGTTGTTCTGGTCTACTACAATACACACACACACACACACACACACACACACACACACACACACACACACACACATGTATCTTCTCTCTCTGTATATCTATTAGTATTTCGTCATAGTCAGGACGCGGCTACTTCAAAAAGATGTTGCATTCTTCATTCGCTATGACACAAAGTAACGGCGAATAATCTTGACAACAGCGGTGACCCAACTTCGATTCCGTTATTTGCTAACCACACCCTTCATCCCAACCCTAACCCTAACCCTTCATCCCAACCCTAACCCTAACCCTTCATCCCAACCCTAACCCTAACCCTAACCCTAACCCTTCATCCCATGTAAATAGTGAAAAATCTTTTTGCAAACAGTGACTCCTACATCTATCTATCTATCTATCTATCTATCTATCTATCTATCTATCTATCTATCTATCTATCTCAGGCTGTTCATATCTATCTATATATCTATTAATCTATCTATCTATCTATCTATCTATCTATCTATCTATCTATCTATCTATCTATCTATCTATCTATATCTATCTATCTATCTATCTATCTCAGGCTGTTCATATCTATCTATCTATCTATCTATCTATCTATCTATCTATATCTATCTATCTATCTATCTATCTATCTATCTATCTATCTATCTATCTATCTATCTATCCATCTATCTATCTATCTATCTATCTCAGGCTGTTCATATCTATCTATCTATCTATCTATCTATCTATCTATCTATCTATCTATCTATCTATCTATCTATCTAAGGCTGTTCATATCTATCTATCTATCTATCTATCTATCTATCTATCTATCTATCTATCTATCTATCTATCTATCTATCTATCTATCTATCTCAGGCTGTTCATATCTATCTATCTATCTATCTATCTATCTATCTATCTATCTATCTATCTATCTATCTATCTCAGGCTGTTCATATCTATCTATCTATCTATCTATCTATCTATCTATCTATCTATCTATCTCAGGCTGTTCATATCTATCTATCTATCTATCTATCTATCTATCTATCTATCTATCTATCTATCTATCTATCTATCTATCTCAGGCTGTTCATATCTATCTATCTATCTATCTATCTATCTATCTATCTATCTATCTATCTATCTATCTATCTATCTATCTATCGATCTATCTATCTATCTATCTATCTATCTATCTATCTATCTATCTATCTATCTATCTATCTCAGGCTGTTCATATCTATCTATCTATTCCAGTCTATCTATCTATCTATCTATCTATCTATCTATCTATCTATCTATCTATCTATCTATCTATCTATCTATCTATCTATCTATCTATCTATCTCAGGCTGTTCATATCTATCTATCTATCTATCTATCTATCTATCTATCTATCTATCTATCTATCTATCTATCTATCTAGCCCCCTACTCTTTCTCTCTCTTTCTCAGACACTTCCACTCTCTCTCTCTCTCTCTCTCTCTCTCTCTCTCTCTCTCTTCATCAATCTCCTTCTCTGTCTTTGGAGTATCTATCTATCTATCTATCTATCTATCTATCTATCTATCTATCTATCTATCTATCTATCTATTCCAGTCTATCTATCTATCTATCTATCTATCTATCTATCTATCTATCTATCTATCTATCTATCTATCTATCTATCTATCTATCTATCTATCTGTTTCGCCCTTACCCTTTCTCTCTTATTCTCAGACTCTTTCTCTCTCTCTTCATCAATATCTCTCTCTGTCTTCATAGTATCTATCTATCTATCTATCTATCTATCTATCTATCTACCCCCCACTTTCTCTCTATGCATATACACACATTTATTTATTATAGAATGTCAACTATCTATACATAATATTATGAGGTGATATAACATATTATTTATAGAAACTTAGCATGGCGAGTTCCTGCGGGGATGAAACGCGGATGCCTCTGTGCATTTACCACAAATTCTGAGCAAGATAAAAGCACAAAAGTCCGCCAGATCGAGAAATAAGCAGAAACAAATTTCGATTATTCGAACTACTGTTATCATCTAGAGTGTTATCATCACAAGTCTAGATGTAGTGAGTCTGGACCCACTGATGAGACTCTGAAGGTATAAGTTGATTTCAAATACCTCGCTGAAGCAACGAACTTGTATATTTTTTTCCGACAAGTCACTCATATATGGTATATATTCACGAAGATTCACAAAGACTGTATTCCATTAAGGCCCATTGCCAGCGCCCGAGGTTCAGCATGCCATCCAATGAGCCGATTAATAGATATAATCACTCCACTCACAGGCAAATCTCCATCGTATGTCTAGAATTCAGCTCATTTCGTGGAAGAAATCGACCATGCTCCTATTCATTCCAAGTCTAGATGATGAGTCTGGGCTGGTGCATCATCTACTAGTCTCTCCCTCCTTGACAACGCCCCAAAAAAAGAATCGCCAACCTAATAGGTCTCTCACTGTCAGCCAAGCTCCAGCCTCTGTCCCATCGCCGCAATGTAGCATCCTTGTGCTTGTTTTACAAATACTTCAATGGATTGTGCTCCGATGAATTGGCTACTCTGGTGCCCCCTCGACGTAAATTCACTAGACCAACTCGACAATCAACTAAATCTCATTCATTCACTGTGGAGGTCCCCAGATGTCGGAGAGCCTTCTACTCAAATAGCTTCTTTCCTCGTGTTGCTGGCCTCTGGAACTCCCTCCCTGCCCCCTGTTTCCCCGACAGTACAGACATGCAGAAGTTTAAAACTAATCTAAACAGACACCTCGCTGCGCTGATCCCAATCTAGGTTGACCACCCCCTACCTTCTCCCCTTTTCTTTTTCTCAGTAGCCCCTTACGTCTACAGTGGCGGCCTGCCTTGTTTGGGGTGAACTATGTTAAAAATTTTTTTAAAAAAAGATGTAATGAGTCTGTACACGAAAGTATCCACTGATGAGACTCTGACGGTTGTACGAGATAGGTTGACTTCAGATGCTTCACTGAAGAAACACACTTGTACCCCAATTGATAATATAATGGAGATGTTGACCTTCTGTGTAGAAACCACATACTTCATGATGGGATCTGATATATATCGACAGAAAGAAGGTTTATCTATGGGATCACCATTGCCCCCCAGTACTGGCGAATGTATACATGGAATACTTCGGGGATCAACACCATGAATAGATACTTGAACATATAAAGAAATTGAAGCATAAAAACTTTTACCAAAATGACCGAATTTGGCATTAAATGACCTGAAAAGGGTTGATATGCCGTAAAACAAAACAACCAAACAAAACACCATAGATAAATACTTGAACATATAAAGAACTTGAAGCATATAAATTTTTGCCAAAATGACCGAATTTGGCATTAAATGACCTGAAAAGGGTTGATATGCCGTAAAACAAAACAACCAAACAAAACACCATGAATAGATACTTGAACATATAAAGAAATTGAAGCATAAAAACTTTTGCCAAAATGACCGAATTTGGCATTAAATGACCTGAAAAGGGTTGATATGCCGTAAAACAAAACAACCAAACAAAACACCATAGATAAATACTTGAACATATAAAGAACTTGAAGCATATAAATTTTTGCCAAAATGACCGAATTTGGCATTAAATGACCTGAAAAGGGTTGATATGCCGTAAAAAAAACAACCAAACAAAACACCATGAATAGATACTTGAACATATAAAGAAATTGAAGCATAAAAACTTTTGCTAAAATGACCGAATTTGGCATTAAATGACCTGAAAAGGGTTGATATGCCGTAAAACAAAACAACCAAACAAAACACCATGAATAAATACTTGAACATATAAAGAAATTGAAGCATAAAAACTTTTGCCAAAATGACCGAATTTGGCATTAACTGATCTTAAAAGGGTTGATATGCCGTTAAATAACATGTGGCTACGATATGTGGATGACATATTTATACTCTGGCCTCACCAGGAAGATGTTCAAACTCTATCCTTCCAGTTCACGGTGGAAAAGGAACATAATCTATATATTAATACGATAGCGTGTGTGTTCGCGTGTCACGCTTCCGGCAAAAGCTCTGCGCATGCGTGCCGCACCTAGATTTTGAAAAACATTCAACTAGCCTAAGTTTCAAACGTTTTCAATTATTCTCTTTGGCGTAACGGTTAGCGACGTAATATTTTTGACTTCGGCCCGACTGGTTTATAGTTCGATCCCAACCAACCTCTAACATTTTTTTCCTACATTTCGAGGGGAAGGGGAAGAAATAATACATTTTTTTTTATCACCTGGTTAAAAAGTACTTTTTTTGTGTTGCTTAAAAGTTAAAACTATTTTTGTTTTTTTTATTTTGGCGTTTTTAAGGGTTTTGTCTATTTAATTACGTTAACTGATTAAAAAGTAGGGTATCATTGGTATTTCTTAAAACGTGAAAACCATTTATTTCCTTTTTTTTGGTTGTAGAGAGGGACAGTATTATTATTTTTTTTTTGAACGGATGGCATATCAACCTTTTTTTTAGTAGATATGCGCAGTGTCCATCGTACACAAGTTACTATTTCACTCTTATCCAGAAGGGGGTCATAATAAAGCAAGCGTAACTTACTAACAAATAGAGGGTGCTTTGTTACATTAGGACCCGTACTGAAAACATCATTTCGTGTAATTTACACGGGTTCCTGTAGTAAAAAAAAAGAATAACGAACTAATCTTTAAATAGAGATGTCGCCAAGATCAAGTCCAAATGGCAGGAAAAAAACCGTCTCTCTCAACTGTATATAAAAAAACCGTCTCTCTCAACTGTATATAAAAAACCGTCTCTCTCAACTGTATATAAAAAAACCGTCTCTCTCAACTGTATATAAAAAAACCGTCTCTCTCAACTGTATATAAAAAAACCGTCTCTCTCAACTGTATATAAAAAACCGTCTCTCTCAACTGTATATAAAAAAACCGTCTCTCTCAACTGTATATAAAAAAACCGTCTCTCTCAACTGTATATAAAAAAAAACGTCTCTCTCAACTGTATATAAAAAAATCGTCTCTCTCAACTGTATATAAAAAAACCGTCTCTCTCAACTGTATATAAAAAAAACGTCTCTCTCAACTGTATATAAAAAAACGTCTCTCTCAACTGTATATAAAAAACGTCCTTCCAATCAACATGAAAGAAAATCCAGCACTCTTTTCTTTTGCTCGCTTTCCAATACGCGTTCAGAAAGATATCCACGAAAAAAACTGACTGACTCTTAACTTTTCGCTCTCTTATTAAAACAAAAATCCCACGCATGCAAACAACCTAATTCGCATGAACAAATGAAATAATCAAAATCTTATTTCACTTTCTGACGCCTCTCTCCCCCCACTCCTCTTTCTTTTTATGTCGGCAACGAGGGTTTTCGGGTTCGCCCCACACACACAGCATAGCAGACGCTGCCTCTTTGAACGGCGCCGACAAGTGTCTGCATCCCTTTCAATCGGCCGCTCCCCGTTACAGTTCCGCTAGGTCATCTAAAGCAAACTTTCACTGGACAACGCTAGGATCAAAGTGTAGTATCTGTTCCGATGGATACTGCACCCTATAGACGGGTGTCATCTTGTCCTTCGGGACTTGATTCCACCTGTCTATGGGTTTATCCTGTGCAGTTCTAGGAGGTCCACCCTCCCAGGCTTCGCCTCCCCTCTTTGGGGAGGAGTAAGTTTATTGCTTACTTCCTGAGGCGCCCCTACCGGGGAATGCCGACGGGGCTGCCCTGGCAATTTTTAATGGCCAGAGTGCTCACTTTCTCGGGCGCTGGTTTTTCAAACCCCACTTACTCGACCCGAGCTGTGGTCACATCTTACTTGTGGGAGTAAGATGAAACTGGCCTTGTGCCTAACTCCTGCAGAGGAGTAAATAAATATCTAAACTTCCCACCATCCATATAATGTAAAGACAGGAATTCTCCGCTGCCTACAACATAAAACAAAGACAGCAATACATACCAAGAGAAACCCTCAACCGAAACAACTATCCAGAGAGCATGACATCAGCTCCAAGAAATCCAGACCAAACACCAAAGGACACCACTCAAAAACTCACCACAGTTTTTATACCATATATGAAGGGCTTACTAGAAAAAATCCAAAGAATATGTAATCCACATCGCATCAGGACAGTACTCAAAAGCGACTCAAATCTCCGTGTTCTAGAATAAGTCCCTTAGAGTTATCTCCCTTTCCCGGCCCCCTATTCGTTAGGAACTTTTTTATCCCAGACACCGGCTGGCAAGCAGCTGCCGGTGCTCTGTTTCTGAATCCTCGCTGCCGCTATGTAACGGACAAAACCGCATGGTGGAAATTCAATCTTCCCACAGATTCTGACATTTTGGCCATCTTCGTTTTTTACCTTTTCGAGGGACAATAAAACCTGACATTAAACTATGCTATGGCTCAGAGTCTTGTTTTTCGAAAGGAGTTACTGCTAGCTGTCTTGAGGGTTAAAGCCGGCCCTAGGGCAGCATACTCCGATTGTGAGAGTCAAACCTCCTACGGAAAAATGTATGACTAAGAACCGTGTGTATGCGATCCCATGTAAGTGTGAGAAAATATACAAAGGTGAGACATGTCGCCCACTTAAAAGTAAGGCTAGAAGGACAAGGAAAGCCGTAACCATTGGAGATATCGAAAAGTCGGGTATGGCTGACCACATACGGGAAACCATTGATAAAATAAAACCAATGCGTCAGCGTACCACATAATGACTAAGTAGCAAGCAAACAAACATATCGGTTAATTCTAGAAAAAATAAGTAAAATCTATGAGAAAGGATTAAAATCATATCTACTCTAGGGTGAGGTATAGCCACTTTGAATAATATAATGAAATATAAAAATAAAATAGAACTTAGATAAAGTAAAATAAACAAACCTTAACATAACTAAGATGAAATAAAAAATTAATAAAACCAAATAAAACCAAATGCAGCGTAATAGTAGGGTTAAGATCAGCGAAATTTCTGTGTCTGTAATTTAAAATCTGTCCAGTGTATGCTTCTTGAAATGTTTGCAGTTCAAAGTAGTTTCCTGTCTAACGTTAAGTAAGTTTTCCCTGTCTTTAAACCTTACAATTTCTAGTTTCTCACCGAGGTGAGTTAAGTGATCTACAGGTCCTGGCTTTGCTGATCATGTTTCATCTAATTATTGTTTTTATATTCGATTGGCCTTTCGACCTTGATAAGTAGTGAATCTTTTAAAAAGGAAAAAGTTATCTCACTTGCTTCGAGCAATTTATATTTTTTGTGTATGGATTTTTATCATCTGTTAATTTCCAAAAATATCAGTGTATGCTTCTTGAAATGTTTGCAGTTCAAAGTAGTTTCCTGTCTAACGTTAAGTAAGTTTTCCCTGTCTTTAAAACTTACAATTTCTAGTTTCTCACCGAGAGTTAAGTGATCTACAGGTCCTGGCGTTGCTGATTATGTTTCATCTAATTATTGTTTTTTTAAAAATATTTTATTAATTTCCAGAATTATCGGGACAACGAAGTGTTACTGTATTGTTTTTGTTTCTGAATGATATGTGCACGTAAAACCTACAGGAACAATTAATCTATAACCATAACTTTCATCTGTTCTTTCAATTTACTTATCTTCATATATCGTCGAACAACCATAACAATAACTTTTATCTGTTATTTCAATTACTTTATTTTCATATGCGGGCGGATACCTGTAATTCCCCTTTATCTTACAAACTGAATTAAAAAAAAAATATTTAAATTTTATTTTTTTAATACTTATTTTTCCAAATTCAATACTTTTTCTACATCTTACGCGCGTTTCACAGTAAAATCAAGAGAACTACATAGTCTTCATCTTTACCTCGTTGATCATCAGATAAATTGTTCATTATAGGAAAAACACATCATTCAAAAGACATGAGAAAAAGTTTTAAAAGAGTTCTTGACAAAAGTTACGGCTAGTCAAAATACATGAAAAATACTCACATGAAAAATGGTGACAAAAATCAAGAATTCCCTCCCCCGAAGAAAATCTTATTCACAAAACTTGAAACGACTCTTTGAACCGTATCTTACACCAAGTTCAACTGAGCTAGCATCAACCCACCCAACTGCTAAACAAACAAACAAACAAACAAACAAACAAACAAACAAACAAACAAACAAACAAACAAACACACAAACAAACAAACAAACAAACGATGCAAAGACTCCCCCAGCAAAAAATCTAGAAAAACCGATTGATAAATTATTATTAATCATGAAGATAAAATACTCAACCCTCAGAATATTTCATATTCATACTAATGCTTAACACGAAACTACAATTAATTGGAACAAAAACAAGAAGTTAACACAGAGTCAAGATTTGAATTGATATTTCGCTTCGAGAAAATGTTCACATGACTGAAGATCTTAAGAGGACATGTTTACCAACAATACTGTCTTTCTATAAACTATTTCAAGGTTGTTTTCTCATCGACGTTTATTTATCAAAACAATTGTCGAAGAATGTACAAATCTACAAAGATTGTCTCCAAGTGTGCTGTACGGAGACGTGACAAAAACGGTCCAAATTGTATACAATTAAAAGCCATCGGCAACCATCTTGTGTTTGAGTTGTTCATTTCTTCTGATACAAATGAAAAATTACAAGCGTAGGCCTGAAAGTAAAAAAATACAAACAAACGTAGATACAAGTGGTAAACGAATCGTCACACGAAGGCGATACAACTTAATTAAGAGCGGCCATCTTGGAATCCTTCCATTTAAAGGGAGATAATCATTGGTGTTTATTGTCTATTCCCAATGTATCAATTATCCAATGGTCGCATTCGTTAAATGTTTGACTTAGTTTAACTTAATTTTATTCGGATTTGATTGGTTCAAAAACGACAAAATAAACAGATTACAAATCTGCTCTTTCTGCCAATCTCAACAAATATTCGACACAAATCAAATTTCGTTTATTCCATTCATCAGATTCAATCCTCTCATAATATTGTTACATATTTCACTGAAAACCCATCTATTTCATTAACCTTTATCCTTGAGTGGCTTTTGGCCTTTATAATTGGTGACTAATTAGTAAAATAAAAAAAAACTTTCTTAATTCAATTCAGCATTTTAAATCTTCTCATAATATTATTCATCATTCAACTGACACTCCATTCCATCACCGAATAGAAATTATTGTTAAGCCGTCCTCCTAAATAATCAAATTCTGCCAAACTTCCACCATAGTTACTGATCATGACAGAGTTGCCTCATCGTTCACCTGACATTCATTAACCCTTGTCCTCGATTGGCCTTCTGACCTTGATAAGTGGTGAATCTTTAAAAAGGAAAAAAGCTATCTCCCTTGCTTCGAGCAATTTATATTTTTTGTGTATTATTTTTTATCATCTATTAATTTCCAGAAATATTTGAAATGTTTGCAGTTTAAAGTAGTTTCCTGTCTAACGTTAAGTAATTTTTCCCTGTCTTTAAACCTTACAATTTCTAGTTTCTCACCGAGATGAGTTAAGTGATCTACAGGTCCTGGCTTTGCTGATCATGTTTCATCTAATTATTGTTTTTTTTATATTCGATTGGCCTTTCGACCTTGATAAGTGGTGAATCTTTTAAAAAGGAAAAAGTTATCTCCCTTGCTTCGAGCAATGTATATTTTTTGTGTATCATTTTTTTATCATCTATTAATTTCCAGAAATATCAGTGTATGCTTCTTGAAATGTTTGCAGTTCAAAGTAGTTTCCTGTCTTACGTTAAGTAATTTTTCCCTGTCTTTAAACCATACAATTTCTAGTTTCTCACCGAGGTGAGTTAAGTGATCTACAGGTCCTGGCTTTGCTGATCATGTTTCATCTAATTATTGTTTTTATATTCGATTGGCCTTTCGACCTTGATAAGTGGCGAATCTTTAAAAAGGAAAAAAGTTATCTCCCTTGCTTCGAGCAATTTATATTTTTTGTGTATGAATTTTTATCATCTATTAATTTCCAGAAATATCAGTGTATGCTTCTTGAAATGTTTGCAGTTCAGAGTAGTTTCCTGTCTAACGTTAAGTAATTTTTCCCTGTCATTAAACCTTACAATTTCTAGTTTCTCACCGAGGTGAGTTAAGTGATCTACAGGTCCTGGCTTTGCTGATCATGTTTCATCTAATTATTGTTTTTATATTCGATTGGCCTTTCGACCTTGATAAGTGGTGAATCTTTTGAAAAAGAAATGTTATCTCCCTTGCTTCAAGCAATTTATATTTTTTGTGTATTATTTTTTTTATCATCTATTAATTTCCAGAAATATCAGTGTATGCTTCTTGAAATGTTTGCAGTTCAAAGTAGTTTCCTGTCTAACGTTAAGTAATTTTTCCCTGTCATTAAACCTTACAATTTCTAGTTTCTCACCGAGGTGAGTTAAGTGATCTACAGGTCCTGGCTTTGCTGATCATGTTTCATCTAATTATTGTTTTTATATTCGATTGGCCTTTCGACCTTGATAAGTGGTGAATCTTTAAAAAGAAAAAGTTATCTCCCTTGCTTCGAGCAATTTATATTTTTTGTGTATTATTTTTTTATCATCTATTAATTTTCAGAAATATCAGTGTATGCTTCTTGAAATGTTTGCAGTTCAAAGTAGTTTCCTGTCTAACGTTAAGTAATTTTTCCCTGTCTTTAAACCTTACAATTTCTAGTTTCTCACCGAGGTGAGTTAAGTGATCTACAGGTCCTGGCTTTGCTGATCATGTTTCATCTAATTATTGTTTTTATATTCGATTGGCCTTTCGACCTTTATAAGTAGTGAATCTTTAAAAAAAATGATTTTTACTAATAAGGGGAGGCCACTATGATATTATTTGTTTTTCTTGTATATTAGAGTGAACGTTTTGTTTGTCGTTTTATTATGTGCTTTTCTGCGAGTCACTTTTCTACATAATATTTGTCTTTACTTGTAACTCGATCTATTCTATAAGGTCATTAGTCACACGAATAGTCACACGACAACAAATGAATCGATCATTATGACTTCTGAAACAGAGCTGCTTGGCGTAATAGTTAGTAATATGGGCTATATTTAGTTTTATTTAATATTATGCAAAGAAGAAAAAGGAGTGAAAGTCCTTAGCAAAAAATATGATAAATTTATACATGACTGTTCCCCCCCTTACCTTTATTTCTGCTCTATATATATAAATATATATATATATATATATATATATATATATATATATATATATATATATATATATATATATATATATATATATCTATATATGATAATTTTATTTACACAGACATGTACAAAATCTGCGACACTGGCATGTCGATGTTATCGATCAACAGTTACTATAAACTGAGATCTCATCAGGCAGAGTTAGAATCCGATCTTAACCTCAGATCATATTTGGAGAGAATGAAGTGGAGGGATAGAGAA
>OY744555.1:27873126-27880626 GCA_963556195.1 Sepiola atlantica | reverse complement strand
ATATATATATATATATATATATATATATATATATATATATATATATATATATAGATATATATATATATATATATATATATATATATATATATTAGATATATATATATATATATATATATATATATATATTATATATATATGTATATATATATATATATATATATATATATATATATATATATATATATATATATATATATATATATATATATATATAGTTAAGGCGGTTTTGTTTATTGTGAAGGCGGCCCAACCTAAGCCGATTCTTTGATTTACATCATTGGATGAAGACAGCTTCTTCCTAAGATGAACAAACTTTAGCTTGTTCTGTTTGTTGGTCATTGGGCTTGTTTTTTTAGTTTTGGGTTTGTTAATACAAAGACCAACTTCTTTCAAGTAGTTCCGAAGATCATCCAGAAACAACTGCAAATCAGTGATATAATAGCCAATCGCTAATTAACACTACTCACAGTGACACGCATTCATTAAGAAGGCAATCCATTATCTAGAGATAAGGGTTCAAATTCTGGTGTTCGTAGTTACACATTCAAGTTCATATTCAGGAAGGACATATTAAACATTAATTTACCTTAAATCACTTGGGCATCTAAACGACAGCTCACAGAACGAAAAAGTGGTACAAAACAAAAAACAAAAACAAATAGGCAACAAATAAATGTTACCAAAGGCAAGATAAGTTACTCTTCTACTAACCTGGATAAGTTTATTTGTGTTTTAACTTATTTTAAAGCGTTTTTTTTCTGTTCAAAACAAACCGGGTATCCACCCGTTCAGTTAGAACAGAAAACAAAATGGCTGAAATTACAGAATTTCGATAATCGCTCTAAAAACGAAAATTAAATAAAATGCTCGTAGGACATTACATTTTCCCACGATTGGTGACATTTATTGGATGTGTTTCTAACGCTAATTGGTTTATTTTTCAAGTTTTTAAATTTTTTCACCGATTATCAAAGGACCCGTGCAGGGCTCATGAACAGCCATTTTGTGTTTCTTCTTCTTCTTCTTCTTCTTCTTCTTCTTCTTCTTCTTCTTCTTCTTCTTCTTCTTCTTCTTCTTCTTATCTTTTCTTCTTCTTCTTCTTTTTGTTGTTGTTTTTCTTTTTGTTGTTTTTCTTTTCTCTTTTTTCTTCTTCTTTTTCTTCTTCTTCTTCTTCTTCTTCTTCTTCTTCTTTTTTCTTCTTCTCCTTCTTCTTCTTTTTTCTTCTTCTCCTTCTTCTTCTTTTTTCTTCTTCTTCTCCTTCTTCTTCTTCTTCTTCTTCTTCTTCTTCTTTTTCTTCTTCTTTTTTTGTTTTTCTTGTTTTTCTTCTTTTTGTTGTTTTTCTTTTTCTCTTTCTTCTTCTTCTTTTTCTTCTTCATCTTCTTCTTCTTCTTCTTCTTCTTCTTCTTCTTTTTTCTTCTCCCTTTTCTTCTTCTTTTTTTCTTCTTCTTCTTTTTCTTCTTTTTTGTTTTTCTTCTCTTATCTTTTTCTCTTTCTTCTTCTTCTTCTTCTTCTTCTTCTTCTTCTTCTTCTTTTTTGTTTTTCTTGTTTTTCTTGTTTTTCTTCTTTTTGTCGTTTTTCTGTTTCTTCTTCTTCTTCTTCTTCTTCTTCTTTTTTCTTCTTTTTTTCTTCTTCTTTTTTGTTCTTCTTCTTCTTCTTCTTCTTCTTCTTCTTCTTCTTCTTCTTCTTCTTCTTCTTCTTCTTCTTCTTCTTCTTCTTCTTCTTCTTCTTGATATGAACACTGTCAAAAATCCATCACTTCTCCATCATTGTCATTCTATAAACCATTGTCAACAAAGCCCCAAATCAGAGAAGGTCCACTTACTTTCGTATAAAATGAAGTAAAGCAAAACCCCCAAAACCATTGCCCAGGGCGCCACCCTGTCATCATCAAGTATGTGCACGTCCCGACATAACCACCGAAGCTTTTGCAGGCTTCGTCAGGCCCGGGACGGGGGGGGGGAGGGGTATTCAAATCAGAACAAGTAATTACCTAGAAATTGTAGGAGTCGAACCGAGTGGCGGATGGCGGGGAGGGGCGGGAATTTAGAAAAAAAAAATGTGTGCCTGACTCATCACACACACACCGAACCCTGTCCTCGTTTTTATCACCTGTAACAAAAAAAAAGTTGAAAAACATAACCAGCAGAGAATTTAAGTGTAAAAACAGAAAACAAACACAAAACAAAAAAAAAAAAAAAACGAAACGAAACGAAACAAAGATTAAAACTTACAAGGACGGGGCTTCTTAAGCTACGACTATTCAATCTGCGTGGTTTGCAGCAAAAACCTTGTTTCAAATTTAACATTTGACAGACTGACAAAAAATACTATTTCAAATTCTAGCTTGACAGACCAATGAAAAAAAGGCTTAACAGTTCGACGAAAATGCTACTTCAAATTTAATTCTGGCAGACGACGAAAATATTTCAAATTTAATTCTGACAGACGACGAAAATAATATTTCAAATTTAATTCTGACAGACGACGAAAATAATATTTCAAATTTAATTCTGACAGACGACGAAAATGTTATTTCAAATTTAATTCTGACAGACGACGAAAATGTTATTTCAAATTTAATTCTGGCAGACGACGAAAATAATATTTCAAATTTAATTCTGACAGACGACGAAAATGATATTTCAAATTTAATTCTGACAGACGACGAAAATAATATTTCAAATTTAATTCTGACAGACGCCGAAAATGATATTTCAAATTTAATTCTGACAGACGACGAAAATGATATTTCAAATTTAATTCTGACAGACGACAAAAATGATACTTCAAATTTAATTCTGACAGACAACGAAAATGTAATTTCAAATTTAATTCTGGCAGACGACAAAAATGATATTTCAAATTTAATTCTGACAGACGACGAAAATGATATTTCAAATTTAATTCTGACAGACGACGAAAATGATATTTCAAATTTAATTCTGACAGACGACGAAAATGATATTTCAAATTTAATTCTGACAGACGACAAAAATGATATTTCAAATTTAATTCTGACAGACGACGAAAATGATGCTTCAAATTTAATTCTGACAGACGACGAAAATGATATTTCAAATTTAATTCTGACAGACGACGAAAATGATATTTCAAATTTAATCTTGACAGACGACGAAAATGATATTTCAACTTTAATTCTGACAGACGACGAAAATGATATTTCAAATTTAATTCTGACAGACGACAAAAATGATATTTCAAATTTAATTCTGACAGACGACGAAAATAATACTTCAAATTTAATTCTGACAGACGACGAAAATGATATTTCAAATTTAATTCTGACAGACGACAGAAATGATATTTCAAATTTAATTCTGACAGACGACGAAAATGATATTTCAAATTTAATTCTGACAGACGACGAAAATGTTATTTCAAATTTAATTCTGACAGACGACGAAAATGATATTTCAAATTTAATTCTGACAGACGACGAAAATGATATTTCAAATTTAATTCTGACAGACCGACGAATATCTTATTTCAAACAAATTTAACAGAACGACGACAGAAAATCTTATTTTAAAATTAAGCTTAAGAGAAAAACCGAAATGTTATTTCAATGTAAGCCTGACAGACCAAAGGAAATCGCATTAAAAAAACTTGAGTCAATCCAAACCACATTTGATGCATATTATTCAAGGCCATTGTCACAATGGATAATCCAATTCTCATTAAAGGAATATTTATTGACCCCCCCCTCCCCCACTCCAACTTAAGCGTGACAGACCAAATGACCAATCAATCCTCTTATAGATACGCGAGACCACATAAAAAGTAAGAATCAAAATTTAAAAAAAACTCCGTGAATGACTTGCAAGTCTGGACTGGTTTTATAGGTCACTACAAACAACAACAAAAAAAAGTTGGGGTGCGCGCATAACATCGTACGTTCAGTGCGACCCTGTTTTTTTTTCGACATTGTGGATAAACGGAAGTTTTTGTTTTTAAATCAAACAAGACGGGTATAATTTATCCAGAAATGTCTGTCGGTTATTCAAGAAAAAAAATTACGAAAAATTAAATTATAAATATCCTTTGAGAGGACATACTTCCACCAATGTTTTTGATCTGATGTATCAACTTTAAGCCGATTTCATAACATTTTTATATTGTTTCGGCTATAAGGAACGCTAATGTTTTAATTGCGTTTTGAGAATAAGTATTTTAAAGCTATTATTTGTTGTGTCCAGCTAATTTTCTTATAGGGTTTAGAGGATACGTGAAGTTAATTATCTTATACGGTTTAGAAAATATGTGAAGCTAATTTTCTTATAGGGTTTAGAGAATATGTGAAGTAAACTTTCTTATAAGGTTTAGAGAATATGTGAAGCTAATTTTCTTATAGGGTTTAGAGAATATGTGAAGCTAATATTCTTATAGGGTTTAGAGAATATGTGAAGCTAATTTTCTTATAGGGTTTAGAGAATATGTGAAGCTAATTTTCTTATAGGGTTTAAAGAATATGTGAAGTAAACTTTCTTATAAGGTTTAGAGAATATGTGAAGCTAATTTTCTTATAGGGTTTAGAGAATATGTGAAGCTAATTTTCTTATAAGGTTTAGAGAATATGTGAAGCTAATTTTCTTATAGGGTTTAAAGAATATGTGAAGTAAACTTTCTTATAAGGTTTAGAGAATATGTGAAGCTAATTTTCTTATAGGGTTTAGAGAATATGTGAAGCTAATATTCTTATAGGGGTTAGAGAATATGTGAAGCTTATTTTCTTATAGGGTTTAGAGAATATGTGAAGCTAATTTTCTCATAGGGTTTAGAGGATATGTGAAGTTAATTATCTCATAGGGTTTAGAGAATATGTGAAGCTAATTTTCTTATATGGTTTAAAGAATATATGAAGCTAATTTTCTTATAGGGTTTAGAGAATATGTGAAGCTAATTTTCTTATAGGGTTTAGAGAATATGTGAAGCTTATTTTCTTATAGGGTTTAGAGAATATGTGAAGTTAATTATCTCATAGGGGTTAGAGAATATGTGAAGCTAAATTTCTTATAGGGTTTAGAGAATATGTGAAGCTAATTTTCTTATAAGGTTTAGAGAATATGTGAAGCTAATTTTCTTATAAGGTTTAGAGAATATGTGAAGCTAATTTTCTTATAAGGTTTAGAGAATATGTGAAGCTAATTTTCTTATAAGGTTTAGAGAATATGTGAAGCTAATTTTCTTATAGGGTTTAGAGAATATGTGAAGCTAATTTTCTTATAGGGTTTAGAGAATATGTGAAGCTAATTTTCTTATAGGGTTTAGAGAATATGTGAAGCTTATTTTCTTATAGGGTTTAGAGAATATGTGAAGCTAATTTTCTTATAGGGTTTAGAGAATATGTGAAGCTAATTTTCTTATAGGGTTTAGAGAATATGTGAAGCTAATTTTCTTATAGGGTTTAGAGAATATGTGAAGCTTATTTTCTTATAGGGTTTAGAGGATATGTGAAGTTAATTATCTCATAGGGGTTAGAGAATATGTGAAGCTAATTTTCTTATAGGGTTTAGAGAATATGTGAAGTAAACTTTCTTATAGGGTTTAGAGGATATGTGAAGTTAATTATCTCATAGGGGTTAGAGAATATGTGAAGCTAATTTTCTTATAGGGTTTAGAGAATATGTGAAGTAAACTTTCTTATAGGGTTTAGAGAATATGTGAAGCTAATTTTCTTATAGGGTTTAGAGAATATGTGACGATAAATTTCTTATAGGGTTTAAGGAATATGTGAAGCTAATTTTCTCATAGGGTTTAGAGAATATGTGAAACTTATTTTCTTATAGGGTTTATAGAATATGGGACGTTAAATTTCTCATAACGTTTAGAGAATATGTGACGTTAAATTTCTTATAGGGTTTCGAAAATATATAAAGCTAACTTTTTAGTGGTCTACGAATACGTAAAGAAACTTTTATAAAGTGTTTTGAGAATCAGTAGGGCTATTTTTAGAGTAGTTTCAGAATAAATAAAACTATTTTTTATAATGTCTTGAGAATAAAAAAGCTAATTCTTTGATAGAAGGAATACCTAAAGTTAATGTTTTATAGCATTTTTGGAATACTCGACTTCATTTTAAATAGTGTTTTTTTTGGAATACGTCGGGCTATTTTTATAGTGATTTAAGAATACATAAAACTATATATATATATATATATATATATATATATATATATATAAAACATAATTTTATTACAGAATATACTTTGCATTGAACAATCGAAGTTTGATATAAATTTAGACATTCGTGCATGTTTATCACTCTTCGTCTATCTATCTTTATAATTGCTCTATCTCGTATATTGAGCTTTTACCATTTCACTATAGGTTCTTTCTACTAAAAGTTTACTTTTAGTTTCATATTTATTCTATATATATATATATATATATATATATATATAGTATAAAATGAAATAATAAAATAAGGTGCCAATCAAATTTTATTAAAATTCAAAGTTATTTCATTTCATATTATAATATTAATGCCCTATCCAGTATATTGAGCTTCATTTTTGATCCGGATGTTTCACTAATTATAAGATATTAGTTGACGCTTATATCTTTTGTTGGATTACTTTATATATATATATATATATATATATATATATATATATATATATATATATATATATATATATATATATATATATTTATATATACATATATATATGTATATATATATATATATATATATATTTATATATATATATATATATACATATATATATGTATATATATGTATATATATATATATTTATATATATATATATATACATATATATATGTATATATATGTATATATATATATAAATATATATAAATATAAATATATATATATATATATGTATATATATATATGATGAAAATATGGAAATATATTGGATTACTTTATATATATATATATGTATATATATGTATATATATGTATATATAAATACAAATATATATAAATATATATATATGTATATATAAATATATATATATATATATATATATATGATGAAAATATGAAAATATATTCTAACGTAAACAAAAATGAAAAAAAAAATAATGTATTCATCAACGTTTCGTCTTTATTTCAAGACTTCATCAGGATGATTGATTTGAAGAAATAAAATACAAGTACAATATTTGTAAAATATTTGGTGTGTACCTGATGTGAAAAGAATGTTTTTGTTCTTTTTTCGAACGAAACATAGTCGTTAGAATTTACAAAGCGTGAAAACATTTTAAATTCGAACATGTGATCTTGAACTCATAAGAAACACAAAAAGAAAAAAAAAAACAATTTTGTTAAGACATTTCTAATTCGCCAGGGTCAAATTTGTTGACGGGTCAGTCGTTGACGCGTCAGTCGAAACTGCATCTGGAGACGTTACGCGTTTGCCGAGGAGAATTGAGCCAGCATTTTCACCCTGGCAGCCAATAACGCGTGATCTTGAACCCATAAGAAACACAAAGACAAAAAACAAAAAC
>OY744555.1:27860626-27865626 GCA_963556195.1 Sepiola atlantica | reverse complement strand
TCATCTTTTTCTTCCTCTTCTTTGCCTTCTTTGCCTTCTTGTTCTTGTTCTTGTTCTTGTTCTTGTTGTTCTTCTTCTTCTTCGCCTTCTTCTTCTTTGCCTTCTTCTTCTTCTTCTTCTTCTTCTTCTTCTTCTTCTTCTTCTTCTTCTTCTTCTTCTTCTTCTTCTTTGCCTTCTTCTTCTTCTTTGCCTTCTTTGCCTTCTTTGCCTTCTTCTTTGCCTTCTTTGCCTTCTTTGTCTTCTTCTTCTTCTTCTTCTTCCTCTTCTTATTCTCCTTCTTCTTCTTCTTTTTCTTCGTCTCCTCCTCCTTCTTCTTCTTCTTCTTCTTCTTCTTCTTCTTCTTCTTCTTCTTCTTCTTCTTCTTCTTCTTCTTCTTCTTCTTTGCCTTCTTCTTCTAACCCCCCCCTTCTTCTACCCTATCAGGCCGGTCTGAGATTAAACGTTTTCCTTCCTTCCTTTCTTTTTTCAACACCACGAAAGTGGTTTTTCAACATTTTACCGGGCGTCGACTTAATATTAATTCCCCAAAACCGGTCACCTCTTCTCCGATGATCGAGTACCACTTCTCGACTTATTAAAAAAAAAAGAGAAAGAAAAAGAACCCTATTCATTTACACAATCATAATGACAAAAGAAAAAAAAATGTAACGTGTATCGGGTGGTCGTTTCATATCCGAAAACAGTTGTGGGGTTAGGGAACGAGGTCTAAGGTCACATTTTGTTTTCACGAATCAGTTTTATTATAATAGATAATTAGTTTTACTTTTTTGTTTGGGTCGGTGGGGAGTACGTTTTTATCTATAATGTTTTTGAGAACCTGTTCGTCTATTTTATAGTTATGATGAAATTGGTTGCAGTAAAATAGTTTTATAATGTTTTTAAGTAGAGAATTGGGTTCATTGTTGTTTTTGTTATAATTATTATTATTATTGTTATTATTACTAGTATTGTTTTTGAATTGTTGAATTTGTTGGTCAATAATGTAATTATAACTAGTTATCTATTATAATAAAACTAAAACTACCAATCTGGTTGTTAATAATAATTCTTCACCCCGGATTAGAGTTCTTGATAGGACCGGCCTCGTATACAAGTTTAAATGCCCTTTGGGAGAATGTGTCTCCGACAATCATGAAAATGTATACATTGGGTCGACTGTTACGACGCTATCCAGAAGATTAACTATGCATTTATCTAACGACTCCGCCATAACCCAGCACCTCTATAAAAAGCATTCCTGCCCCCGTTCTCATATCCGTAAACTTCTAGTAGATAACACAAAAATCATCGCACAAAATACTAATACACTTAAACTCCACATACTCGAAGCCCTATACATTAAAACAGAAAAACCAGCTATTAACAAGATTAATTATACTATTAGTACTAATATACTCAAATGCCTATAAATATAAATTTAAATTAAACACAGTCCTTTATTTTTCCCGCCTAAATAGAATATATATTCACTCCTAGGTCTATGCCTGGTTAACATTGCTCCACTGACGATGGACCTGGAAGGGTTCGAAAGCGTTTTGGGAAGCTATGGCAATTTTATCAGCCAGTTTCCGTCTGAAACTAAGAACCTAATCAGAAAAACGGAAAGGATCATAGAAAAAATATCCAGACACAAGATGTCCGTTATTTTTAATGATACTTGTATAAAAGAAAAGATGCTGCCAAGATACACACACACACACACACACACACACACACATATATATATATATATATATATATATATATATATATATATATATATATATATATATATATATATATATTAGTATTTCATGTATCCACATGAAATTTTATAAGGAGATATCATTTTTAATGTATCAATTTTCAGTATTTACTTCAACAGTGCTCGATACGTAAGTAGAGCTAGGTAGTAAGCTATGAAAATATATTTATGACAATTAAGCAACACAGAGGCTTAGGCAGCAAGTCATAATAATAAAAATAAATAATAATAAATAAATAATAGTAAAAATAAGAATTAATAAAATAAATAAATAAACAATAAAACCAAACACACAAACGATAGAATAAAATGAACCCCACACCATCTCTTTTTCTTTCATTCGCCCTTAACGATAACTATAAAACATTAACTCAAGTCTTCTTCTTAAAAAAAAAACAACTAATCCTGAAGACGACTAAGAAAGTCGAAAGCGCTCGAAAAATGGTCAGGTTAAGAACAATCGAGGAAATACTCTACAGATTGCCACCTGAAACCAGAAGGCTAGCTCGACGGTTTGAGAACTTCACGAAGAAGATTTACAAACGAGAAAGTTCCGTGACGTTCAACAACGCTTGCTTGGATATATATATATATATATATATATATATATATATATATATATATATATATATATATATATATATATATATATATATATATATATATATATAATCGGGCATTGGCTTGCATTCGAGCAGAGTTTTGCTCTGTGTTTCTTTCCCTACAACTTTTATTTTATTTTTTCAAATTTTAAATCTTGGCCTTTGCCAACTTATCTATCCCAGCGACTTCCTCTGATGATAAGATTTTGATCTTTGAAAAGCCTGGCTTAAGGAAAATTTAACTTGAATAAATTGCCTTTTTGCGGAATATACCTTGCTCTGAGCAATTGAATTGAATTTTGATTTGGCTTTTGCTTCTCTAATTCCTTTCCATTCTTCTGTATATATATATATATATATATATATATATATATATATATATATATATATATATATATATATATATATATATATATTAGTAATAACTGAAATTAGCGTACTAATATCAGTTTTGCTTAAACAGTAATAAAGGGTGGTTTATTTTATGAAGAGAGTCAAGTTGTCTGCCCTTCAGTCTTAGATCAATTGATGGGTGACGGAATTAATTACAAACCGGAAGTAAATATATGTCGCTTAGGAATGAGAAATCTCGTAATTCTTGATGATAAAATGAAATAAAACTTTTTTTTTTTTAATTCGTACAATATAATTTTGCAAATGAAAGAAATAAAATGAGATTTATTAGTTGAATAACAAATAAAATTGATAAATTAAGTCCAAGTTGTAATTAATTCCGAGTTGTAATTAATTCCGAACCCTCAATGGATAGTATCTCTTCTGTCCTCGTTCAGAAGAGGAGAGATCCCTATAGACAGTTATTATTTTTATCCTGATTCAGAGTGTCCTCATTTGGGGAGCTGGATCCACCCTACATTAAAAACCGACCACGCTGGGAAGCAAGTATTGATTTACTCCTCTCCAGGAGTTAGGCACAAGGCCAGTTTTTATCTTACTCCCACAAGTAAGATGTGACCCAAGGTCGGGTCGGGAAAGTGGGGTTTAAAAATTGCCTTGGTAGCCCCGTCGGCATTCCCCGGTAGGGGCGCCGCAGGCAGTAAGCAATAAACTTACTCCTCCCTAAAGAGGGGAGGCGAAGCCTGGGAGGGTGGACCTCCTAGAACTGCACAGGACAGACCCATAAACCGGCGTAAATCAAGCCCTGAAGGCCAAGACAATACCGGTCTATGGGGTGCAGTATCCATCGGAACAGATACTACACTTTGATCTTAGCCAAAAGCAAGCAAACAGAGACATTCAAGTCGAAATTGTTAACGAGACGAAAGAATTTTTTCATTAACGAACTTAATTAAATGCGAATACCGAGACCCCTTCTCTATTTCCTAATCCACCCGACCCCCCTTGGTGTACCGCACCGCTTACCCCTACCTTCGACATACCTGAAACGCCCGCCTCCCCCTCGTTTTCAACCGATAACGGGATTTGATCTAATTGTATTTTGTGCGGTTTCAGCGTCAGCTCCACGCACAGACAAGTTTCGTGTGGGCGGGCTTCACTTTTGTTTTCTCTCTCTGTCTTTTAAAACCTACGCACTTGTGTTCGGCGTCGCTTTTATTTTCCGAATAAATATCCATTCTTTAAAAAAACAAAAAAAAACTAAGCCTTAAAAATGTTTCTTAAAGCGAACGTATCTGAAGAAAGACATCTACGTTGTTCAGAAACGCAATATAAATAACCAGACATCTTTTTTTTTTTTGGGGGGGGGGAGTGGCTAGGATCAAAGTGTGGCATCTGTTCTGACGCTGCATGTCATCTTTCTGTCCCCAACCAGTAAATCAGTAATACTTCTAGACCAGGGACGGGTAACCTTTTCAGAGTGAGGGCCAGATGAGACTTTTGGAAGGAGATCGCGGGCCGGAGTGAAAAACGAAATCTCAGAATTACTATATTTTGTTTACATGAATAAATTGTACAAAAATTGCATTGAACACTCTACAAATCTGATATTTTTTCTCAAGAGACTTCTGTATGTGATGTTATAAAAGGCGCCGACGAAGAGCCATTTTGGAATCATACAAAATAATGACAGGGGAAGAAGCAAGTTGATCCAGCATTCGTTTTGACACACCTCACATAAGTTCTCTGTTACATGCCCTTTCCTCGTCTCTCGTTTCCTCTTTGCCTCTCTCTTTCTCTTTTTCTATTTTTATCTCAGGCCAAAGATTTGAAATTAATAGTTAAAGAAAAAAAATGAAATATACATGCATCATCGCTCGCTGATATTTATACATTTTTATCCCATTCTAAATCTTAATTGAAACCTACTTTTACGTCTATGTCACAAAAGGATATGAGTTTTACTGGGAGGTCCGCGGGCCGGATTGCAAGAATAAAGCATAGTAGAGTGGCGGGCCGGACGCTAAGCCTTCGCGGGCCGGATGTGGCCCGTGGGCCGGAGGTTGCCCACCCCTGTTCTAGACTAAGGCAAGTTTTATTTTTTGTTTTAATCCAGAGTGCCCCTTTTTAAGGGAGCTGGTTTTTCCGACCTTATGTCTAACTCTGCTCTCGTGGGGAGCCAGTGAATAGAAACTATAAGAATACCTGCACCCGAAGGTATCTGGATTTTAACGATTTTTATCCCCATTGAATAAAACTAAATCAAATATAGCCCACATTCCTACCCCTCATGCTAATTA
>OY744555.1:27830626-27853126 GCA_963556195.1 Sepiola atlantica | reverse complement strand
CTTTGTATAAAACTTAATTAAACTAAATATATCCAAAATGGGTTGGAAACCCTCAGTGAAAATTTAGATCCCTTTAATTTTTGTGAAATTTTGACAATAATTTATAAACAGTCTCCAAATTTTATCACATATTACGATGTCCAGCAGATTGAACAACAAAAAAAACCTTTGCGAAATTAGCGTTGTCGCCTCCATATATTTTATATCCCATAATGCACCAGACGACTACTTCGTGTTCATAAACCATCTTTAACTGAATTACCTACATAGAATCGGATATACAACGATGTAGACTTTCTATCTTCTATTTTACAAATACTTCATAACGCAATACAAACTTCATAATAAAACGGTTTACACACGTGAAGTTGTCTCATGATTTTATTAATATAGAGATTGTAACCTCTATATTAATAAAATCATGAGACAACTTCACGTGTGTTTGTGTGTGTTTCGCTCCTGACTGCGAGAATTAACAGTTTTTTTTTTTAATTTATGTCCAACTAAACAAATATTTATTGAAATTAATAATAAAATAGCGCAAAAAGAAAATACTATTAAAAATAATTGAATTAAAAAATGGGTTCTACTCCAGATGAAGCGCCTAATTTCCGTGACTGCTCGGCGGGAACGATCGGGCAGGTCGCGGAAGCGCCCGAGAGCTGCCGAGACGAAAACGAGGCTGAAGCAGAACTGACCGATCAGGTTTGCTACCAATTCATCTGCGCTCAGCACAACAAAACAAGCGGCAGGAAAACCTTTTCGAACCGGCCGCAAACGTATCCGTAAACCCTGACCCTCGACGAGAAAATATATGTAATCCCCCCCCCCAAAAAAAAATATACAAAAAAAAACTTGCCTAAATATCCTAAGAAAAAATAGCATACTTCTTTGTTTTATGTTAAAAAAAAACGAAAAAAAAAGTTGCCTAAATATTGTATCAGAACTTCTTTGATTTATGTAAAAGAAAGACAAAAAAAAAATTAAAATGGTTCATTTGGCCAACGAACAAAATTAAAAAAAAAAGTTTATTCATATTTATAGTTCTTCAGCTATAGTTTGTTCATGTTTTTTTTTTCATTTTTTTCTTTCAAATATATGTATTTTTTTCTTTTGTATTCTTTGTCTTATATTGTCGTCTGCCACTCTTCCATTTTTACGACTTTCAGTTTTGCTTCAGCCTCGTTTTCGTCTCGGCAGCTCTCGGGCGCTTCCGCGACCTGCCCGATCGTTGCCGCCGAGCAGTCACGGAAATTAGGCGCTTCATCTGGAGTAGTACCAAAAAATTAAATGCACCAGTATGCATTTTGGTTTCTACGGAAACAATTCAGACATTTAATTCTTTTGTTACTTAAAAAAAAAATAAAGAATGAGTTACTTTATTGCATTTTGATATCAGAAATTTGAAGGAGGTGGTTAACAGGAGGGTGTGTTTGAGAAAGTACACAAATTATTTGTTGGTAGAGACTTCTTCCGGATTGGTCATAGCGACTCTAACTGCCACCACCATCACCACTATTCATAGTGTCGAGAAGAGTCCATGAAGTGACGCAATAGAGTAGATCAGGGGCGGGCAACCTCCGGCCCGCGGGCTACATCCGGCCCGCGAAGGCTTAGCGTCCGGCCCGCCACACTGTTAGTCTTTATTATTGCAATCCGGCCCGCGGACCTCCCAGTAAAACTCATATCATTTTGTGACATAGACGTAAAAGTAGGTTTCGATTAAGATTTACAGTGGGATAAAAATGTATAAATATCAGCGAGCGATGATGCATGTATATTTCATTCTTCTTTAACTATTAATTTCAAATCCTTGGCCTGAGATAAAAATAAAAAAAGAGAAAGAGAGAGGCAAAGAGGAAACGATAGACGAGGAAAGGGCATGAAACATAGAACCTATGTGAGGTGTGTCAAAACGAATGCTGGATCAACCTGCTACTTTCCGCGTCATTATTTTTGATAATTCCAAAATGGCTCTTCGTCGGCGCCTTTTATAACATCACATACAGAAGTCTCTTGAGAAAAAAATATCAGATTTGTCGAGTGTTCAATGCAATTTCTGTACAATTTATTCATGTAAACAAAATATAGTAATTCTGAGATTTCGTTTTTCATTCCGGCCCGCGATCTTCTTCCAAAAGTCTCATCTGGCCCTCACTCTGAAAAGGTTGGCCGCTCCTGGGGTAGATCAACACTATTCATAGTATCGAGAAGAGTCCATGAAGTGAAGCAATAGGGTAGATCAGGATAACAAAAAGAAAACGCGAAAGGGGGGAGGAAGAAGAAGAAGAAGAGAGAGAGAGAGAGAGAGAGAGAGAGTGTTTGGAAAAGAAACATGTTACACTTTTTAAAAAGACTATTCTATTTTGAATTCCAGGTCCCAAGGCAACCTAGTTTTATCCTACTAGTATAAAAATATATAAACATTAAAAAAATCAACTTATCAAAAAATGGAACAGAGCCGAATCAAGACGGTAGAGTAGAGCCATAATGTTGGTCTGTGTATGCCACATGTTTGTTTGTTTATTTGTCTGGCGTGAATGTGTTGCGTAGCATGTTCCCCTTAGACGTGAAGGCCTTAACGATTTTCGGATTCCTTTTATCGAAACAGTTTGCCGACGATTCCAGACTATATTCTCGTCCAAAAGGTCAATCATTGTCCACGTCATATCAAATTTCGTACGAACGAAAAGAGGATTTTTTATCGTATTAACAGACAGAAAAAAAAACCCCAAGGAATAACAAATGGTGAGAGATGTATTTTTGGCAAGACCTTTCAGAAAATAGACAGCTATTCATGGTCAGCTGAGTCCGTTTGTCTGGCGTGAATGTGTTGCGTAGTATGTTCCCCTTAGACGTGAAGGCCTTAACGATTTTCGGATTCCTTTTATCGAAACAGTTTGCCTACGATTCCAGTCCAAAAGATCAATCATGGTCCACGTCATATTGAATTTCGTACGATGGATTTTTTTTTTACATCGGATTAACAAGAATCAGAAAAAAAAAGAAAGAATAACGAATGGTGAGAGATGTATTTTTGGCAGGACCTTTCAGAAAACAGACAGCTATTCATGGTCAGCTGGTTCCGTTTTCGCCCAGAAACTATGACTGGCTTTAATTTGATCACTGCTGTCCGGAGACCACTCCGGACAGATTAAGATATCTATGGATACAGAAATAGATATGTTGATCGGATGCTTCTATAATAAAAAACCGACAAGAAGTTTTTCTTGTCTTTTAGTGTTGGAGAGGTAAATAAGGGGCAGGTAACTCTTACAACGAATTTTAAACACGATTTTCCAGTAATCAAAAATGATGGCTTTAATTGGCGTCGCACATGTGGCTAGTGTGCAAGGAGAACGTCGATTAAACATAAAAGGGTTTAGGGTTAGGGTTAGGATTAGGGTTTCGGATTATAGTTTAGGGGTTAGGGTTTCGGGTTTCGGGTTATGGTTAAGGGTTAGCGGTTCGGTTTAGGGTTAGGGTTTAGGGTTAGGGTTATGGTTATGGTTTAAGGTTTAGTGTTTCAGGTTATATTTAGGGTTAGGGTTATGGTTATGGTTTAGGGTTTAGGGTTATGTTTAGGGTTTAGTGTTTCGGGTTATGGTTTAGGGGTTAGGGTTTCGGGTTAGGGTTTAGGGTTATGGTTTAGGGTTTAGTGTTTCGGGTTATGGTTTAGGGGTTAGGGTTTCGGGTTAGGGTTTAGGGTTTAGTGTTTCGGGTTATGGTTTAGGGGTTATGGTTTAGGGTTTAGTGTTTCAGGTTATGGTTTAGGGTTATGGTTTAGGGTTTCGGGTTAGGGTTAGGGTAAGGGTTTCGGGTTAGAGTTAGGCTTAGAAAAATATTGTTCGAAAGCTAGAGCTGTTGTAAAGAGTTACCTGCCCCTTATTTACCTCTCCAACACTAAAAGACAAGAAGCACTTTTCTTCGGCTTTTTATTATACACGCACCGTTGATCGTTATAAACAGTCTTGGATAGATGCCCTAAGATGGGGAGGTACTGTTGCCACATCTGGGGAGGTGCTGCTCAGAGCTCTTTTTGCTCCTTTGACAGAGTACAAAACCGACTTCGAAATCTAGTAAGCGATGTCCTTTTCTTTTCACCTACCTACTACTTCTTTCTCGAAGAAGAGACGTTGCTAGTCTTTCTCTGCTCTATCGACTGAGCTTCAATGTAAAACTCGTCTAGCTACAACCACTGTAAATAATTTTCCCTTTTTCTCTCTCTCCCTTTTCTACCTAAAACTTAACGAAATTTCCATGAGCAAAGTTTGTTTCGTAGAACACACCGTTTGTGGTACACAATACTGCGGGTCTGCTTCCCAGCTGATTACAACATAGTTGTTTGTAAGTCCAACTCTGCTCAATTTCTACCATCATTACCAATCATCACGGTTTTGTTTCACCGTCTATCTGACAATCATTTAACCGCTATCCTCGAGTAGCCTTTGGGCCTTGATAAGTAGTGACACGTTAGTAAAAAGATATATATGTATGTATATATATGTATGTATGTATATATGTATGTATGTATATATGTATATATATATGTATGTATGTATGTATATATATATGTATATATGTATGTATAACTATATGTATGTATATATGTATGTATGTATATATATGTATATGTATGTATGTATATGTATATATATGTATATGTATATATGTTTGTATATATATATGTATGTATACGTATGTATATGTATATATATATGTATGTATATATATGTATGTATACGTATATATATATGTATATGTATATATATATGTATGTATATATATGTATATATATGTATGTATATGTATATATATATGTATATGTATATATATATGTATGTATATATATGTATGTATATGTATATATATATATGTATGTATGTATATGTATGTATATGTATATATATGTATATGTATATCTGTATGTATATGTATATGTATATATATATGTATATATATGTATGTATATGTATATATATATGTATATATATGTATGTATATGTATATATATACACATATATATATGTATGTATATGTATATATATACACATATATATATGTATGTATATGTATATATATACACATATATATGTATGTATATGTATATATATACACATATGTATGTATATGTATATGTATATATATATGTATATATATGTATGTATATGTATATATATACACATATATATATGTATGTATATGTATATATATACACATATATATATATGTATGTATATCTATATATATATATACACATATATATATATGTATGTATATTTATATATATACACATATATATATATATGTATGTATATATATACACATATATATATATATGTATGTATATGTATATATATACATATATATATGTATGTATATGTATATATATACACATATATGTATGTATATGTATATATATACACATATATATATGTATGTATATGTATATATATATATGTATGTATATGTATATATATACACATATATATATGTATGTATATGTATATATATACACATATATATATATATGTATGTATATATATACACATATATATATATGTATGTATATGTATATATATACACATATATATATGTATGTATATGTATATATATACACATATATATATATGTATGTATATGTATATATATACACATATATATATGTATGTATATGTATATATATACACATATATATATGTATGTATATGTATATATATACACATATATATATATATATGTATATGTATATATATACACATATATATATATGTATGTATATATATGTATATATATGTATATATATATATATATATGTATATATAGAGAGAGAAAGAGAGAGAGAGAGTCATATATGTATATAATTGATCTAATCTTTGCAAATAATTGAAAACAAATATAATTAACTCTTCTTAATAACACTGGTTATAAATTTGGTCTGAGGCAAGAATGGGGATAGATGTTTTTTGCTAATTAGGGTGTGCTGAATTCAAATTAATAAATAGTTTTGCTCTATCACCTCTAGTTTTCTGGCTTTTAAATAGTGTCATTTTAGTATAAACACAGAATAAATATGCATATTTCAAGAGTTGAAACAGCTTGTAACAGATAACACAGGATAGATAAAGAACACTGATTGAATAAATATACTTGGATGACACAATTACACAATTCATATTACCACAGACAGTCAGAAGTGTGTTTAATTAGAAGATATCGTGTATTTTGCCTCCGGGATGTCACGCAAGAGCATCCAGCAGAAGTCTCCCATCATGCCAGGGTTCCATTTGTCTTGATAGTTGCTCTCCATCTTCGTAATGTCGTGGTGGAATCTTTCTCCATACTCATCACTCACTGCTCCAAGGTTTGGCGGGAAGAAGTTGAGGTGGGAATGGAGAAAATGAATCTTGAGTGACATTCGGAACCCCATATCCTCGTAAGACTTTAGCAACTTCTTAACTGCCAAAATCCGTCTTGATATATATATATATATATATATATATATATATATATATATATATATATATATATATATATATATATATATATATATATATAATGTAATGCTATCACTTACATTTAGTGCATAATAACTAAAAAAAAAGCCATAAGTCTCACAATATTGGAATTAGCACTGAATGGATATACGCCTTTATGTATAAAATGCACACTACGCATATCTAAAAACACTAGAAGTGATTAGTAAACACGGATTTCAAATTTGAATTCAGCACCCCTAAATTAGATAAAAACGGGTATTTTTGTGCTTGCTTCAATTTCTTTGTAAATCGGTGTTATTGGAACAAAAATACAAATTTAAAATCAATTTTAACGGTTGTAGCAACAATGGATCGTGAGGACTTTGACCTTATTATAAAGAAAAACGAAATGAAAAATCAGAATTTTATTTGTTGAAATAATAGTTGCGTTGAAAAGCGGTTAATTATTTTTAACGCCACTCTCCTTTCACCACCATCGCTTTGATCTTCATTTCTCCCCAAGGCTAGTTCGTAGTTACTAGCTCTCACGCAGCTATTTCGAATTAGTGGCTATGGGTCGCTATCAGTGGACTATTTCTCTTGCAACAAACGGTCATAAACGACGTTTTGAATATAATTTAGACGGTTTCGAACCGATAGAAATGATTACCCACTAAAAATAATTAAAATAATAAAAAAAGGATTTTTTTAAAAATTCGAATTATTTGATGTTTTTTCTTTAGTAATCAAGTAAAAATTTCATATTTTCTTGAAATTTGATTTTCGTTTTAAAAATTATTCCAGCAAATTTAAACACATTTTAATTATAATTTTTTCCCGGAAAAAAGATTTTATGAGACTATTTTGGTGTTAATTATGACCGCTGTTTATTAATGCCAGTCGACGGCCACGAATTTGGAATTTGGAATAGGAGCGAGAAAGAAAATTACCCCCCCCCAGTTGAAATGACCGTCTCTCTCCTAAAAAAGGATCCCTCCTTTGCTAAGCTCCTAGGACTGACTTGCACTTCAAACCTAAAATGAAAGATTTTGTGTGACTATTTGTTTGTTAATTGTGACCACTTGCTGCAGGAGATTGAAATTATGGGTTATGTATTAAATCCTACAATTAAGAGTTAGGGTTAGAGTTAGGGTTAGAGTTAGGGTTAGGGTTAGGGTTAGAGTTAGGGTTAGAGTTAGGGTTAGGGTTAGAGTTAGGGTTAGAGTTAAGGTTAGGGTTAGGGTTAGGGTTAGAGTTAGGGTTAGGGTTAGAGTTAGGGTTAGAGTTAAGGTTAGAGTTAGGGTTAGGGTTAGAGTTAGAGTTAGGGTTAGGGTTAGGGTTAGGGTTAGGGTTAGAGTTTGTAGTTTTTCGCTTCCACGCCCCTGTTCCGAATTCGTAGTCCGGCATCAATAGATTATTAATCACTTAGGAAGTGAAACAATTGAAATAATGGGTAAGCTAATAACATCTAACGCTGCAATTACCTATAAAAAAATAATTACATAGAAATACATCGTATATTTGAGTGATAAAAATCGCACGTATTTCTACACAGAGCGTCTTTGTACAGTACTATAGACATCAACATCGAAGGTTCGATCTCTGTGTAAGTTGGCCATGCTAATGACGGCTGTAAGCCAGAAACACGTGTCCATGTATTACTTTTATGTGCGTATTAAATAAAATTTTATATATATATATATATATATATATATATATATATATATATATATATAAATAAAGTGTTTTTGTACCTACAGACGATATCGTGTCGGCTTTTTTACCCTTATCAGTGCAGGAGTAGCGGTTGCAGGCGGTCGCATGGGGTCGAACACGGTTCGTAAATTCAGCCTAAAATCACAAGCCGAACGTCTATGCCAACGCGGCCGCGAGAAATCGCCACAGGCAGTAATTGAAATTAACGTACACCTACCCGAGAAGCAGGCGTTATTCTTGTCGAACGTGTTCGACGTTCGAGCGGAACCTATCTATCTATCTATCTATCTATCTATCTATCTATCTATCTATCTATCTATCTATCTATCTATCTATCTATCTATATATATGTATATATATCTACATATATATATATATATATATATCTATATATATCTATATCTATCTATCTATATATATATCTATATATCTATATATATCTATCTATATATATATATATATATATATATATATCTATATATCTATATCTATCTATATATCTATATCTATCTATATATATATATCTATATATCTATATCTATCTATCTATCTCTCTCTCTATATATATTTTATATATATATATATCTATATATATCTCTATATATGTATATATGTATATTTATATCACAAAAGATTTCTTGCAATTATTATTATTGTTCAGTTTATTGACTTTTTAAAGAGCCACAAAATAATTTTTGTTTGATAATTTATATAATATCACAAAAGATTTCTTGCAACCATACACACGCAAGATATTGGTGTGTTAAATGTAACAAAGTCGCTTGGACACAGATGTTTGGAACGGGACAAAACCCAAACTTAGTTGTTGTTGTTGTTGTTTTCGCCAGTGAGCAATCATCGTTGGACAATAGAGTGTGACTAAGTTTGACTTCAAGAAAAATTACTGAGTTAAAATTTATAAGTTTCCGCACAACTTTTAGGATGTACTAGCTCTGAACTGAAAAATTCAAAATGGCGTACTAGTGAGGTTTTCCCCACATGTGAGTTTGCTCTTTACTTTGTATTTTTTTTTAAATTTGTTTTCGCCCAAAAATGACCCACTGTTTTTTTTTCAAGACATTTTAATCCAAGAACTTTTTATTCTTTGTGGATTTTTCTGATGATTTTGTAGCGTTGTAGAGACGATATTGACATAAAAATGTTGTTTGGCCCACGACAAATGAAACGGACCGTAAAGAATACATCTCACAGAAATGTTATGTTTTTTGGAAATGTAAAAAAAAAATTAAAAAAAACAAAACACGGAGACGTCTGTAGAAGAACTCCTATAGTCTTGGCACGTACCAAGCTCCGAGAGTGGAAACACTAGGCACTTCCCTTAAAAAAGATGATGGCGAGTGTTTGTGAAAACACTCCACCCGGGTCTATCGATAGGTGCCAGTCTCGCAGAAAAGCATAAACGAACTTAGACTAGCGTCCTGTTGAAATAACATTGTGTGTTTGGGTTTTTATATTACGCGCGAAATGTCGGGAGTGAATATTTCTTGTGCTGTAATTGGTTGAAAGAAACTGCTGATTTGAACTTTTTTTCCAATCGAGAGTCGATACGTAAAAACAATATTCGTTGCTATGACAGCTTTTGTAAAGGTCATAATAATCTCTCTCTCTCCCGCTTATTGATAAAGGCTTCTATTTTCAATTGTTATAATACTGATCCACCAATGCTTTGAAATGAACGACCCATTTTCTTAAACTACGAGCATGCCAATGCTTTATTCGTTCTATAACCAGAATTTTAATTCATAACCGTCAACAACATCGCTGTGGATACACCCATAACGACGACGTTTTATCAAAGCAGCAAAAAAAAAAATGTTTGTTTATTTTTGTTTTTGTTTTTGTTTTTTGATGAAAAAAAAATGACACAATACTGGTCAACTCTGATGATGGAATATTATTCCGAAATTAATAAGATTAAAGTAAAAATGTTTAAAATTAATCTTGCATTGATAAAGTCTTATATATATATATATATATATATATATATATATATGGTAAGTCAATGAAAATTGATAAGACCTGCAAATGGAAGCAAATCGATATCTTCAGTTGTTCAAAACAAGGAGCAGTTTAGTTAGTTTCCTCTGATGATAGGATTTTAATCTTTGAAAAGCCTGGTTTAAGGAATGAAAGAGAAGAAAAATAAATGTTTTTTTATTAACTAAACTGCTGCTTGTTTTGAACAACTGAAGATATCGATTGTCTTCCATTTGCAGGTCTAATCAATTTTCATTGACTTACCATATTTTTGCTCTATCCAGTATATTGAGCTTTCCTTATTTCACAATAGGTCCAATTCTCTAAAAGTTTACCTTTTAGTTATAATTTACAATTTACATATATATATATATATATATATATATATATATATATATATATATATATATATATATATATATATATAGTACTGTGTGGTAGGGCAGGAAAAACCCAGCAGAGTGCTCGATTAATTAAGAAATCCAAGATTATGTATATATATGTATATATATGTATATATATATATTTATATACGCATATATATGTATATGCATATATATATGTATATATATGTGTGTATATGTGTATATATATTTATATATATGCATATTTATGTATATATGTATATATATATATATGTATATATATGTATATCTATATGTATATATATATGTATATATATATATATATATATATATATATATATATATTCCAAATAGTCAAACACTTGCCCAAAACATCCCGTTGTGCGTTCTTTTTTCCCCTATGTTTTGTGGTTATTCAATAAATGTTAAACATTTCACATTTTCTTAAAAACGTTCATTGATCCGGTAAAATCTCTCGTTTTTGATGATTTATTCCTGTATTTAATTCGTTCTTCATTTTGTCTTTTTCACACATCCTGTCTTCATGGCATTTCATTATATATATATATATCTATATCTATCTATATATATATACATCTACATATCTATCTATCTATCTATCTATCTATCTATCTATCTATCTATCTATCTATCTATCTATCTATCTATCTATCTATCTATATATATATATATATCTCTCTCTCTATATCTATCTATCTATCTATCTATCTATCTATCTATCTATCTATCTATCTATCTATCTATCTATCTATCTATCTATGTCTATATATATCTGTATCTATCTATATACATATATATATGTATCTATATCTATCTATATATATATCTATATATATATATACATCTACATATCTATCTATCTATCTATCTATCTATCTATCTCTATCTCTCTCTCTATATATATCTCTCTCCCTCTATATATATATCTCTCTCTCTATCTATCTATCTATCTATATATATATATCTATATATATATATCTATCTATATCTCTCTCTATATATATATCTATCTATATATATATCTATATATCTATATCTCTCTCTCTATATATATATATCTCTCTCTCTATATATAGATATCTCTATCTATCTATCTATCTATCTATCTATCTATCTATCTATCTATCTATCTATCTATCTCAGACTGTTCATATCTATCTATCTATCTATCTATCTATCTCAGGCTGTTCATATCTATCTATCTCAGGCTGTTCATATCTATCTATCTATCTATCTATCTATCTATCTATCTATCTATCTATCTATCTATCTATCTATCTATCTATCTATCTATCTATCTATCTCAGGCTGTTCATATCTATCTATCTATCTATCTATCTATCTATCTATCTATCTATCTATCTATCTCTTTCTCTCTCTCTCTATCTATCTATCTATCTATCTATCTATCTCTCTCTCTATCTATCTATCTATCTATCTATCTATCTATCTATCTATCTATCTATCTATCTCAGGCTGTTCATATCTATCTATCTATCTATCTATCTATCTATCTATCTATCTATCTATCTATCTATCTATCTATCTATCTATCTATCTATCTATCTATCTATCTATCTATCTATCTATCCTATTTTCCCGCCTAAATACCACCTTTTATTTATTTTACAATGTTCTCAAAAATTCTTAATTTATAAAAAAATTCTCATCCATGTTTTTTTTTTTTTTCTTTTTCAGAATGCTTTAATTAGCCGTCCCAAGTATTACCCCCGCCATGGATCCCCCGATCTCTTCAAAGTATTACACTCGCTCCTCAAGCGATGACATTTCCCGGGTCGCCTCCCTTGGGGATTTCTCTCACAGTGTCCAAGAGATCAGCCACAGTCTGGACAGTTGGAAAGAAAGGAGAAAGTTGGGCCTCACCTCGAGGAGCCAGCGAGATCTGACAAGGGGCGACTCGTACCTAGAACCCGCGCGTCAAAACATCGTCCGTATGGTCAGCAGTTATTCCGCCAGCCCTGGCGAGACGCCGGGGAGGACTGAATGGGGAGCATCGAAACGGGCGCAAAAGGGAGAGGACGAAAACGTGCCATCGATTGTAGAAAGAGATAAAAGCGCGCCCGGCAGCTACACGGGAAGCAGCAACCGACGCAGTTGTAGTATTAGTAGCATTAGTAGCATTAGTAGCGGTGATGCTTCTACTAACCCGACCAGACCTGCCTTCTTCACTTCATCACAGCGTCATCATCGACAGCATCATAATGATAATGACGGGGAACGGGCGGAGGAGACGAAAGCGACAGAGAAAAGAGAGTCGGTAGTTAAACAGACAACCATCACGGAACTTCGTTCTTCGCAAACTAACATCCCCACTACGGATAAATCTAGAATCGTTTCCCAACCGGGGGTCGAGCCGAGTTGTCGTATTTCTTCTTCTTCGACTTCTTCGCTATCTTCGCCTTCTTCTCCGCCTTCTTCTCCGCCTTCCTCGCCGCCTTCTTTTCCGCCTTCTTCATCTTCTTCCTATCATCATAATCATCATAATCATCTTAATCAACCTCATCGACCAGCCTCCCCGCTCTCTGGCCGTCCGCCCTCTCTGTTATCGAAGCGGTCAGCGTTCACCGCGACTACTGTCGCCGCTACTCCCACGGTGTTACTGCCATCATCAACAGCATCGGTGGCGTCGTCATCACGCGACGACGACGACGACGACAACGACGACGGAGATAGCGTGCCATGTCGCGACGAGGACGACGACGACGACGGTGGTGCTGATAGGCGGCGCGCTCTGCATCCTAGCTGCGGAAAACGCACGTCGACTGGCAACGTTACTCTCGGCAGCGAAGACGCGCAACGGAATGTCGAACACGACCGCGTAGTCCGTCGTTCCGTCGACGATCGGAGTTACTCGAAAGCCGTCGTCGGGAGTGAGGGTACAACTGACACACACGAGAGGGACAGCAGCGCACGTGATGCCAATGTTGATATCGAAACACCTGGTAATAATACTAATGATCGACAAAAGAATTTCATGACTCACGTAAGTCGTTTCTGCTTTTTTTTTTCTTTCTCTTATTTATCTACGTTATAATTCTTTGTTATTTTATCTCTTTTTCCTTGTTCGTGCGGCTGTTGTCAATTGACTGTCATATAATTAGCCGTTGTGTCACAATGTTCCCTTCTTAAGAATTGCCTGCATTTCTCATCAGACTATATATATATATATATATATATATATATATATATATATATATATATATATATATATATATATATATATATATATAGTAAGCAATGAAAATATATATGGCAATCAAGCTACACAGAGGCTCCCGTGTTTCATCCCCGGGGGAATCGTCAGGCTAAATGACGATTCCCCCCGGGGATGAAACACGGGAACCTCTGTGTAGCTTGATTGCCATATATATTTTCATTGCTTACTACCAAGCTCTACTTACGTATCGAGCACTGTTGAAGTAAATACTGAAAACTGACACATAAAAAATTATATCTCCTTATTATATTTTATGTGGATACATGAAGTACTAATATATATATATATATATATATATATATATATATATATATATATATATATATATATATATATATATATATATATATTGTTTTGTTATTGTTTTTCCTGGCGATAGAAGCAGCAGTGTTTTTAGTATTTTTTCGCTTCCTAAGCGGTAAAGAATATGTACGTAGAAATTAATTATTATTATTAATAATAATAATAATAATAATATATATATATATATATATATATATATATATATATATATATATATATATATATATATATATCGTAAAACATATATGTATATATCGTAAAACATATATGTATATATCGTTAAATATATATATATGTATTGTTAAATATATATGTATATATATATTGTTAGATATATATATATATCGTTAAACATATATATATATATATATATATATATCGTTAAACATATACATATATATCGTTAAACATATATGTATATATCGTTATATATTGTTAAATATATATATGTATATATATCGTTAAATATATATATATCGTTACATATATATATCGTTACATATATATATCGTTAAATATATCGTTAAATATACATATATATATATCGCTAAATATATATATATATCGCTAAATATATATATATCTCGCTAAATATATATATATATATATATATATCGTAAATATATATATATCGTAAATATATATGTAGCGTTAAATATATATATATATATATATATATATATATATATATATATATATATATATATTTATGTATATATAAACAATAATAAACGTTATTGCAGTTTCACGGCTATTCCGATTGTAAGATGTGTATTCTTATCCCACATGCGTATAAAGATATGTGGGATCAGAATACACTGCTTACGATCGGGACTTCCGTGAAGCTGCAGTGAAATGTTAACATATGCCCGATTTTAATTATCTATCATTTTATAAGGCTCTATCTGAAAGAATGTCTGGTCCAAGTTCTGTTGTTCCGAGACGTTGATTGTTCATTTTATTGGCGTAAAAATACAATTGTTGGTTATTAACAAAAAAGTGCGTTCGTCGACCGTTTGTTTTGTGTTATGCAAACCTCATTTAGCAAACCCTATTTAGTAAACCTTATTTAGCAAACCCTATTTAGCAAACCCTATTTAGCAAACTCTATTTAGCAAACCCTATTGAGCAAACCCTATTGAGCAAACCTTATTTAGCAAACCCTATTGAGCAAACCCTATTGAGCAAACCCTATTGAGCAAACCCTATTGAGCAAACCCTATTTAGCAAACCCTATTGAGCAAACCCTATTTAGCAAACCCTATTGAGCAAACCCTATTGAGCAAACCCTATTTAGCAAACCCTATTTAGCAAACCCTATTGAGCAAACCCTATTTAGCAAACCCTATTGAGCAAACTCTATTGAGCAAACCCTATTTAGCAAACCCTATTTAGCAAACCCTATTGAGCAAACCCTATTTAGCAAACCCTATTGAGCAAACCCTATTGAGCAAACCCTATTTAGCAAACCCTATTGAGCAAACCCTATTTAGCAAACCCTATTGAGCAAACCCTATTGAGCAAACCCTATTTAGTAAACCATATTTAGCAAACCCTATTTAGCAAACCCTATTTAGCACCTTCTAAAACAGCAATAATAACAACATACAAAAAAGGGTGAACAGTGAAATTAAATGGCAAGCAATTATTATTGGTACTCACTAGGAGTTCTCACACAGATCATCGTCAGTGATTGCTCACTGACAACAACCAGTGGTATTCCCTGGAGTCTGAGTGACAACAAGTCTCCCCAGATGTCCAGTATTCTCCACCTCTTTTCGATAGCCACCGCAAATAAACTTGCAGTATCACAACAGCCGTTTACCATTGATTTCTCGCTTGTAAGGCCCATTATTATTTACTCACTAGGAGTTCTCACACAGGCCATCAGTGATGGTAAGGACCATTAGTCTTTTCTGGGATTGGGGTGGCAATAATTCTCCCCAGGGTCCCAGCAGTCTCTGCACTTCCAGTGGAGGTCTGGTTTGTGCTGTCCCTTCTCGGTCTTCTCATCCTCCTCGACCCTATGCAAATATTTTGTGTGGTGTCATCATCATCATCATCATCATCATCATCATCATCATCATCATCATCATCATCATCATCATCATCATCATCATCATCATCATCATCATCATCATCATCATCATCATCATCATCATCATCATCATCATCATCATCATCATCATCATCATCATCATCATCATCATCATCATCATCATCATCATCATCATCATCATCATCATCATCATCATCATCATCATCATCATCATCATCATCATCATCATCATCATCATCATCATCATCATCATCATCATCATCATCATCATCATCATCATCATCATCATCATCATCATCATCATCATCATCATCATCATCATCATCATCATCATCATCATCATCATCATCATCATCATCATCATCATCATCATCATCATCATCATCATCATCATCATCATCATCATCATCATCATCATCATCATCATCATCATCATCATCATCATCATCATCATCATCATCATCATCATCATCATCATCATCATCATCATCATCATCATCATCATCATCATCATCATCATCATCATCATCATCATCATCATCATCATCATCATCATCATCATCATCATCATCATCATCATCATCATCATCATCATCATCATCATCATCATCATCATCATCATCATCATCATCATCATCATCATCATCATCATCATCATCATCATCATCATCATCATCATCATCATCATCATCATCATCATCATCATCATCATCATCATCATCATCATCATCATCATCATCATCATCATCATCATCATCATCATCATCATCATCATCATCATCATCATCATCATCATCATCATCATCATCATCATCATCATCATCATCATCATCATCATCATCATCATCATCATCATCATCATCATCATCATCATCATCATCATCATCATCATCATCATCATCATCATCATCATTATTATTATTATTATTAGTTAAGCAATGTCACCCTTGGTCAGTCTAGACTGAATATAATTTATGAATATATTTAACGAATTCGAATAGTAAAGAAATCAAAACGGCCACCATCGTCTCTTATATTAATTCTTTCCCCCGTCCCTCTCACCCCCCCAATCTATCTATCTATCTATCTATCTATCTATCTATCTATCTATCTATCTATCTATCTATCTATCTATAACTTTCTCTCTCTCTCTCTCTCTCTCTCTCTCTATCTATCTATCTATCTATCTATCTATCTATCTATCACTTTCTCTCTCTCTTTCCCGGTCTCTCTTTCTCTCTCTCTCTCTCTCTCTCTCTCTCTATCTATCTATCTATCTATCTATCTATTATTCTCATTTGCTCTTTCTATCTCTCTATCCGGCATTCTCTCTCTTTCTCTTTCGTGCCCTCTCTCTCACCCTATCTCTATCTCGCTTTCTATGTGTCTATTTATCTCGCTTTCCCTCTCTCTTTCTCCCCCCTCTCTTCTATCCCTGGGGGGCTAACCATATTTTTTTTCAAAAATCAGAGAATGTCACTTTCTAACCTGACCAAAGTTACAACTTCATGCAAAATTTCAGAGAAATTCAATGGATGGTTGCGGAGAAAAATCCGGACGGACGGACGGACGGACGGACGGACGGACGGACGGACGGACGGACATGCCTCAAAACATAAGTCCCCCGATTTTATAAATCGGGGGACCAATAATAAACATTTAATTCATAACTTTATGGTAATCACGAAACAAAGTATTTCTAATTTAATGAGCGTTTTGAAAGCTGTCGATCTATATAAACAAATATAATTGTCTAAAGACATATAAATCAAGCTTGACTTAAATTAATTGGGGAAAAATGATATGATTTAAAAAAAAGAGAAAGAAGTTTAACGAATTGTAATGGTAAACGAGAACAGTCGTAACTTTAAGAAAGCTTTATTCGGCATAAACTGTCAGTACAATGTTAGTGCTGCTATTTATATTGTTAAGACGAACAGGAGAGTTCTCCAAAGGGGAGATAATTTAGAATAGGGAAATTATTCGTAATTGTTCATTACACGAATCTTTTCAAAATATTTATTTATTTATTTAAAAAAAAAAATTTTCTTTCTAAAAAAAAAATAACTTTTTAAAAGAATACAATTGATTCGGCATTAAATATCCTGAAAAAGGTTGATATGCCGTAAAACAAAACAAACAAACAAACAAACAATTTCTAATTTATTCAGATGGATAGAATGTTTTTGCCTCTGAAAACGGGGGTTCAGGCTGAGAGATAAAACCACTTTAAATTTTTTTAAAACTTATGTCCCTTCAGATACGAGATACTCTGTGATTAGGACCCACTTAAGATTTTCAAAAATTAATGTTCATACCAGATGATGGACTTTATGGTTCGTTATTTTTTTTTATGTCCATAGACTGATAGTCTAAAGTGGTCTCTCTGGCATGGTCAGGTGACATATCTCTCTCTCTATATATATTCCAGCAGAGGAAAGGCAGTCGAGTTTCTTTGGTTTCCGGAGACAGGAGGCTCTTTCAGATCTAAGCAGATTGATTATTTGTGTTCGGTTGGACTTATGTTTTGATTTGGCCGGGTTCAGAGTTCTGATTGCAGGTCTGTCGTTCGGCGAGGAAGTATCATTGGAACCTTGAAAAATAAAACTTCGTTACTTGTTTTCAACTGAAGTTGTAGTTTTGTTTGGAGGGAGAATCCTTCTGTTGTAGCACTGGCCGAAACCACACGATTTACAGTGCGACCAGTGTCGGAATCGAACATCGACTTCAGACGAAGGCAATAAGTGGACGATCACGACCTGTGCATCAATGCACAAAGACGCACGTTGATACAAGGAAAGTGTAACAACCGGACAGACAGACAGACAGACAGACAGACAGACAGACAGACGGAGACGCATATATAAAAGGGCGTGTTACAGAAAGAGAAATGATTAAGATAATTAATTAAAAATACAGAGTAAGTGACTTTTTACGGCGACAAGAACCTCTGGGGTTTCTTTACAATGACCCCGTCTTCATATTTACAACTTGATAACGTTACGGTTATTCGCCATTGATTGTGCGTCTGTCTGATCATGGTATGTAGTCTATACAGACACACGCACAATAAATAGCACCAGTATTAGTAGTATTAGTAGCATTAGTAGTATCAGTATTTTTATGACTTCTTCTTACTCACTAGTAGTTCTTGGCCTTTTGGCTAAGATCAAAGTGTAGTATCTGTTCCGATGGATACTGCACCCCATAGACTGGTGTTGTCTTAGCCTTCGGGGCTTGATTTACGCCGGTCTATGGGTCTGTCCTGTGCAGTTCTGGGAGGTCCACCCCCCCAGGCTTCGCCTCCCCTCTTTGGGGAGGAGTAAGTTTATTGCTTACTGTCTGAGGCGCCCCTACTGGGGAATGCCGACGGGGCTGCCCAGACAATTTTTAAATGGCCAGAGTGCTTTTCAAACCCCACTTTCCCGACCCGACCTTGGGTCACATCTTACTTGTGGGAGTAGGATAAAAACTGGCCTTGTGCCTAACTCCTGGAGAGGAGTAAATCAAAACTCACTAGTAGTTCTTGGCCTTTTGGCTAAGATCAAAGTGTAGTATCTGTTCCGATGGATACTGCACCCCATAGACTGGTGTTGTCTTGGCCTTCGGGGCTTGATTTACGCCGGTCAATGAGTCTGTCCTGTGCAGTTCTGGGAGGTCCACCTTCCCAGGCTTCGCCTCCCCTCTTTGAGGAGGAGTAAGTTTATTGCTTACTGCCTGAGGCACCCCTACCGGGGAATGCCGACGGGGCTGCCCAGGCAATTTTTAAACCCCACTTTCCCGACCCGACCTTGGGTCACATCTTACTTGTGGGAGTAAGATAAAAACTGGCCTTGTGCCTAACTGCTGGAGAGGAGTAAATCAATACTCTCAATACTCTTAACTAGTAGTTCATGTGTCATTATCAGTGATCATTCACTGATAAAAAAAGGTGGTATTCCCTGGAGTCTGAGTGACAAGTCTCCCCAGATTTCCAGTAACCTCCATTTCTTTCAATCCCATTGCAACTCGGTTTGTGTTCTCGCACCAGCCGTTTATTATTATCATCACTTATGACGCAATCCTCTACCTGTATAAGAGTCAACTACACCCTAAGATGGGGAGGTACTGTTGCCAAATCTGGGGAGGTACTGTTGCCACATCTGGGGAGGTACTGTTGCCACATCTGGGGAGGTACTGTTGCCACATCTGGGGAGGTGCTGCTCAGAGCTCTCTTCCCTCCCTTGACAGAGTACAAAACCGACTTCGAAATCTAGTAAGCGATGTCCTCTTCTCCTTATTACCTCATTATCACAGAAGAGATGTCGCTAGTCTTTCTCTACTCGAGCGTTATTTTCATGGCAGGCTCTCGGCTGAACTCCAGTGTATAACCCCACACCTGTAAAACAGTAACAACAAAGAACTCGTCTAGCTACAACCACTGTCAATAATTGCCCTTTCTCTTTCTCTCTCTCTCTCTTTCTCTCTCTCTCTTTCTCTCTCTCTTTCTCTCTCTCTCATTCTCTCTCTCTCATTCTCTCTCTATCTCTCTTTCTTCCTCTCTCTCTCTTTCTCTCTTTCTCTCTCTCTCTCTCTGCGTAAACCTAAACGAAACTTCCATGAACAGTGAGAAATAATGATCCTATATTTTGATGTTGCGACTGATACGGTACACTTGATGGATTGCAGATGCCCTTGTAAACATTCTTGAAATCAGGTCAGTGCTAAAAGTTGAGTGTGTCAAGATTTATTGACAATTTTGAACCACTGACAGTTTATTGCACCCTTTAAAACAATAAGGACCAATGATCCTATGTTTTGATGTTGCGACCGATACGATACACTTGATGGATTGCAGATGCCCTTGTAAATAATCTTGAAATCAGGTCAGTGCTAAGAGCTGAGTGTGTCAACGTTATAAAATTATAAAAGTTTTTAAGCAGCTTTAAGAAAAGTTGAAGAAAAATGAAAGATTTCTTTAGAAATATCTATTATCGTACTAGGAAGTTTTTATGATATTTACTTTTTTCGCAGGGCATGCAGCCGCTTGTCCGTAGACAGGTCTGCATTCAATTAGTCCGACTAAGAAAGTTTTGGGATGCCCGACTTAGCAAGTCATCGACACGCCGAGAGACTGTTATTTCTTAAGCTGAACCGTGACAAAGAAGTCTTAGTTGAAGGCCGACGTAGACCAAATGGACAATCGCAGTTCTTCAATTATTACTACGTGGAACAACCTACAAGAGGAGGTCGTGACGATGACCATCATATCCAAGTTTTAAGCGGCTTTGTACAAACAATCAGACATAACGTGATTTTCTGACCCAAAAGAACGAAAAACACTGCTTTGAAAAGGAGAGTTTTATTTCTCGAAAGCTCAGATTAAAACAAATTTTATTGCTTTTAACACTACACATTGTTATGTTTAATATATATATATATATATATATATATATATATATATATATATATATATATACAGGGTGGGCAAAGATAAGGGTCCTATTTTTAAAAATTCATAACTTTTTTATTTATTGATTTAAAAAATTTTTTTTTTTAGAATAAGTAAAGGACCCCTTCCGAAGCAAGCATGAGCCGTATTAGCCCTAAGGAACGTACCCTCATTTAGAAAACATTATTTTTGCTTAAAAACTCAAAACAATGTAAAAAACAATACTTTAGTTTTTGTAAGTTTTAAGAAGTGTTTTTCGGCTAAAATTTGTTTTGTTTATTTCAAAAAATCTCGGAAGGGTCAGTCTACACACACATAAAGTTTGGTGAGTTTAACTTTTATTTTGTGGAAGTTATTCAAATTCAAGTTATTCAAATTTAAAGATAGGACCTTTATTTTGGCCCACCCTGTATATATATACGTAAATTAATTAAGCTCAAATATCTCGATAGAATAATCTTAAACTTATACGTTTTGAAAAGTGCTCAATACAAAGTAGAGCTTTATATATTTTTTTGTAAACATTAAATTATCCTAAACTAATTATGTTGTGTTTCTGTACTAAACGCACTTAGTTCAGGGCTGGCTTTTTTCCACAATAACTCATCGAAGAAGCCAGCCGTTAGGCTGATTTAATACTTATAATTTTTGTTTGTAATATATATATATATATATATATATATATATATATATATATATATATATATATATATATATATATATCCCCATACCAACCCTTCCTCCTTCTCCTTTTCCCCCAATTCACAAAGCGACTTTTTAAACTACCCCGTACTTCATAACCCCCTCCCTCCCCTCATAATCCCCAAATCCTTAACTTTTTACAATTTCTGCCTTTTGTCTCATTTTGAGTTAAACCTTGTACGAGACTC
>OY744555.1:27810626-27825626 GCA_963556195.1 Sepiola atlantica | reverse complement strand
ATATGTTTACACATCAAAGACACATCATACTGTGATTCATTGTCAGTTTCGAAGCAAAGAAAAGCTAACACGTGTTTCTAGAAATATGTTTACACATCAAAGACACATCATACTGTGATTCATTGTCAGTTTCGAAGCAAAGAAAAGCTAACACGTGTTTCTAGAAATATGTTTACACATCAAAGACACATCATACTGTGATTCATTGTCAGTTTCGAAGCAAAGAAAAGCTAACACGTGTTTCTAGAAATATGTTTACACATCAAAGACACATCATACTGTGATTCATTGTCAGTTTCGAAGCAAAGAAAAGCTAACACGTGTTTCTAGAAATATGTTTACACATCAAAGACACATCATACTGTGATTCATTGTCAGTTTCGAAGCAAAGAAAAGCTAACACGTGTTTCTAGAAATATGTTTACACATCAAAGACACATCATACTGTGATTCATTGTCAGTTTCGAAGCAAAGAAAAGCTAACACGTGTTTCTAGAAATATGTTTACACATCAAAGACACATCATACTGTGATTCATTGTCAGTTTCGAAGCAAAGAAAAGCTAACACGTGTTTCTAGAAATATGTTTACACATCAAAGACACATCATACTGTGATTCATTGTCAGTTTCGAAGCAAAGAAAAGCTAACACGTGTTTCTAGAACAAATCTAAACAAATTCAAATAGTAAACAAATTTGATTCCCATAAGAATCGAATACCAGTCCCAGGATGGGTAAAGTCTATTCCTTGATCAGAACAGTTTTGCACCACTTTTATGTCCTTTTCTGAAGATCAAAATAACGATATAATCTTGATATTGAGATGGGGAGCCACAATGGTGCTTCGGTGGGCAAGTTAACAGGAATATATATATAAGTAGAAGAATACCCGTCCCAGGACAGTTAAAATGAATTCCCCAAACAGAACAGTTTTGCACCACTTTTATGTCCCCTTACGAAGATTAAAATCAACATATAACGATACTAAATCTTATGTCTAGAATCCTTATTCTAATTTTGATCAAAATCCATTACATGATTTTGATTCTAGAAATGTCCAAAAGCTTAAGGGGGTCTTAAGAAGAAATTGAAATTCAGGGAATCTTGCTTAATTGGTGTCCAATGACTATCGGTCAAAATTTAATGCAAATCTGAAATATTTGAATTTCCAGAGGGGAGGTTGTGCACATATTATGCCCGATGCGTTTTGTGATTTTACGGCCCAAAACGAGGATTTCATTGATCTCCCTAACCCTAACCTGATATTTCGTCGATCTCAACGTGGAGACTTGGCCATAATCCTGACCCTTACCTGATGCGTTCAACATAGGCGTTTATTCTGCATTTTGTGTACGGTCAGAAATCAAAGTCTCATTGATATCAGCGTGACCATCTAGACTCTAACCTCAGTCGAGAGTCAATCCTAACCTAATCTACCATTCTGCGATGCTTTCCATAGTGGCGTTTATTCTGAATGTGGTACACTGTTACTCTAACATTTACCCAAATCCTAAACCTTGCCGTAACCTAACTCAAAGCATAACCCTTACTTAACACTAACCCTAACCCTAATCTACCATTCCGCGATGCTTTCCATAGTGGCGTTTATTCTGAATGTTGTACACTGTTACTCTAATTCTAACCCAAATCCCAAACCTTGCCGTAACCTAACTCAAAGCATAACCCTTACTTAACACTAACCCTAAACCTAACCCTAACCCTAATCTACCATTCCGCGATGCTTTCCATAGTGGCGTTTATTCTGAATGTTGTACACTCTTTCTCTAATTCTAACCCAAATCCTAAACCTTGCCGTAACCTAACTCAAAGCATAACCCTTACTTAACACTAACCCTAAACCTAACCCTAACCGTTACCTAACCATAATCCCAACTCCAACACAAACCCGACGGATGTCTAAACACGATTCACACAAGTAGGTCAATAGTGCGTGTGCTTAAGGGCAAATGGTGCCGCTTTCTTTTTTTTTTGCAAAACTTATTTTCGCATTAGTGGTGTTTTTTTTTTTTTACAAAAAAACAAGATCCTTCCTCCCAAGCATTATCTCATCTTTCGTGAGTTGGGGGTAGTTTCTTTCTGGTCGTCTCATGGCGCCCATACCGGGAAATGTCGACAGATCAGTTCTCAACTATTTTTTTACCCAAGCAGAATGCATCCCTTCGAGGGAGCTAACTCCCCTCACGTTAAACTGACTTAATGTCCGACCCTTCTGCAGTGGGAAGCGGGTTGTTTTCTGAAATATTTTTATAATGTCATGTGTATTTATTTGTATGTATGTATACATATATCCGTCCCGTTGCACAAAATTTAGCGAGTGAAATCCCCCACCCCCCCAAAAAAAAACGGAGGAATCAATTTCAAGTATTTTTCAAGTATTTAGAAAATTAAAAAAGTAAATAGCAAATCAGGCCATCCCTGCCTTCAATCTATTCCCATAATGAGGTGTTGTTTTCTTTCTTTGTTTTCTTTCTACTTTCTATACCGATTTATACATTAGAAATTGTGTTAACGTGCGAGATCCACGAACGAAACTCGCGTGGATGTGACGTCATACGAGAATTCAGAAATATAATCACTCTTTTCTAAGTAGACAACGAAGAAGTGAAATGGGTCCAAAAAGCATGTCCACCCACGCGTGTCAGAATCTAAATGATGTAAATGGTTGAATGGCATTCTAGTTCAATCCTGAAAAACAGGTTTATTTTATTGAAAATGCATACAATTTGGCACAAGGTCATGAATTTGGGGTAAGTGGGGAGAGTCTGATGATCTTTCGCTAACTATCCAGTTGCTTCACTATCCCTCAGCGTTGTCCCGGAAACTTTTGACTTTCAATTTAAAAAAAATTTTTTTTACTTTTTTTTTTTACTTATATCACTTTTTATTAAAAAAGTGATAATTAATTTTTAAATGGTATTTAAAATTTTTTTTTTTTTTTTTACTTATATCACTTTTTTAATAAAATTAATTTTTAAATGGTATTTAAAATTTTTTTTTTTTTTTTACTTATATCACTTATTTAATAAAATTAATTTTTAAATGGTATAAAATTTTTTTTTTTTTACTTATATCACTTTTTTAATAAAATTAATTTTGAAATGGTATTTAATTTTTTTTTTTTTACTTATATCACTTTTATAATAAAATTAATTTTGAAATGTTATTTAATTTTTTTTTTTTTACTTATATCACTTTTTTAATAAAATTAATTTTTAAATGGTATTTAATTTTTTTTTTTTTTTTTAACATAGTTCACCCCAAACAAGGCAGGCTGCCACTGTAGACGTAAGGGGCTAATGAGAAAAAAGGATGAAGGTTTTTTTTTTGGAGGGGGGAGGTCAACCTCAATTGGGAACTGCGCAGCGAGATGTCTGTTTACATTAGTTTTAAATTTCTGCATGTCAATAACGTCAGGAAAGCAGGGAGCAGGAAGCAGGAAGGGAGTTCCAGAGTCCAGCAGCAATATATTGTCATTAAGAGTATGCGAACACAACAGGGCTATGTATTTTACTGGTAGGAATTTTTCTTCATATATATATATATATATATATATATATATATACATATATATATATACATATATATATATATATATATATATACATATATATATATATATATATATACATATATATATATATATACATATATATATATATATATATATATATATATATATATATACACACATATATATATACATATATGTATATATACATATATATATATACATATATATATACATATATATACATATACATATATATATATTATATATATACATATATATATACATATACATATATATATATATTATATATATACATATATATATACATATACATATATATATATATATAGATTATATATATACATATATATATACACACACACACATATATATATATATATATATATATATATATATATATATATATATATATGAAGAAAAATTCCTACCAGTAAAATACATAGCCCTGTTGTGCTCGCATACTCTTAATGACAATAAAAGTGTAAAAAATTGGGAATTTTCTTTGCTTTTGTACATTTAGTGTATATGAATTTTCATTAAGGGCATATGATTTCAGTATACTGGCAATTTTTCATGGAATGTCACTACTTTTGTAAAGGCTATACCTCAATACAATGCCTTCTCATAACTGATATAGTTGTAGTTTGACTAATCAAGGTATATGGTAAAATGAAATTAAAATGCCATCAACTAGACACTAGAACCTTTATGCCGACCAAAAATCAGCTGAATCCATCAAATAGTCGATAAAATATAGAATAAAGTGTATGAATACTGGTCATTTTAAATTTTTTTTGGAATTTTCTGGGAAACTAATGTATATGGTAAACTGAAATTAAAATGCCATCAACTAGACCCTAGAAACTCTATCTCTGCCAAAAATCAGCTGAATCCATCAAATAGTTGATGAGATACAGGGTGGCACATACGTACATACGTACACACAGATAACATGATTTCATGATTGAACTTTCTGGATCTCTGGGTTGCCTTGACTAATGATGCTGAAATTCTACACACTTATAGAACCTATCAAATAACAATTTTGTGCAAAGTTTGAAATAATTTGGTTTATTTGTTTTTGAGTTATGATTGATCAAAGAAATGAGATTTCCAGCATAGGACATTCTTGAAGTCTATTAAGGGATAGAGCGCTCTCGCGCCTCCCTTGATCATTCTTAAAACTATTCAGTGGTGAATAATATTATGAGAGGATTGAAAATAAAAGGAGCAAACAAAATCCGATTCATGACAAGTGTTTGTTGACATCGAATTTAAAGATGAAGTAATTTGTTCCACAGAAGGGAACTTCTTGGAAAGAAACTTCGTTCATGGAAATTCTGTGATGTTTGGCACACGGAGGAGGAAAGGAAATTTCTTTACCGTTGTGGTAAAAAGACTAGTGTGTGCTGTGAATGCCTTACAATGAGGAATCATTGCTTGAAGCTCAGTCGAGCAGCTTCCATGGAAATAACGATAGAGTAGAGAGAGACTAGCAACGTCTCTTCTGCTAGACAAAGAGGAACTAGAGATTGGAGCTCAGTCGAGCACCTTCCGTGGAAATAACGATAGAGTAGAGAGAGACTAGCGACGTCTCTTCTGCTAGAAAAAGAGGAACTAGAGATTGGAGCTCAGTCGAGCACCTTCCATGGAAATAACGATAGAGTAGAGAGAGACTAGCGACGTCTCTTCTGCTAGAAAAAGAGGAACTAGAGATTGGAGCTCAGTCGAGCACCTTCCGTGGAAATAACGATAGAGTAGAGAGAGACTAGCGACGTCTCTTCTGCTAGAAAAAGAGGAACTAGAGATTGGAGCTCAGTCGAGCAGCTTCCATGGAAATAACGATAGAGTAGAGAGAGACTAGCGACGTCTCTTCTGCTAGAAAAAGAGGAACTAGAGATTGGAGCTCAGTCGAGCACCTTCCGTGGAAATAACGATAGAGTAGAAAGAGACTAGCGACGTCTCTTCTGCTAGAAAAAGAGGAACTAGAGATTGGAGCTCAGTCGAGCACCTTCCGTGGAAATAACGATAGAGTAGAAAGAGACTAGCGACGTCTCTTCTGCTAGAAAAAGAGGAACTAGAGATTGGAGCTCAGTCGAGCAGCTTCCATGGAAATAACGATAGAGTAGAGAGAGACTAGCGACGTCTCTTCTGCTAGAAAAAGAGGAACTAGAGATTGGAGCTCAGTCGAGCAGCTTCCATGGAAATAACGATAGAGTAGAGAGAGACTAGCGACGTCTCTTCTGCTAGAAAAAGAGGAACCAGAGATAGGAGCTCAGTCGAGCAGCTTCCGTGGAAATAACGATAGAGTAGAGAGAGACTAGCGACGTCTCTTCTGCTAGAAAAAGAGGAACTAGAGATTGGAGCTCAGTCGAGCAGCTTCCGTGGAAATAACGATAGAGTAGAGAGAGACTAGCGACGTCTCTTCTGCTAGAAAAAGAGGAACTAGAGATTGGAGCTCAGTCGAGCAGCTTCCATGGAAATAACGATAGAGTAGAGAGAGACTAGCGACGTCTCTTCTGCTAGAAAAAGAGGAACTAGAGATTGGAGCTCAGTCGAGCACCTTCCGTGGAAATAACGATAGAGTGGAGAGAGACTAGCGACGTCTCTTCTGCTAGAAAAAGAGGAACCAGAGATAGGAGCTCAGTCGAGCAGCTTCCGTGGAAATAACGATAGAGTAGAGAGAGACTAGCGACGTCTCTTCTGCTAGAAAAAGAGGAACTAGAGATTGGAGCTCAGTCGAGCACCTTCCATGGAAATAACGATAGAGTAGAGAGAGACTAGCGACGTCTCTTCTGCTAGAAAAAGAGGAACTAGAGATTGGAGCTCAGTCGAGCACCTTCCGTGGAAATAACGATAGAGTAGAGAGAGACTAGCAACGTCTCTTCTGCTAGAAAAAGAGGAACTAGAGATTGGAGCTCAGTCGAGCAGCTTCCATGGAAATAACGATAGAGTAGAGAGAGACTAGCGACGTCTCTTCTGCTAGAAAAAGAGGAACTAGAGATTGGAGCTCAGTCGAGCACCTTCCGTGGAAATAACGATAGAGTGGAGAGAGACTAGCGACGTCTCTTCTGCTAGAAAAAGAGGAACCAGAGATAGGAGCTCAGTCGAGCAGCTTCCGTGGAAATAACGATAGAGTAGAGAGAGACTAGCGACGTCTCTTCTGCTAGAAAAAGAGGAACTAGAGATTGGAGCTCAGTCGAGCAGCTTCCGTGGAAATAACGATAGAGTAGAGAGAGACTAGCGACGTCTCTTCTGCTAGAAAAAGAGGAACTAGAGATTGGAGCTCAGTCGAGCAGCTTCCATGGAAATAACGATAGAGTAGAGAGAGACTAGCGACGTCTCTTCTGCTAGAAAAAGAGGAACTAGAGATTTGAGCTCAGTCGAGCAGCTTCCGTGGAAATAACGATAGAGTAGAGAGAGACTAGCAACGTCTCTTCTGCTAGAAAAAGAGGAACTAGAGATTGGAGCTCAGTCGAGCAGCTTCCATGGAAATAACGATAGAGTAGAGAGAGACTAGCGACGTCTCTTCTGCTAGAAAAAGAGGAACTAGAGATTGGAGCTCAGTCGAGCACCTTCCGTGGAAATAACGATAGAGTGGAGAGAGACTAGCGACGTCTCTTCTGCTAGAAAAAGAGGAACCAGAGATAGGAGCTCAGTCGAGCAGCTTCCGTGGAAATAACGATAGAGTAGAGAGAGACTAGCGACGTCTCTTCTGCTAGAAAAAGAGGAACTAGAGATTGGAGCTCAGTCGAGCAGCTTCCGTGGAAATAACGATAGAGTAGAGAGAGACTAGCGACGTCTCTTCTGCTAGAAAAAGAGGAACTAGAGATTGGAGCTCAGTCGAGCAGCTTCCATGGAAATAACGATAGAGTAGAGAGAGACTAGCGACGTCTCTTCTGCTAGAAAAAGAGGAACTAGAGATTGGAGCTCAGTCGAGCAGCTTCCATGGAAATAACGATAGAGTAGAGAGAGACTAGCGACGTCTCTTCTGCTAGAAAAAGAGGAACCAGAGATAGGAGCTCAGTCGAGCAGCTTCCGTGGAAATAACGATAGAGTAGAGAGAGACTAGCGACGTCTCTTCTGCTAGAAAAAGAGGAACTAGAGATTGGAGCTCAGTCGAGCAGCTTCCGTGGAAATAACGATAGAGTAGAGAGAGACTAGCGACGTCTCTTCTGCTAGAAAAAGAGGAACCAGAGATTGGAGCTCAGTCGAGCACCTTCCGTGGAAATAACGATAGAGTAGAGAGAGACTAGCGACGTCTCTTCTGCTAGAAAAAGAGGAACCAGAGATTGGAGCTCAGTCGAGCACCTTCCATGGAAATAACGATAGAGTAGAGAGAGACTAGCGACGTCTCTTCTGCTAGAAAAAGAGGAAATAGAGATTGGAGCTCAGTCGAGCAGCTTCCATGGAAATAACGATAGAGTAGAGAGAGACTAGCGACGTCTCTTCTGCTAGAAAAATAGGAACTAGAGATTGGAGCTCAGTCGAGCAGCTTCCATGGAAATAACGATAGAGTAGAGAGAGACTAGCGACGTCTCTTCTGCTAGAAAAAGAGGAACTAGAGATTGGAGCTCAGTCGAGCAGCTTCCATGGAAATAACGATAGAGTAGAGAAAGACTAGCGACGTCTCTTCTGCTAGAAAAAGAGGAACTAGAGATTGGAGCTCAGTCGAGCACCTTCCATGGAAATAACGATAGAGTAGAGAGAGACTAGCGACGTCTCTTCTGCTAGAAAAAGAGGAACTAGAGATTGGAGCTCAGTCGAGCACCTTCCATGGAAATAACGATAGAGTAGAGAGAGACTAGCGACGTCTCTTCTGCTAGAAAAAGAGGAACTAGAGATTGGAGCTCAGTCGAGCACCTTCCGTGGAAATAACGATAGAGTAGAGAGAGACTAGCAACGTCTCTTCTGCTAGAAAAAGAGGAACTAGAGATTGGAGCTCAGTCGAGCAGCTTCCATGGAAATAACGATAGAGTAGAGAGAGACTAGCGACGTCTCTTCTGCTAGAAAAAGAGGAACTAGAGATTTGAGCTCAGTCGAGCAGCTTATGTGGAAATAACGATAGAGTAGAGAGAGACTAGCAACGTCTCTTCTGCTAGAAAAAGAGGAACTAGAGATTGGAGCTCAGTCGAGCAGCTTCCATGGAAATAACGATAGAGTAGAGAGAGACTAGCGACGTCTCTTCTGCTAGAAAAAGAGGAACTAGAGATTTGAGCTCAGTCGAGCAGCTTCCGTGGAAATAACGATAGAGTAGAAAGAGACTAGCGACGTCTCTTCTGCTAGAAAAAGAGGAACTAGAGATTGGAGCTCAGTCGAGCAGCTTCCGTGGAAATAACGATAGAGTAGAGAGAGACTAGCGACGTCTCTTCTGCTAGAAAAAGAGGAACTAGAGATTGGAGCTCAGTCGAGCACCTTCCGTGGAAACAACGATAGAGTAGAGAGAGACTAGCGACGTCTCTTCTGCTAGAAAAAGAGGAACCAGAGATTGGAGCTCAGTCGAGCAGCTTCCGTGGAAATAACGATAGAGTAGAGAGAGACTAGCAACATCTCTTCTGCTAGAAAAAGAGGAACTAGAGATTGGAGCTCAGTCGAGCACCTTCCGTGGAAATAACGATAGAGTAGAGAGAGACTAGCGACGTCTCTTCTGCTAGAAAAAGAGGAACTAGAGATTGGAGCTCAGTCGAGCATCTTCCGTGGAAATAACGATAGAGTAGAGAGAGACTAGCGACGTCTCTTCTGCTAGAAAAAGAGGAACTAGAGATTGGAGCTCAGTCGAGCACCTTCCATGGAAATAACGATAGAGTAGAGAGAGACTAGCAACGTCTCTTCTGCTAGAAAAAGAGGGACTAGAGATTGGAGCTCAGTCGAGCAGCTTCCATGGAAATAACGATAGAGTAGAAAGAGACTAGCGACGTCTCTTCTGCTAGAAAAAGAGGAACTAGAGATTGGAGCTCAGTCGAGCACCTTCCGTGGAAATAACGATAGAGTAGAGAGAGACTAGCGACGTCTCTTCTGCTAGAAAAAGGGGAACTAGAGATTGGAGCTCAGTCGAGCAGCTTCCATGGAAATAACGATAGAGTAGAGAGAGACTAGCGACGTCTCTTCTGCTAGAAAAAGAGGAACTAGAGATTGGAGCTCAGTCGAGCACCTTCCATGGAAATAACGATAGAGTAGAGAGAGACTAGCAACGTCTCTTCTGCTAGAAAAAGAGGAACTAGAGATTGGAGCTCAGTCGAGCAGCTTCCATGGAAATAACGATAGAGTAGAGAGAGACTAGCAACGTCTCTTCTGCTAGAAAAAGAGGAACCAGAGATTGGAGCTCAGTCGAGCACCTTCCGTGGAAATAACGATAGAGTAGAAAGAGACTAGCGACGTCTCTTCTGCTAGAAAAAGGGGAACTAGAGATTGGAGCTCAGTCGAGCACCTTCCGTGGAAATAACGATAGAGTAGAGAGAGACTAGCGACGTCTCTTCTGCTAGAAAAAGGGGAACTAGAGATTGGAGCTCAGTCGAGCAGCTTCCATGGAAATAACGATAGAGTAGAGAGAGATTAGCGACGTCTCTTCTGCTAGAAAAAGAGGAACTAGAGATTGGAGCTCAGTCGAGCACCTTCCGTGGAAATAACGATAGAGTAGAAAGAGACTAGCGACGTCTCTTCTGCTAGAAAAAGAGGAACTAGAGATTGGAGCTCAGTCGAGCACCTTCCGTGGAAATAACGATAGAGTAGAGAGAGACTAGCGACGTCTCTTCTGCTAGAAAAAGGGGAACTAGAGATTGGAGCTCAGTCGAGCAGCTTCCATGGAAATAACGATAGAGTAGAGAGAGATTAGCGACGTCTCTTCTGCTAGAAAAAGAGGAACTAGAGATTGGAGCTCAGTCGAGCACCTTCCGTGGAAATAACGATAGAGTAGAAAGAGACTAGCGACGTCTCTTCTGCTAGAAAAAGAGGAACTAGAGATTGGAGCTCAGTCGAGCACCTTCCGTGGAAATAACGATAGAGTAGAGAGAGACTAGCGACGTCTCTTCTGCTAGAAAAAGGGGAACTAGAGATTGGAGCTCAGTCGAGCACCATCCGTGGAAATAACGATAGAGTAGAAAGAGACTAGCGACGTCTCTTCTGCTAGAAAAAGAGGAACCAGAGATTGGAGCTCAGTCGAGCACCTTCCGTGGAAATAACGATAGAGTAGAGAGAGATTAGCGACGTCTCTTCTGCTAGAAAAAGAGGAACTAGAGATTGGAGCTCAGTCGAGCAGCTTCCGTGGAAATAACGATAGAGTAGAAAGAGACTAGCGACGTCTCTTCTGCTAGAAAAAGAGGAACTAGAGATTGGAGCTCAGTCGAGCACCTTCCGTGGAAATAACGATAGAGTAGAGAGAGACTAGCGACGTCTCTTCTGCTAGAAAAAGTGGAACTAGAGATTGGAGCTCAGTCGAGCAGCTTCCATGGAAATAACGATAGAGTAGAGAGAGATTAGCGACGTCTCTTCTGCTAGAAAAAGAGGAACTAGAGATTGGAGCTCAGTCGAGCACCTTCCGTGGAAATAACGATAGAGTAGAAAGAGACTAGCGACGTCTCTTCTGCTAGAAAAAGAGGAACTAGAGATTGGAGCTCAGTCGAGCACCTTCCGTGGAAATAACGATAGAGTAGAGAGAGACTAGCGACGTCTCTTCTGCTAGAAAAAGGGGAACTAGAGATTGGAGCTCAGTCGAGCACCATCCGTGGAAATAACGATAGAGTAGAAAGAGACTAGCGACGTCTCTTCTGCTAGAAAAAGAGGAACCAGAGATTGGAGCTCAGTCGAGCACCTTCCGTGGAAATAACGATAGAGTAGAGAGAGACTAGCGACGTCTCTTCTGCTAGAAAAAGGGGAACTAGAGATTGGAGCTCAGTCGAGCAGCTTCCATGGAAATAACGATAGAGTAGAGAGAGATTAGCGACGTCTCTTCTGCTAGAAAAAGAGGAACTAGAGATTGGAGCTCAGTCGAGCACCTTCCGTGGAAATAACGATAGAGTAGAAAGAGACTAGCGACGTCTCTTCTGCTAGAAAAAGAGGAACTAGAGATTGGAGCTCAGTCGAGCACCTTCCGTGGAAATAACGATAGAGTAGAGAGAGACTAGCGACGTCTCTTCTGCTAGAAAAAGGGGAACTAGAGATTGGAGCTCAGTCGAGCACCATCCGTGGAAATAACGATAGAGTAGAAAGAGACTAGCGACGTCTCTTCTGCTAGAAAAAGAGGAACCAGAGATTGGAGCTCAGTCGAGCACCTTCCGTGGAAATAACGATAGAGTAGAGAGAGACTAGCGACGTCTCTTCTGCTAGAAAAAGAGGAACTAGAGATTGGAGCTCAGTCGAGCACCTTCCGTGGAAATAACGATAGAGTAGAAAGAGACTAGCGACGTCTCTTCTGCTAGAAAAAGGGGAACTAGAGATTGGAGCTCAGTCGAGCACCTTCCGTGGAAATAACGATAGAGTAGAGAGAGACTAGCGACGTCTCTTCTGCTAGAAAAAGGGGAACTAGAGATTGGAGCTCAGTCGAGCACCATCCGTGGAAATAACGATAGAGTAGAAAGAGACTAGCGACGTCTCTTCTGCTAGAAAAAGAGGAACCAGAGATTGGAGCTCAGTCGAGCACCTTCCGTGGAAATAACGATAGAGTAGAGAGAGACTAGCGACGTCTCTTCTGCTAGAAAAAGGGGAACTAGAGATTGGAGCTCAGTCGAGCAGCTTCCATGGAAATAACGATAGAGTAGAGAGAGATTAGCGACGTCTCTTCTGCTAGAAAAAGAGGAACTAGAGATTGGAGCTCAGTCGAGCACCTTCCGTGGAAATAACGATAGAGTAGAAAGAGACTAGCGACGTCTCTTCTGCTAGAAAAAGAGGAACTAGAGATTGGAGCTCAGTCGAGCACCTTCCGTGGAAATAACGATAGAGTAGAGAGAGACTAGCGACGTCTCTTCTGCTAGAAAAAGGGGAACTAGAGATTGGAGCTCAGTCGAGCACCATCCGTGGAAATAACGATAGAGTAGAAAGAGACTAGCGACGTCTCTTCTGCTAGAAAAAGAGGAACCAGAGATTGGAGCTCAGTCGAGCACCTTCCGTGGAAATAACGATAGAGTAGAGAGAGACTAGCGACGTCTCTTCTGCTAGAAAAAGAGGAACTAGAGATTGGAGCTCAGTCGAGCACCTTCCGTGGAAATAACGATAGAGTAGAAAGAGACTAGCGACGTCTCTTCTGCTAGAAAAAGGGGAACTAGAGATTGGAGCTCAGTCGAGCACCTTCCGTGGAAATAACGATAGAGTAGAAAGAGACTAGCGACGTCTCTTTTCTAGAAAAAGAGGAACCAGAGATTGGACTAGTTCGAAACTAGACGGTTCGATAGCACAACTTTAATAACTATCACGTGCTCCCTCCTGTAAATTTACGATTCTAGAAAGAATCTAAATTAAAAAATGCCAAAAAACAAAAACAGAGCTGGTCAATAGAATCGTACCATACCGATTCGTACAAATTTTTGATTAAATAAACTCTGTTTGATGATACAAATTCATTTTGATTAAATAAGTTCTTTTTGATTAAATAAATTCCTGACATACTCCGCCAATTTGTTCTCGTAATTAATCAACGTAATTAATTAATAAATTCTTGCCATGCATTCATTAACCAATAACTTATATCCGTATTTGCAGACAAAGAAATAACAGACCCTTCGATACTGTTTGCTTAGCGGGTAGTGTTTTTAGAACCGCGTCTCAAGACGAAACACTGTAGCAGTCATAGATTTACTTTGTAATGCGTATCAGTGTCTATGTGAGCTGGTTTGGTCAATCAGCTCGCAGGGCGCATTGATATCATTAGATCCCTAAGGGACTACTTGAGCTTCCAGTGTCCCTGTGAGCTGGTTTGGCCAATCAGCTCGCAGGGCGCATTGATATCATTAGATACTTAAGGGACTACTTGAGCTCCTAGTGTCTCTGTGAGCTGGTTTGGCCAATCAGTTCGCAGGGTGCATTGATATCATTAGATCCCTAAGGGACTACTTGAGCTTCCAGTGTCCCTGTGAGCTAGTTTGGCCAATCAGCTCGCAGGGCGCATTGATATCATTAGATCCTTAAGGGACTACTTGAGCTTCCAGTGTCCCTGTGAGCTGGTTTGGCCAATCAGCTCGCAGGGCGCATTGATATCATTAGATCCCTAAGGGACTACTTGAGCTTCCAGTGTCCCTGTGAGCTGGTTTGGCCAATCAGCTCGCAGGGCGCATTGATATCATTAGATCCTTAAGGGACTACTTGAGCTCCCAGTGTCCCTGTGAGCTGGTTTGGCCAATCAGCTCGCAGGGCGCATTGATATCATTAGATCCTTAAGGGACTACTTGAGCTTCCAGTGTCCCTGTGAGCTGGTTTAGTCAATCAGCTCGCAGGGCGCATTGATATCATTAGATCCTTAAAGGACTACTTGAGCTTCCAGTGTCCCTGTGAGCTGGTTTGGCCAATCAGCTCGCAGGGCGCAATACTAAGATTATCGCCATTATTCGTGGAAACGCCTTGAGTCTGCTCTCGGCCTGCCGAGCCAGCCGGACATTCGAAGAAAACTATGGATTGTGATACAATTATATATAAGGAATCGGTATTTCTCGATATTGAATCAAACAATGTCAAAGTGACGAATAAGGGATTTATTAACTATTTACTGAATTATGAAATAACTGAATTTTTAATAAGTTGTTGTCCTTGGTTAGAAAGCATTGTTTATATGGAAATATTAATTATTAAAAATAATAATGAGCAATTAGAACGCCAGACAATGCATTTTAGTTTTATTAACTTTTTTTCAATTTAATTTTCGAAGATATACTTCCTCCTCAGAATTACTGAATTTCAAATCTTCGAAAATTAAATTGAAAAAAAGTTAATAAAACTAAAATGCATTGTCTGTCGTTCTAATTGCTCATTATTATTTTTACTAATTAATATGAATTTTTAATTTTCAAAATAATATAAAAAAGACGAAACTGTAAGCAAATACCGTAATGTGAAAAAAAAAACAAAACAAAAAAAAAACAAAAACAAAAACGGGTAATCACGTCGTTTCCCGACCCATGTAATTTTATCGGAAATACGAATCGCAGTTGCTGAAAAAATGTTATTTTTTTTTTTAAGATAATCACATGAACGTATTGGCGTTCAATGAATTTAGCGTTACGTATGAATAGTAAGATGGACGATTCCTAAGCTAGTTGATCTAAAAACTTGGAACGGAGAATGGTTAAGACGAAGCGAAGCGAAGTATTAAATAAAAACAACATATTTATTCAGATAGATACAAAACCGGATATGAGAAATAAACTCTTGGTCACATATCGAGAAAATCGTCGGTAATCTTTAGCGTCTAGTCATGCATTACTTTATAATAATAGTACATAGAACGCAGATGATTACCGATGATT
>OY744555.1:27800626-27805626 GCA_963556195.1 Sepiola atlantica | reverse complement strand
ATAAACACTAAGCTGAATACTGAGATAGATGAATACTAAGCTGAATACTAAGATAGATGAATGCTAAGCTGAATATTAAGATAGATGAATGCTAAGCTGAATACTAAGATAGATAAACACTAAGCTGAATACTAAGATAGATGAATGCTAAGCTGAATACTAAGATAGATGAACACTAAGCTGAATACTAAGATAGATGAATACTAAGCTGAATACTAAGATAGATGAATACCAAGCTGAATACTAAGATAGATGAATACTAAGCTAAATACTAAGATAGATGAATACTAAGCTGAATACTAAGATAGATGAATGCTAAGCTGAATACTAAGATAGATGAATACTAAGCTGAATACTAAGATAGATAAACACTAAGCTGAATACTAAGATAGATGAATACTAAGCTGAATACTGAGATAGATGAATGCTAAGCTGAATACTAAGATAGATGAATACTAAGCTGAATATTAAGATAGATGAATGCTAAGCTGAATACTAAAGTAGATGAATACTAAGCTGAATACTAAGATAGATAAACACTAAGCTGAATACGAAGATAGATGAATACTAAGCTGAATACTAAGATAGATGAATGCTAAGCTGAATATTAAGATAGATGAATGCTAAGCTGAATACTAAGATAGATAAACACTAAGCTGAATACTAAGATAGATGAATGCTAAGCTGAATACTAAGATAGATGAACACTAAGCTGAATACTAAGATAGATGAATACTAAGCTAAATACTAAGATAGATGAATACTAAGCTGAATACTAAGATAGATGAATGCTAAGCTGAATATTAAGATAGATGAATGCTAAGCTGAATACTAAGATAGATAAACACTAAGCTGAATACTAAGATAGATGAATGCTAAGCTGAATACTAAGATAGATGAACACTAAGCTGAATACTAAGATAGATGAATGCTAAGCTGAATACTAAGATAGATAAACACTAAGCTGAATACTAAGATAGATGAATGCTAAGCTGAATACTAAGATAGATGAACACTAAGCTGAATACTAAGATAGATGAATACTAAGCTGAATACTAAGATAGATGAATACTAAGCTGAATACTAAGATAGATGAATACTAAGCTGAATACTAAGATAGATGAATGCTAAGCTGAATATTAAGATAGATGAATGCTAAGCTGAATTATAAGATAAATGAACACTAAGCTGAATACTAAGATAGATGAATACTATGCTGAATACTAAGATAGATGAATGCTAAGCTGAATACTAAGATAGATGAATACTAAGCTGAATACTAAGATAGATAAACACTAAGCTGAATACTAAGATAGATAAACACTAAGCTGAATACTAAGATAGATGAATACTAAGCTGAATACTAAGATAGATGAATGCTAAGCTGAATACTAAGATAGATGAATACTAAGCTGAATACTAAGATAGATGAATGCTAAGCTGAATACTAAGATAGATGAATACTAAGCTGAATACTAAGATAGATGAATGCTAAGCTGAATACTAAGATAGATAAACACTAAGCTGAATACTAAGATAGATGAATACTAAGCTGAATACTAAGATAGATGAATACTAAGCTGAATACTAAGATAGATGAATGCTAAGCTGAATACTAAGATAGATGAATACTAAGCTGAATACTAAGATAGATGAACACTAAGCTGAATACTAAGATAGATGAATGCTAAGCTGAATACTAAGATAGATAAACACTAAGCTGAATACTGAGATAGATGAATGCTAAGCTGAATACTAAGATAGATAAACACTAAGCTGAATACTAAGATAGATAAACACTAAGCTGAATACTAAGATAGATAAACACTAAGCTGAATACTAAGATAGATGAATACTAAGCTGAATACTAAGATAGATGAATACTAAGCTGAATACTAAGATAGATGAATACTAAGCTGAATACTAAGATAGATGAATGCTAAGCTGAATACTAAGATAGATGAATACTAAGCTGAATACTAAGATAGATGAATGCTAAGCTGAATACTAAGATAGATAAACACTAAGCTGAATACTAAGATAGATAAACACTAAGCTAAATACTAAGATAGATAAACACTAAGCTGAATACTGAGATAGATGAATGCTAAGCTGAATACTAAAATAGATAAACACTAAGCTGAATACTAAGATAGATAAACACTAAGCTGAATACTGAGATAGATGAATGCTAAGCTGAATACTAAAATAGATGAATACTAAGATAGATGAATACTAAGCTGAATACTAAGATAGATGAATACTAAGCTGAATACTAAGATAGATAAACACTAAGCTGAATACTAAGATAGATAAACACTAAGCTGAATACTGAGATAGATAGAATGCTAAGCTGAATACTAAAATAGATAAACACTAAGCTTAATACTAAGATAGATGAATACTAAGCTGAATACTAAAATAGATAAACACTAAACTGAATACTGAGATAGATGAATGCTAAGCTGAATACTAAAATAGATAAACACTAAGCTGAATACTAAGATAGATGAATGCTAAGCTGAATACTAAGATAGATAAACACTAAGCTGAATACTGAGATAGATGAATGCTAAGCTGAATACTAAAATAGATAAACACTAAGCTGAATACTAAGATAGATGAATACTAAGCTGAATACTAAAATAGATAAACACTAAACTGAATACTGAGATAGATGAATGCTAAGCTGAATACTAAAATAGATAAACACTAAGCTGAATACTAAGATAGATGAATGCTAAGCTGAATACTAAGATAGATAAACACTAAGCTGAATACTGAGATAGATGAATGCTAAGCTGAATACTAAAATAGATAAACACTAAGCTGAATACTAAGATAGATGAATACTAAGCTGAATACTAAGATAGATGAATGCTAAGCTGAATACTAAGATAGATGAATACTAAGCTGAATACTAAGATAGATGAGCGCTAAGCTGAATACTAAGATAGATGAATACTAAGCTGAATACTAAGATAGATGAATACTAAGCTGAATACTAAGATAGATGAATACTAAGCTGAATACTAAAATAGATGAATACTAAGCTGAATACTAAGATAGATGAATGCTAAGCTGAATACTAAGATAGATGAATGCTTAGCTGAATACTTAGATAGATGAATGCTAAGCTGAATACTAAAATAGATAAACACTAAGCTGAATACTAAGATAGATGAATACTAAGCTGAATACTAAGATAGATGAATACTAAGCTGAATACTAAGATAGATGAATACTAAGCTGAATACTAAGATAGATGAATACTAAGCTGAATACTAAGATAGATGAATACTAAGCTGAATACTAAGATAGATGAATGCTAAGCTGAATACTAAGATAGATGAATACTAAGCTGAATACTAAGATAGATGAATACTAAGCTGAATACTAAGATAGATGAATGCTTAGCTGAATACTAAGATAGATGAATGCTAAGCTGAATACTAAGATAGATGAATACTAAGCTGAATAGCTTTGTGAATTTCGATAAAACAAAACACATTAGATATTTTTTGTTCCAATTAAAATGAAGTCTAATAGAATTAATAGTTTCGATAAACACTAAGCTCAAAAACATTGTAATCGATTGAGACGAAGAGACGATTAAGAAAGTCTAATGTAGTTTTCTGTTTGTTCATTCGAGCAAAATGTGTCCAGACGCAGAGCGGGTGGGGGTGGAGGGTATTTCAGAGCACTACCCCCCCCCCCCAGCGGCCGTCTATCCACACTTTATAGTCCTATAAATTCTACAAAGACGGACTGATCGGATATGAAGAAGAAACACACGTGCTTCACATCGACCGATTATTTTCGTTTGTGGCGCTTTTCCGTTTGGAACAAAAACACCCCCCACACCACACCCACACACACAATAAATAAATAAATAAATAAATAAATAAAAATATAAAAATTACAAGACGGATAATGAAAAAGGTTTCTAATAATATAAACTTCGTCGCTGTTTCGGAGCCGTTTGAGATTCTGACTTCTTTGTTCTGTATTGTACCAAAAAAAGATTGCAAGAAGAAGAAGAAGAAGAAAAAGAAGAAGAAGAAGAAAAAGAAGAAGGAGAAGGAGAAAAGAAGAAGAAAAAGGAGAAAAGAAGAAGAAAAAGAAGAAGTAGGAGAAAAGAAGAAGAAGAAGAAGAAGAAAAGAAGAAGAAGAAGAAGAAGAAAAGAAGAAGAAGAAGAAAAGAAGAAGGGGCAAAGAAGAAGAAGAAGAAGAAGAAGAGAAGAAGAAGAAGGAAAAGAAGAAGAAGAAGAAGAGAAGAAGAAGAAGAAAAGAAGAAAAAGAAGAAGAAGAAGAAAAAAAGAAGAAAAAGAAGAAAACTCCGGTTTAAGAACTGATGAATGAATAAATGAATGAATGAATGAAATTGAAACAAGCCGCGCGTGCGTGGCCCCCCTTTGTATGTGACTCGATGTGGCGAGTGTAAAATTCAATACATTTGGGCAATTTGGGCAATTGGGGGCATTTTTGACCCCCCCTTTGACCCCCTGGGGGGGGGGGGGGACCAGAATTTTTCTGAGGTCAAAAATGCTCATTTTATATCCAGAACAATTGGATGGATCAAACGTTATGGGAGAAAAGGGTAATTCTGACTTCTTTGCTCTGTATTGTACGAAGCAAAGAGTGTAAGAAGAGAAAAAGAAGAAGAAAACTCCGGTGTAAGAACTGATGAATGGATGAATGAATGAATGAATGAATGAATGAATGAATGAATGAAAGTGAAACAAAATGAAACACGTGGGAGAAACAGACAAGAAATAGACAATGGCAATCGGTACGAAAATTGTCACGCAGACAAGAAAAAGACAAAAACAAACAAACAAACAAAAAATAAACAACAAAAAAAATGGCAACGCTTGTGTAGGTGTTTGTATCAGTCGGGGATACGTCTTCGACAATCAGTCGGAGAGTGGATTTGTTGCTGTCGGGCTTAGGTATGCTTCTGTTCAGTTCTATGAGGGCGCCACTGTTTTCATAATATT
>OY744555.1:27793126-27795626 GCA_963556195.1 Sepiola atlantica | reverse complement strand
TCGGTTCGCCGAGAGAGTTCGAGAGTCAACGATTCAGCGTCGGATAAAGAAGATTGTCATTTGAGATGACACGACCGGAAAACGATCAACATACAGTCGATAGGGAGGCTGGCGAATCTATTGAACTCCCCAGACGAAATGGCGCCTTGACATTTGGTTGTTAGTTTCTAGGTGGTAAGGTAGCGATAAACTGAGAAAAAAAGGGATTTAGCCAGTTTCGGCGAGCAGCTGAGCGAAGACCGAGAATCTAGGATTTCCGGTCGAAAGTAGATATTATGCGGGGACAAAGGTTTGTTAAATTTCGGTTCGCCGAGAGAGTTCGAAAGTCAACGATTCAGCGTCGGATAAAGAAGATTGTCATTGGAGATGACACGACCGGAAAACGATCAACAGCCAACGTTTGGAGTCGTTAGCCCTGAGGATATAACACTCACACCCAGAACCCAACAGAGTTATACCAACTTCTTGTCTTGAATATCAAGAGTGTTCAATTACGATTCTTCTCTAACTCTCAAAGGTTGAGTTAGTGAATCAGTGAAGAACACACATTTACCTCTCGCCGATTGACCGCTTCCATGTCATAACTTCGGCGATACTTCATACAATATAAAAAACTATGACCCAGATCAAAACTTCGACCCATTTTAACTTTGTCAGGCGAAGGTATGCAGTCACACGACTAACTTATGATCTTGTTTTAAAATGTATTTATAATCCCCAACGTGTGTTCTGTTTCTTTAAAACATTTTTTTTTATTATATATGAGGTTGACCCGAGAACGTATTTCTATGGATATCCTTTGTTGTCCACCAAAAAAAAAAAAATGTTTAGTGAGAACTGCATTCAAGTTATGTACTTTCTTCACGCATTCCAAGGATTGGCGTATTTGTGGGCAGCCAGCTATGACTGTGGGCCGAATTCTTTTCTGTTTCTTCTTCAAGTCTAAATCTAATTTACTCAGTCGACCACAAATCAAGTTTTGTGAAAGAAAGAAAAAAGCAAGGGCGAATGTTCTTAAAAGATGCGCCCATTCAATCTACGCGCTCTGCGCTGGAAATGGTATTTGAAACTGAAGTGTGACAGAAAAACGGACGGATCAAATATTATTTCAAACTTCATCATCACCACTATAATAAAAACCGATATATATATATATATATATATATATATATATATATATATATATATATATATATATATATATATATATATATATATATATATATACAGCAAATTGAAATAAACAAAATGAGCACTATATATATATATATATATATATATATATATATATATATATATATATATATATATATATATATATATAGTAATCCATAGTTACGTTCGTAACTTCTTGGCCTTTTGGCTAAGATCAAAGTGTAGTATCTGTTCCGATGGATACTGCACCCCATAGACTGGTGTCGTCGTGGCCTTCGGGGCTTGATTTCCGCCGGTCTATGGGTCTGTCCTGTGAAGTTCTAGGAGGTCCACCCTCCCAGGCTTCGCCTCCCCTCTTTGGGGAGGAGTAAGTTTATTGCTTACTGCCTGAGGCGCCCCTACCGGGGAATGCCGACGGAGCTGCCCAGGCAATTTTTAAACCCCACTTTCCCGACCCGACCTTGGGTCACATCTTACTTGTGGGAGTAAGATAAAAACTGGCCTTGTGCCTAACTCCTGGAGAGGAGTAAATCAATACTCTGGTGCCCCCTCAACGTGAATTCACTAGACCAACTCGACAATCAACTAAATCCCATCCATTCACTGTGGAGGTCCCCAGATGTCGGAGAGCCTTCTACTGAAATAGCTTCTTTCCTCGTGCTGCTGGCCTCTGGAACTCCCTCCCTGTTCCCTGTTTCTCCGACAGTCTTTTTAGAACGGTCTCTTTTATCACACATGTAAATTAATAACACCTACAAAATCGAAGAACTTTTGGCATGCGTTGTTACTCTCTTGCTAATGGCTGCTCGACGAGCAAGAACCTACAGTGACTTCTAATCTTATAAGTGTTTATCCTCAGAATTAACCAGTAAAAATGTTTTTCTCATACATAGTTTTCGTCATTAGTTTATTATACGCACATTATATACATCATAGAAGGCGGCACCGGGGGGGGGGGGGAGCAGGGTGGGGGTAGGGTGGGGCTCAAGCCCCCCCCCACTTTTTTACTTGCCCCCCCACTTTACGGTCATCAATAATGAAGTTATACATGCATGTGTTTTACCGGCCCCCCCACTTTTTAGGAGAGCCCCCCCCTACACTTTTATAACTGTCCCGCCGGCCCTGTACATAACATAACCGTAATAATCTTTAATTTCCATTCCCTGCGGGACTGTTTTCGCTGCGGTTCTGTCTTTTGGTAGCCATTTTGTTTTGTCAGATTCGCTGCACAATCGGAGTAATTTCTTCTGGTTTAATTATTTTTTTGACAAAGGGAAGTTTCTTTTCCCGAAATATTAAATTAATGGTTTTATAATCACCCGGACATCACACAAATCTTGACACG
>OY744555.1:27730626-27785626 GCA_963556195.1 Sepiola atlantica | reverse complement strand
TATATATATATATATATATATATATATATATATATATATATATATATATATATATATATATATATACATATGCAAATAATTAGATCTAACCAAAAATAAAATCATAAATACGGCTCTCTACAAACAACAACAACAGGCTACCTCCTGAAGACGGTCGCGAGACCGAAAGCGCTCGAGTAATGGCCCAAGAAACAACATTAGGCGCCATGATCCATCAATTATTACCGGAAACCCGAAGAATCGCTCGCCGTCGAGAAATTGACCAAAAAAATCGTAAGGAAAGAAAACTCCGTGGTATTTAATGACGCATGTCTAATTAACGACTGGCTGCCGAAATATATATATATATATATATATATATATATATATATATATATATATATATATATATATATATATATATATATATATATATATATATATATAAAATTCGATGTGTGTGCGTTTGCGTGATGTTGGTGTGTTCCCTATAGAAAGAAAGGTCAGCGAATCTGCATAAAATCTAAAAGTGTAGTCTTATGTAAAATTTACTGGGGAAGACAATGGAAGTGTTCCCGAATCTCTACTTTTACTCCTAAGATGGTTAAGATGGCATACACCCTTTCCCTAAAACTTCAAATATATCCTATTTACCAGGTATCAAGGATTTCATTGTGTTCTGTTCTACTCAGCGTTGTCCAGGAACAATAAATGTTAGAGTACAGCCTTACGGATAGCCCCGGTAAATGAACTACTACTACTACTACTACTACTACTACTACTACTACTACTACTACTACTACTACATCATCATCATCATCATCATCATTATCATTTTCAACACATTAAAGCAGGAGAAAGGAATGATCTAGGTGGAGGAGAAAAAGAGGGTTGGGGAGAGGGACGACAAAATTGGGAGAGGGGAAGAGAGAAAGATAGAGAGACGGCTAGAGAAAATAGAGAGAGGGAATTTTTAATATAATTAAGATGTTACACACGCTATTTAACTTCTTCTATTTTGTTTTTTATGGTCCCGGGCAACGCCGGGTAGCCTTTCTAGTCTATTATATAAAGGGCAGTTGTCTGTGTGTCTGTGTGTGTATGCCCACCTAAAAGTAAAAAAAAACCTACAAAACAAACATTCACAAAGTTTATATATTCTTGATCGGTGTTGCCCTAGTTGGATAAGATTTACAATTACGAAAAAATTCATTGTTGAAAGGTCAATTGAGCCAGGTTTCGTCAGGGGGGTTCGGTTTTTCAGCCATTTCTAATATTATCTATTATATAAAGTAGAAGGGAATTCTTTACATGATTATTATTATTTTCAATACATTAAAACAAAAGAGAGGAATGGACTGGACGAGGGTGAAAGAAGTGTGGAGTAGAGATGTGTAGAAAAACGGGGAAACTGAAAAGAAGGAAAGATAGAGAGACGGATCGAGAGATAGAAGATTTAATATGAAGATGTCACACACACTTTTAAACCCTTCTATTTTTTTTCTGGCCCCAGGTAACGCCGGGTAATCTTGCTAGTCCTCTATAAGGGAGGGAACAACTGTCTCCAAATCAGCCATAATTTCTCTCTCTCTCTCTCTCTCTCTCTCGCGCGCAGTTCATAAAAAGAGAAAGATTTTATCAGCATATCCGCTACGTGTCACTTCAACACTTCAAACTTCTTGTGCATGACGTCATATCCTGACACGTCGCCCTAATAGCTATATTTTTTACTTTTAATGGAATTTTCCATTTTTTTTAACTTACTCTAGCCTTAAATGGAAAATACCGTTTTAAACATTATTTTTACACATCCGCATTTCATCTTTAGCAGAGAAGCAGTTGCGTGATAATGAAGTCGATTTTGTTAATCGACTTCGCAACCCAGTGTGTGAAGATCTCTCCTATTCTTTACAGGTTCTTTCTCACAGAAGAGACGCTGCTAGTCTTTCTCTACTCTATCATTATTTCTAGGCGCTCGACTTGTTCATTCATGCAAAACATTCACAGCGAGATCTTTTCCACGAATGAAATGAACTTTCCCCTTTTTTACGTGTACCTAGCGTCAGCTCGAATTTCCATGGACAGAATTTCCTGTCTGTGGTATACATTATCACGCAACTGCTTCTCTGCAGACTACAACATAGTTATCTTAGAATTAAACGTCAATAAATGCTTGTCATTCCAGTTATTTTCAATCCTCTCATAATATTCTTCATCATTCAACTAACTATCCTTCCATCTTATTAACCCTTATCCTCGAGAGGCTTTGGCCTTGATAAGTGGTGAATCATTAGTAAACACCGATAAACGTGTAAGCTGAGATTGTAGGCAGATATGGATTTCATCACAACACATTACCACAGGACTGCTTCCCTGGTCGTCTTCAAATCAAAAAAAAATGTTTATCTATCCCATATTGACAGTATTTTTTTTTAATATTAAGATTTATAGAACAAAATTGACCTGAGATGACCTTATAATGGTTGAAAGGTCGCTAAAACACCAACAAACAATATAGAACAAAAACTTAAGTACGACAGACCACCCGACCGACCGACCGACCGACCCTGCGATTGACAACTTGCTTGACAGTGCAAGGACCACCTTTTCCACAAGCTCGCCAAAGAGACCCCTCCACGAGCTCGCCTGAAGCCACGACGCCCATTCTCGGAGCATGCCAACCAGCTCCTGCTTTCAACACCCGGTGATGTCACAAAACGAATCTGGCTGAAACGTCACTGGACGGAGTAATGGCAGGCAGCAGATAAATCAATGTTGCACAGATTTGTGGAGGACCCGGATAATCTACCAGGCATGGACCTCCCTCGCCGGCAGTGGACAATGCTCAACCGCCTCAGGACAGGTGTCGGCCGTTTCGCTGCGACCATGAAAGGATGGGAACTCAGGGACTCGGCTGTCTGCGACTGTGGTTACTCTGAACAAACAGCAGACCACATCATCGAGTCATGCCTTAAATATCGACCATCCAACGGCGAAGCCGGCATAGCTGCGCTAGACAACAAAACATTAGCATGGCTTTTCTCAAGCGAGCTGGTGATCTAACAGTGAGATGCTGTGAAGCAAACGAAAGAAGGCAAATATACAAAGTTTTAATAAAAAGCCCTGGAGCTGGCATGGTGAAGTGGACTTATCGGTTCCATAGGACCATTTTCACTTATGGATGTTGGCAACCTTCACTTGGTTCGAAGCAAACGAAAGAAGAAGAAGAAGAAGCAAACGAAAGAAGAAAAAAAAGAAGAAGGCAAAGAAGAAGAAAAAGAAGAAGAAGAAGGCAAAGAAGAAGAAGAAGAAGAAAAAGAAGAAGAAGAGGAAGAAGAAGAAGAAAAAGAAAAAGAAAAAGAAGAAAAAGAAGAAGAAGAAGAAAAAGAAGAAGGCAAAGAAGAAGAAGAAGAAAAAGAAGAAGAAGAAGAAGAAAAAGAAGAAGAAAAAGAAGAAGGCAAAGAAGAAGAGGAAGAAGAAGAAGAAAAAGAAAAAGAAAAAGAAGAAGAAAAAGAAGAAGGCAAAGAAGAAGAAAAAAAAGAAGAAGAAGACAAAATAAAGTTTCAAGGAACCGTCAACATGTCTAAAAAATATAACTACAAATATCTCACCCACAGCAAGAAGGTCTACCCAAGTGCAAGGGTTTACTCTAGCCACACATAACTTGACGAACGTATCTTCGATTTCGTTTCTGGACCGAAATTGAAAGGGCGCCATGTACAACGATTTGTTTAACCCCGTACGTTGTTTAATATGCTGAGAGTGTGTTATTCGCTAAAGGTGCCAATTAACCAACGCAGCATGGTCACAAAACCTAATTATTCTTTAATATCCATAATGTCCACGATGGACACGACTGTCTGGGTTTGTGCCAGGACTTGTTTGATGCGATCAGCCCCCCCCCATCCCCATCCCAGTAATTATGTTCGCAAGTTGTTAGTCTGGAAGCAGAGAAGGTTGTGCACCAGCGACGACGCGAACACATGTGGACCGACCGACCGACTAACCAACTAAGGGACACTTTTAGCAATGACCAATGTCTACTCCAGGGTAAATTAAATTGTATTATTAACAGAAATATATGACATAGTGCGTAGTAATGGCGCTTTCTGACGTCTGATTATAACCGTCACGACTTCGAAAAATTTAGACACTCTCTGTTATGTATTATGTATATATATATATATATATATATATATATATATATATATATATATATATATATATATATATATATATATATATATATATATATATGAAGAAGAATGGAAAGGAATTAGAGAAGCAAAAGCCAAATCATAATTCAATTCAATTGCTCAGAGCAAGGTATATTCCGCAAAAAAGGCAATTTATTCAAGTTAAATTTTCCTTAAGCCAGGCTTTTCAAAGATCAAAATCTTATCATCAGAGGAAGTCGCTGGGATAGATAAGATTTAAAATTTGAAAAAATAAAATAAAAGTTGTAGGGGAAGAAACACAGGGCAAAATTCTGCCCGAATGCAAGCAAATGTCCGATTGCTAAAAAGTCCGGTGTCGAAAAGTCCAGCGGAGAGAATGAGATGTAGATAGGTAGGTCGTTAAAAGGCCCGAAAGGTTGAGAGAGAGGATTCAAAGTTAAATTCCAAGAAGCCACAACTTCAGGTGCGGCGAAAATAGAAAATCCAAAGGGTAAAATGTCCAATAAGAGGTACGCTCGTGGATGCAGGCAGGCTCAGAAGAGAGTGAGGTGGAAAATATTCGCCATTAACAATACTTCCTGGGTAGAGATGTCAGAGAAAATGATTTAAAATGAGAAAAAATGCAGCGAAAATATTTTAAAGTTAGCCCGAAGAGAAAGCCGGCTTGAAAATGAGGAAAGGCAGAAACTCTTGTGCGACCAGTAGGCCGGGAGGGAACGAGTAAGGGGTGTGGAGGAGGAGAAGGGGTGTGGAGAGTGAAAGCGGTTAAAACTAAGAGTGAGATTGTGGGGGGGTGAGTCGCATGAAAGTAGAAATTGGATGTTAGCGCGAATTAGGGTTCAACTAGAAAAGGGAGAGGATGGAGTAGGAGTAAGTCAACGAGTGCTGGGAGGGAGAGTTAAAATACCAAGATGTGTCTATGAACAGAGTTCGGGGTTTAGTTGTTTTATCAGGAGACCTTACTTATAAACAATGAGGCAAAATATATTTGAAGGGTAGAATTAGAGAAATAGTAAGAATAAAAATAAAAAATTGAAAAATTAAAAAAGTAAAAAAAGTAAAAAAGTAAAATAAGAATAGAATTAAAATTAAAGATAAAAATAAAAATAAGAAAATAAAAATAAAAAATGAAAAAGAGATAATAAAATTAGTATTAGTTTTAAGCTCGCAAGGAAAATTATGGGTTGCCCGATAAGAAAATAATAATAGAATGAGGGAAAAAGTCGATAAAATTGGAACTCGAAAATGAGTAGTAGAATAAGGAAAGAGTAAATTAGACCTCGAAAGGATATCCGGAATGGGAATCCCCAAGGTGGTTAAAGGTATGGGTTGAAATAAAATAAGCTGTATACGGGACGCTAGTGCTTTATGGAAGTGGGAGAATTAAACTTTGAAACAAAAAAATTTTCAAAAAGAAGTATATAGAGGTTGATTAAGAAACTTATTAATTAGGTTAATGATGGCAGAAAGAAGCAAGAGACATACAAGGTTAAAGTAGTGACAATAGATTAAACCAGAGTGAGAATGGAGATCGCAGTTAAAAGTAAATATTATGGGGGTTAAAAGATGTAGAGTGAGGGCGGGTTGAGCATGGTCTGAGAGAAGTGAGCGAAGGGCGAGGTAAACTAGGGGGAATAATCGAGGCTATTAAAAGAGTGAGAAGAATTATTTAAAAGTAAAAACAGGAGGGGAAAAATAATTAGAGTGCACAGAGAGAACAGTAAGGAGTTCGATATCGGAGTGTGCAAAGGGGATTAAGAGTAGATAAGGCGAATCAACAAGTGAAAAAAGGGCTAGGGTATAATAAGAAAATGGTGGGTTATATATATATATATATATATATATATATATATATATATATATATATATATATATATATATATGGCAGCATCTTCTCTTGCAGGCAAGTATTGTTGAATATATGACTGGCTGATGATTTTGCCATAATTTACATTAGGGAGACAAATGCAAATTATGGCAAATTCATCAGCCAGTTCCCCTCCGAGACTAAGATCCTAATTCGGACTATTTACATGAGTTGTCTCTTATATTAATCAATATATATATATATATATATATATATATATATATATATATATATATATATATATATATATATATATATATATATATATATATATATATATATATAAAAACGTTATTAAGCAGAAAACCAAGCGATTAGTTGACAATTTGGGTCAAATTCTTATCACATTTTTCTTAAACTATATAGCTTCATGTTTTTTATGAGGTAGATACAAATATGAATTAATTTCAAAATAATTGAAATACCTGTCACCGGATTATTTTTTGACCAGTTTTTCTTGTTTGCCGGTAAGTAATTAACCGTTATTAACCAAACTCGGGTTAAAATCTGTCTGAACACCAATAATAAACGTCCCACCTGTTATAATACTATCTAATAACTTTGTGTCATACCTGCGCGGACCTCCTCTCTCCCGCTCACCCCCTGTATATATATTCATCATCATCATCATCATCATCATCATCATCATCATCATCATCATCATCATCATCATCATCATCATCATCATCATCATCATCATCATCATCATCATTTTTATATTCATTATTATTATTATTATTATTTTTATATTCATTATTATTATTTATATATTCATTATTATTATTATTATTATTATTATTATTATTATTATTATTATTATTATTATTATTATTATTATTATTATTATTATTATTATCATTATTATCATTATTATTATTATTGTTTTTCTTTTTAATCTTCTTATTACACACTTACTATTCTATGTAGCTTAATTGCCATTAATATATTTTTATACTATATTACTAACACACACACACACACACACACACACACACACACACACACATATATATATATATATATATATATGTATATATATATGATAATAATAATGGTAATAATCCAGGTGAAAAATATCCACAGGGTGGTAATCCAGAGAATTTTAACCGGGTTTATAAAAAGTGCTCAATATCAAAATAGAGCTTTATATATGATCCATATATCATATATATATGATCCATGATATCATATATATATATATATATATATATATATATATATATATATATATATATATATATATATATATATATATATATTTATTTATTCTGGTACAGAAAAATTAGTACAACATTCGTACCGTCGGTTTCAAGCACGGAAGGTTTTACCCATCCGGCTCTCTTCAGCTTCTGTTGTCATCTGTTTTGGAAATGTGAGGTCACATGACACTCTTGTTGGGACGCGTTATTTGCTCAGTGTGTTGTGTGTGTTTGTTTAAATTTGAATTTAGTGTCATAAGACCGTTGAGATTTAAAACACGGGAGAAGAAAGAGAATTCAAGATTAAAGGGAATAAAAAGGGGAATAAAAAAGGGGGGTAAAAAATAAAAAATATATATATGAAAAAATATATATATATATATATATAAATAAATATAAAAAAAAAAACATATATATATATATAAAAAAACATTTTAATACTAAGAATAAAGGAATAAAAAAATAATAAAAAAAAGAAGAAAAAGAGAAAAAGAGTATAAAAAGTGGGTTAAAAAATATATATATATATAGAGAATAAATTGTAGAGAATAAAAAAGAGCGAGAGAGAAAGAAAGAATAAAAATAGAAAGAATAAAATATATAAATAAAATATATAAATAAAAATAATAATAATAAAAAAATAATAAAAATTAAAAAATTAAAGATTAAAAACAATATATATATATATATATATAGTCTCGGAAGTTTCTCAACTATTAAAACTATATTTAAAAAAAAAACTTATAGTCCCAAGTCTTTCAGTGGAAAATCACTCATGTAAGTCAATTTATTTTTTACAGTTATTATATTAGTTTGTTTCTAACACCATTTTAAGGGATCATCAGTTGTTTACCATGAAAAACTGTTTCGAGAATTTAAAAAACAAGACAGTATTTAATTTCATGGCTTCCCAGCAGAGTTGATCAGACCCCACTTCCCTTAAAAGACAAAAACATAAACGTTCCTTATACTAAATCTACGTTTTGTTCCATATAAATGTTTATCTAACTTATATTAGTTATTAAAAAAAAAAAAAAAATTCTTTACCTATGCTGTTCGTCTGTCTAATAAAATTTATCCGTTACTAACAAAAATGTTGCTGCATTTTAAAGTGTTTGGACGAATCCATTACACTATTATTTCAGGTGATTAATGTATTATTTTTAGTTTTATATTATAAATATAAAAAATATCAACACATCAAAAAATAAAAAATAAATAAATAAATAAATATGTATATATATACATATATATATATATGCACACATACACATACATACATATATATATACACGTATATACATATATATATATACATATATATACACGTATATATACATATATATACATATATATACACGTATATATATACATATATATACATATATATACACGTATATATACATATATATACATATATATACATGTATATACATGTATATATATACATATATATATACATATATATATACATATATATACACACATATATATACATATATACACATATATATATATACATATATATGCCCATATATATACATATATATACATATATATACATATATATATGTATATATATATGTATATATATATATATATATATATATATATAAATATATATATGTATATATATACATATATATCCATATAAACATAGTTTGAGCGCCCGACAATTGTTCCAAAGCCCTGCTAGTATTTTCCTTGATAAGAAACTTTGAAACAATTGTTGGGCGCTCTAATTATGTTTATTTTAATATAGATATCTCTAATATATATTGAGCACTTTTAGAAAATTATTGATTTTGTTTAGTTTTTGAATATTAGAACTGAATTAGTTAATATATATATATATATATATATATATATATATGGGAAAATGAAAAAGGAAAACCAAGAAATGGATGTTTTTTATGTGTACATCAACGTTTCGTCTTTATTTATAAGACTTCATCCTCCTTTCCCTGCATACACCCCCATACACAAACATTCCAACTTACTTTTCCCCTTCAATCTTGACCGCAGCCATCTGGTCAAACACCTCCCTCCCCCCTCTTCCTCCACTCCCTCTCTGCCATCCACTTTACCCCGGCTCATCTCCCACCTCTTTCTCTTACCACCAGCCACAGTAGTCCTTGCTCACCCCATCCTTCCATTTTTTCCCCACTCATTTTCTTCAACATTCATTTCTATTTCTCCAACAAGTACGGACGTCCACCCAGTAGGGGCCATTATTTCATTTTATTTTTCCTCCCAATATGTCTACCCTACATGTATCTGTACTTGCATGACATTTTTTCTCTATTTTATCATCCTGATGAAGTCTTATAAATAAAGACGAAACGTTGATGTACACATAAAAAACATCCATTTTTTGGTTTTCCTTTTTCATTTTCCCATCACGTCGGATTACCTTCATCCTTCTCTTCCCATATATATATATGTACTAATCAGCGTGGCTAGGTGCAGCAAGTGTATCCACACCGAGAATCGAAACCCGAACGTCAGGTCATATTCAACTGCAATCAGCGTTGTTGACATATTTCTTCAGCCCTAACCCTAACCCTAACCCTAACCCTAGCCCTAACCCTAACCGCCTCCTGATAGTAAAAAAAATTATTTCACTTTTGTTTATATTCTACGTTACTGGTAACGCAAGGGAACTCTATTGGTTTTATAGAAGAGTGTTGCTTTATGCTAAGTGGAACCCGTTATCGCTCCTTCCAGACTGTTTCACTATATATTGTCTCGCATTCACCCAGAGTGAGCGGAAACCGACGGACGGACGGACAACCATATTGGACATTGTATTATTTGAATTTTTCGGACTACTATTTCGGCCGATGTAATTTCCAGGTGCATCTTGTCGAATTTGGGAATGGACTCGTAACGCAATGGATAAAAGTGTTAAGTAACAGTTCTAAGTGACAGTCTTCCAGAGGTTGTAGGTTCAATCCTCACTTCAGGCGATTCTATAAGCATGTTGGCATCTGTTGGACGGCTTTTAAACATTGGTTTCCAACGTAAACTATTTCTGGCCAGGTCTTTATTTACCCTTCTTTCTCTCAAATCTATGCATATCACTTCTCCCTTCTCCCGAAGAGACAGGGACGTCGACGAAAACTAGCGATGCAGTTAAAGATTCAGAAACACTTCCGTTGTCTTCCCCGGTAAATTTTACATAAGAATACACTTTCAGATTTCATGTAGATTCTCTTACCTTTCTGTCTATAGGGAACACACAAATCAATAAAGCGTTAAAAAAAATACGTTTCAACATTTTATATCGAAACAAAAATTATTTACACTCAAATCCTTCTCCCCTTTTCCTTTTTCTCAGTAGCCCCTTACGTTTACAGTGGCTTCCTGCCTTGTTTGGGGTGAATCATGTAAAAAAAAAAAAAAAACAAAAAAAAACAACGATTTACATCAACTGTTTCTTTCTCGGAACAAATACTACACTTTGATCTTGGCCAAAAGGCCAAGAAGTTACGAACGTAACTATTCTATTTATCTTCCTCCCACAAGGTAAGATGTGACACAAGGTCGGGAGAGTGGGATTTGAAAAGCCAGCGCCCGAGAAGGTGAACACTCTGACCTGCAAAAAATGCCTTGGCAGCCCCGTCGGCTTTCCCCGGTAGGGGCGTCTCAGGCAGTAAGCAATAAACTTACTCCTCCCCAAAAAGGAGAGGCAAAGCCTGCGAGGGTGGACCACCTAGAACTGCACAGGACAAACCCACAGACCAGCGTCATCAAGACCCGAAGGCCAAGACGGTACCGGTGCAGTATCCATCGGAACAGATACTACACTTTGATCTCGACCAAAAGTGGGTTTTTTCTCGGATATATATTTCTCTATTTATGATGTCACGTCGGATCTCTTTGATCTATTCCATCTGTGTTTTAGTAGATGACGTCATCTCTTTGTAACATTATCCTTTGGAAAGCGTAATTATAATTGTGACGTCATCTAATGTGCATGGAGACAAACGCACAAGATAACAGAAAGCGTTTTGGTGGTATAAGATAATTATTCCTTGATTGAATTACATTTTCAAACATTTGTAATTAAAGTAAAAAAAAAAAAATCCTGGGCAACGCCGAGCATCAGCAGCTTCTTACTTCCGTCCAGGAGGTTATGTATTCGATGGAATCTGTTGCTCTGTTAGTTTGTGTTCAGCCTAGCGTCCATAACGCTTGACCAATTGTTACCAAACTTGGTCAAAATATCAGTCATAACTTAGCACTGATTGAATTTCGGGATATCTAGGTCAAAGGTCAAAGGTCCAAGATCAAGGTCACGTAAAAAGTAAAAGTCATACTTTTCGCTATCGGTTCGGTTCTGTCTATCCTAGAGACTCGCTACTTGGACAATATTGTTTACAATAAATATCATTCATAAAATGGTAAGTACTTGTCCCCCGTTCAAGTGATTTGGTTGTTGGTTCTTCTGTTTTATGGCATATCAACCCTTTTCGGGTTATTTAATGCCGAATCTGGTCATTTTGGTAAAAGTTTTGTTTCAAGTTCTTTACATCTTCAAATGTTTAGTCATGGTTTTTGGTTGTTTTGTTTTACGGCATATCAACCCTCGGCCTTTTGGCTAAGATCAAAGTGTAGTATCTGTTCCGATGGATACTGCACGCCTGTCCTGTGCAGTTCTAGGAGGTCCGCCCTCCCAGGCTTTGCCTCCCCTCTTTGGGGAGGAGTGGGTTTATTGCTTACTGTCTGAGGCGCCCCTACCGGGGAATGCCGACGGGGCTGCCCAGGCAATTTTTAAATGGCCAGAGTGCTCACCTCTCGAGCGCTGGCTTTTAACCCCACTTACTCGACCCGAGCTTGGGTCACATCTTACTTGTGGGAGTAAGATAAAGCTGTTAAATGTTTATTCATGCCCTTTGGTTTAGTTGTTCTATTTTACGGCATATCAACCCTTTTCGGGTTATTTAATGATAAATCCGGTCATTTTTGGTAAAAGTTTTTATGCTTCAAGTTCTTTATATATTCAAATATTTATTCATGGTGTTTAGTTTGGTTGTTTTGTTTTACGGCACATCAACCCTTTTCAGGTTATTTAATGCCGAATGCAGTCATTTTGGTGACAGTTTTTATGCTTCAAGTTGTTTATATCTTCAAATATTTATTCATGGTGTTTAGTTTGGTTGTTTTGTTTTACGGCACATCAACCCTTTTCAGGTTATTTAATGCCGAATGCAGTCATTTTGGTGAAAGTTTTTATGCTTCAAGTTGTTTATATCTTCAAATATTTATTCATGGTGTTTAGTTTGGTTGTTTTGTTTTACGGCATATCAACCCTTTTCAGGCTATTCAATGCCGAATGCAGTCATTTTGGTGAAAGTTTTTATGCTTCAAGTTCTTTATATGTTCAAATATTTATTGATGGTGTTTGGTTTGGTTTATCTGTTTCTTTTTAACCCATAGTTGGGACCCTAACAGGTACTACCACTCCGGGTCAGGGTGGACCTGGGAGCAATGGTAATTAAGAGGAGGCTCCACATTCCCCAAAGTCCGTAAGCCGGATCTCACCATCGGATGTAGTTTAAGGTCATATCCAGGACCGGGAGTAGGGTAGGAAAAATAAAAATAAAAAAGGGGAGGGAGAAAGGGAGAGGGGCTGTTGTTTTTGTTTTTGGTTTTGTAGAACATAATTAAGTTTTACAAAAAAACAAAAACAAAAAAAAAACGTCAATGTAGGTGAATTTCGTCTCAGGGAGCCACAGGGCAGCCTGATCTGGTATCACCAGTCGAGTGATTTGGTTGTTGGTTCTTCTGTTTTACGGCATATCAACCCTTTTCGGGTTATCTAATGCCAAATCCGGTCATTTTTGGTAAAAGTTTTTATGCTTCAAGTTCTTTATATATTCAAATGTTTATTCATGCCCTTTGGTTTAGTTGTTCTATTTTACGGCATATCAACCCTTTTCGGGTTAATTAATGATAAATCCGGTCATTTTTGGTAAAAGTTTTTATGCTTCAAGTTCTTTATATGTTCAAATGTTTATTCATGCCCTTTGGTTTAGTTGTTCTATTTTACGGCATATCAACCCTTTTCGGGTTATTTAATGATAAATCCGGTCATTTTTGGTAAAAGTTTTTATGCTTCAAGTTCTTTATATGTTCAAATGTTTATTCATGCCCTTTGGTTTAGTTGTTCTATTTTACGGCATATCAACCCTTTTCGGGTTAATTAATGATAAATCCGGTCATTTTTGGTAAAAGTTTTTATGCTTCAAGTTCTTTATATGTTCAAATGTTTATTCATGCCCTTTGGTTTAGTTGTTCTATTTTACGGCATATCAACCCTTTTCGGGTTATTTAATGATAAATCCGGTCATTTTTGGTAAAAGTTTTTATGCTTCAAGTTCTTTATATGTTCAAATGTTTATTCATGCCCTTTGGTTTAGTTGTTCTATTTTACGGCATATCAACCCTTTTCGGGTTAATTAATGATAAATCCGGTCATTTTTGGTAAAAGTTTTTATGCTTCAAGTTCTTTATATGTTCAAATGTTTATTCATGCCCTTTGGTTTAGTTGTTCTATTTTACGGCATATCAACCCTTTTCGGGTTATTTAATTATAAATCCGGTCATTTTTGGTAATAGTTTTTATGCTTCAAGTTCTTTATATGTTCAAATGTTTATTCATGCCCTTTGGTTTAGTTGTTCTATTTTACGGCATATCAACCCTTTTCGGGTATTTAATGATAAATCCGGTCATTTTTGGTAAAAGTTTTTATGCTTCAAGTTCTTTATATCTTCAAATGTTTATTCATGCCCTTTGGTTTAGTTGTTCTATTTTACGGCATATCAACCCTTTTCGGGTATTTAATGATAAATCCGGTCATTTTTGGTAAAAGTTTTTATGCTTCAAGTTCTTTATATCTTCAAATGTTTATTCATGCCCTTTGGTTTAGTTGTTCTTTTTTACGGCATATCAACCCTTTTCGGGTTATTTAATTATAAATCCGGTCATTTTTGGTAATAGTTTTTATGCTTCAAGTTCTTTATATGTTCAAATGTTTATTCATGCCCTTTGGTTTAGTTGTTCTATTTTACGGCATATCAACCCTTTTCGGGTATTTAATGATAAATCCGGTCATTTTTGGTAAAAGTTTTTATGCTTCAAGTTCTTTATATGTTCAAATGTTTATTCATGCCCTTTGGTTTAGTTGTTCTATTTTACGGCATATCAACCCTTTTCGGGTATTTAATGATAAATCCGGTCATTTTTGGTAAAAGTTTTTATGCTTCAAGTTCTTTATATGTTAAAATGTTTATTCATGCCCTTTGGTTTAGTTGTTCTATTTTACGGAATATCACCCCTTTTCGGGTTATTTAATGATAAATCCGGTCATTTTTGGTAAAAGTTTTTATGCTTCAAGTTCTTTATATGTTCAAATGTTTATTCATGCCCTTTGGTTTAGTTGTTCTATTTTACGGCATATCAACCCTTTTCGGGTTATTTAATGATAAATCCGGTCATTTTTGGTAAAAGTTTTTATGCTTCAAGTTCTTTATATCTTTAAATGTTTATTCATGCCCTTTGGTTTAGTTGTTCTATTTTACGGCATATCAACCCTTTTCGGGTTATTTAATGATCAATCCGGTCATTTTTGGTAAAAGTTTTTATGCTTCAAGTTCTTTATATGTTCAAATGTTTATTCATGCCCTTTGGTTTAGTTGTTCTATTTTACGGCATATCAACCCTTTTCGGGTTATTTAATGATAAATCCGGTCATTTTTGGTAAAAGTTTTTATGCTTCAAGTTCTTTATATGTTCAAATGTTTATTCATGCCCTTTGGTTTAGTTGTTCTATTTTACGGCATATCAACCCTTTTCGGGTTATTTAATGATAAATCCGGTCATTTTTGGTAAAAGTTTTTATGCTTCAAATTCTTTATATGTTCAAATGTTTATTCATGCCCTTTGGTTTAGTTGTTCTTTTTTACGGCATATCAACCCTTTTCGGGTTATTTAATGCTAAATCCGGTCATTTTTGGTAAAAGTTTTTATGCTTCAAGTTCTTTATATGTTCAAATGTTTATTCATGCCCTTTGGTTTAGTTGTTCTATTTTACGGCATATCAACCCTTTTCGGGTTATTTAATGATAAATCCGGTCATTTTTGGTAAAAGTTTTTATGCTTCAAGTTCTTTATATGTTCAAATGTTTATTCATGCCCTTTGGTTTAGTTGTTCTATTTTACGGCATATCAACCCTTTTCGGGTTATTTAATGATAAATCCGGTCATTTTTGGTAAAAGTTTTTATGCTTCAAGTTCTTTATACTATGTTCAAATGTTTATTCATGCCCTTTGGTTTAGTTGTTCTATTTTACGGCATATCAACTCTTTTCGGGTTATTTAATGATAAATCCGGTCATTTTTGGTAATAGTTTTTATGCTTCAAGTTCTTTATATGTTCAAATGTTTATTCATGCCCTTTGGTTTAGTTGTTCTATTTTACGGCATATCAACCCTTTTCGAGTTATTTAATGATAAATCCGGTCATTTTTGGTAATAGTTTTTATGCTTCAAGTTCTTTATATGTTCAAATGTTTATTCATGCCCTTTGGTTTAGTTGTTCTATTTTACGGCATATCAACCCTTTTCGGGTTATTTAATGATAAATCCGGTCATTTTTGGTAAAAGTTTTTATGCTTCAAGTTCTTTATATGTTCAAATGTTTATTCATGCCCTTTGGTTTAGTTGTTCTATTTTACGGCATATCAACCCTTTTCGGGTTATTTTATTATAAATCCGGTCATTTTTGGTAATAGTTTTTATGCTTCAAGTTCTTTATATGTTCAAATGTTTATTCATGCCCTTTGGTTTAGTTGTTCTATTTTACGGCATATCAACCCTTTTCGGGTATTTAATGATAAATCCGGTCATTTTTGGTAAAAGTTTTTATGCTTCAAGTTCTTTATATCTTCAAATGTTTATTCATGCCCTTTGGTTTAGTTGTTCTATTTTACGGCATATCAACCCTTTTCGGGTATTTAATGATAAATCCGGTCATTTTTGGTAAAAGTTTTTATGCTTCAAGTTCTTTATATCTTCAAATGTTTATTCATGCCCTTTGGTTTAGTTGTTCTATTTTACGGCATATCAACCCTTTTCGGGTTATTTAATTATAAATCCGGTCATTTTTGGTAATAGTTTTTATGCTTCAAGTTCTTTATATGTTCAAATGTTTATTCATGCCCTTTGGTTTAGTTGTTCTATTTTACGGCATATCAACCCTTTTCGGGTATTTAATGATAAATCCGGTCATTTTTGGTAAAAGTTTTTATGCTTCAAGTTCTTTATATGTTCAAATGTTTATTCATGCCCTTTGGTTTAGTTGTTCTATTTTACGGCATATCAACCCTTTTCGGGTATTTAATGATAAATCCGGTCATTTTTGGTAAAAGTTTTTATGCTTCAAGTTCTTTATATGTTAAAATGTTTATTCATGCCCTTTGGTTTAGTTGTTCTATTTTACGGCATATCACCCCTTTTCGGGTTATTTAATGCCAAATCCGGTCATTTTTGGTAAAAGTTTTTATGCTTCAAGTTCTTTATATGTTCAAATGTTTATTCATGCCCTTTGGTTTAGTTGTTCTATTTTACGGCATATCAACCCTTTTCGAGTTATTTAATGCCAAATCCAGTCATTTTTGGTAAAAGTTTTTATGCTTCAAGTTCTTTATATCTTTAAATGTTTATTCATGCCCTTTGGTTTAGTTGTTCTATTTTACGGCATATCAACCCTTTTCGGGTTATTTAATGATCAATCCGGTCATTTTTGGTAAAAGTTTTTATGCTTCAAGTTCTTTATATGTTCAAATGTTTATTCATGCCCTTTGGTTTAGTTGTTCTATTTTACGGCATATCAACCCTTTTCGGGTTATTTAATGATAAATCCGGTCATTTTTGGTAAAAGTTTTTATGCTTCAAGTTCTTTATATGTTCAAATGTTTATTCATGCCCTTTGGTTTAGTTGTTCTATTTTACGGCATATCAACCCTTTTCGGGTTATTTAATGATAAATCCGGTCATTTTTGGTAAAAGTTTTTATGCTTCAAGTTCTTTATATGTTCAAATGTTTATTCATGCCCTTTGGTTTAGTTGTTCTTTTTTACGGCATATCAACCCTTTTCGGGTTATTTAATGCTAAATCCGGTCATTTTTGGTAAAAGTTTTTATGCTTCAAGTTCTTTATATGTTCAAATGTTTATTCATGCCCTTTGGTTTAGTTGTTCTATTTTACGGCATATCAACCCTTTTCGGGTTATTTAATGATAAATCCGGTCATTTTTGGTAAAAGTTTTTATGCTTCAAGTTCTTTATATGTTCAAATGTTTATTCATGCCCTTTGGTTTAGTTGTTCTATTTTACGGCATATCAACCCTTTTCGGGTTATTTAATGATAAATCCGGTCATTTTTGGTAAAAGTTTTTATGCTTCAAGTTCTTTATACTATGTTCAAATGTTTATTCATGCCCTTTGGTTTAGTTGTTCTATTTTACGGCATATCAACCCTTTTCGGGTTATTTAATGATAAATCCGGTCATTTTTGGTAATAGTTTTTATGCTTCAAGTTCTTTATATGTTCAAATGTTTATTCATGCCCTTTGGTTTAGTTGTTCTATTTTACGGCATATCAACCCTTTTCGAGTTATTTAATGATAAATCCGGTCATTTTTGGTAATAGTTTTTATGCTTCAAGTCCTTTATATGTTCAAATGTTTATTCATGCCCTTTGGTTTAGTTGTTCTATTTTACGGCATATCAACCCTTTTCGGGTTATTTAATGATAAATCCGGTCATTTTTGGTAAAAGTTTTTATGCTTCAAGTTCTTTATATGTTCAAATGTTTATTCATGCCCTTTGGTTTAGTTGTTCTATTTTACGGCATATCACCCCTTTTCGGGTTATTTAATGATAAATCCGGTCATTTTTGGTAAAAGTTTTTATGCTTCAAGTTCTTTATATGTTCAAATGTTTATTCATGCCCTTTGGTTTAGTTGTTCTATTTTACGGCATATCAACCCTTTTCGGGTTATTTAATGATAAATCCGGTCATTTTTGGTAAAAGTTTTTATGCTTCAAGTTCTTTATACTATGTTCAAATGTTTATTCATGCCCTTTGGTTTAGTTGTTCTATTTTACGGCATATCAACCCTTTTCGGGTTATTTAATGATAAATCCGGTCATTTTTGGTAATAGTTTTTATGCTTCAAGTTCTTTATATGTTCAAATGTTTATTCATGCCCTTTGGTTTAGTTGTTCTATTTTACGGCATATCAACCCTTTTCGAGTTATTTAATGATAAATCCGGTCATTTTTGGTAATAGTTTTTATGCTTCAAGTTCTTTATATGTTCAAATGTTTATTCATGCCCTTTGGTTTAGTTGTTCTATTTTACGGCATATCAACCCTTTTCGGGTTATTTAATGATAAATCCGGTCATTTTTGGTAAAAGTTTTTATGCTTCAAGTTCTTTATATGTTCAAATGTTTATTCATGCCCTTTGGTTTAGTTGTTCTATTTTACGGCATATCAACCCTTTTCGGGTTATTTAATGCCAAATCCAGTCATTTTTGGTAAAAGTTTTTATGCTTCAAGTTCTTTATATGTTCAAATGTTTATTCATGCCCTTTGGTTTAGTTGTTCTATTTTACGGCATATCAACCCTTTTCGGGTTATTTAATGATAAATCCGGTCATTTTTGGTAAAAGTTTTTATGCTTCAAGTTCTTTATATGTTAAAATGTTTATTCATGCCCTTTGGTTTAGTTGTTCTATTTTACGGCATATCAACCCTTTTCGGGTTTTTAATGATCAATCCGGTCATTTTTGGTAAAAGTTTTTATGCTTCAAGTTCTTTATATGTTCAAATGTTTATTCATGCCCTTTGGTTTAGTTGTTCTATTTTACGGCATATCAACCCTTTTCGGGTTATTTAATGATAAATCCGGTCATTTTTGGTAAAAGTTTTTATGCTTCAAGTTCTTTATATGTTCAAATGTTTATTCATGCCCTTTGGTTTAGTTGTTCTATTTTACGGCATATCAACCCTTTTCGGGTTATTTAATGCTAAATCCGGTCATTTTTGGTAAAAGTTTTTATGCTTCAAGTTCTTTATATGTTCAAATGTTTATTCATGCCCTTTGGTTTAGTTGTTCTATTTTACGGAATATCACCCCTTTTCGGGTTATTTAATGATAAATCCGGTCATTTTTGGTAAAAGTTTTTATGCTTCAAGTTCTTTATATGTTCAAATGTTTATTCATGCCCTTTGGTTTAGTTGTTCTATTTTACGGCATATCAACCCTTTTCGGGTTATTTAATGATAAATCCGGTCATTTTTGGTAAAAGTTTTTATGCTTCAAGTTCTTTATATGTTCAAATGTTTATTCATGCCCTTTGGTTTAGTTGTTCTATTTTACGGCATATCAACCCTTTTCGGGTTATTTAATGCCAAATCCAGTCATTTTTGGTAAAAGTTTTTATGCTTCAAGTTCTTTATATGTTCAAATGTTTATTCATGCCCTTTGGTTTAGTTGTTCTATTTTACGGCATATCAACCCTTTTCGGGTTATTTAATGATAAATCCAGTCATTTTTGGTAAAAGTTTTTATGCTTCAAGTTCTTTATATGTTCAAATGTTTATTCATGCCCTTTGGTTTAGTTGTTCTATTTTACGGCATATCAACCCTTTTCGGGTTATTTAATGATAAATCCGGTCATTTTTGGTAATAGTTTTTATGCTTCAAGTTCTTTATATGTTCAAATGTTTATTCATGCCCTTTGGTTTAGTTGTTCTATTTTACGGCATATCAACCCTTTTCGGGTTATTTAATGATAAATCCAGTCATTTTTGGTAAAAGTTTTTATGCTTCAAGTTCTTTATATGTTCAAATGTTTATTCATGCCCTTTGGTTTAGTTGTTCTATTTTACGGCATATCAACCCTTTTCAGGTTATTTAATGATAAATCCGGTCATTTTTGGTAAAAGTTTTTATGCTTCAAGTTCTTTATATGTTCAAATATTTATTGATGGTGTTTGGTTTGGTTTATCTGTTTCTATTTAACCCATAGTTGGGAACCTAACCGGTACTACCACTCCGGGTCAGGGTGGACCTGGGAGCAATGGTAATTAAGAGGAGGCTCCACATTCCCCAAAGTCCGTAAGCCGGATCTCACCATCGGATGTAGTTTAAGGTCATATCCAGGACCGGGAGTTGGGTAGGAAAAAATAAAATAAAAAAGGGGAGGGAGAAAGGGAGAAGGGCTGTTGTTTTTGTTTTTGGTTTTGTAGAACATAATTAAGTTTTACAAAAAAAAAAAAACGTCAATGTAGGTGAATTTCGTCTCAGGGAGCTACAGGGCAGCCTGATCTGGTATCACCAGTCGAGTGATTTGGTTGTTGGTTCTTCTGTTTTACGGCATATCAACCCTTTTCGGGTATTTAATGATAAATCCAGTCATTTTTGGTAAAAGTTTTTATGCTTCAAGTTCTTTATATGTTCAAATGTTTATTCATGCCCTTTGGTTTAGTTGTTCTATTTTACGGCATATCAACCCTTTTCGGGGTATTTAATGATAAATCCAGTCATTTTTGGTAAAAGTTTTTATGCTTCAAGTTCTTTATATGTTCAAATGTTTATTCATGCCATTTGGTTTAGTTGTTCTATTTTACGGCATATCAACCCTTTTCGGGTTATTTAATGATAAATCCAGTCATTTTGGTAAAAGTTTTTATGCTTCAAGTTCTTTATATCTTCAAATGTTTATTCATGCCCTTTGGTTTAGTTGTTCTATTTTACGGCATATCAACCCTTTTCGGGTTATTTAATGATAAATCCGGTCATTTTTGGTAAAAGTTTTTATGCTTCAAGTTCTTTATATGTTCAAATGTTTATTCATGCCCTTTGGTTTGGTGGTTCTATTTTACGGCATATCAACCCTTTTCGGGTATTTAATGATAAATCCGGTCATTTTTGGTAAAAGTTTTTATGCTTCAAGTTCTTTATATGTTCAAATGTTTATTCATGCCCTTTGGTTTAGTTGTTCTATTTTACGGCATATCAACCCTTTTCGGGTTATTTAATGATAAATCCGGTCATTTTTGGTAAAAGTTTTTATGCTTCAAGTTTTTTATATGTTCAAATGTTTATTCATGCCCTTTGGTTTAGTTGTTCTATTTTACGGCATATCAACCCTTTTCGGGTTATTTAATGATAAATCCGGTCATTTTTAGTAAAAGTTTTTCTGCTTCAAGTTTTTTATATGTTCAAATGTTTATTCATGCCCTTTGGTTTAGTTGTTCTATTTTACGGCATATCAACCCTTTTCGGGTTATTTAATGATAAATCCGGTCATTTTTAGTAAAAGTTTTTCTGCTTCAAGTTCTTTATATGTTCAAATGTTTATTCATGCCCTTTGGTTTAGTTGTTCTATTTTACGGCATATCAACCCTTTTCGGGTTATTTAATGATAAATCCGGTCATTTTTGGTAAAAGTTTTTATGCTTCAAGTTCTTTATATGTTCAAATCTTTATTCATGCCCTTTGGTTTAGTTGTTCTATTTTACGGCATATCAACCCTTTTCGGGTTATTTAATGATAAATCCGGTCATATTTGGTAAAAGTTTTTATGCTTCAAGTTCTTTATATGTTCAAATCTTTATTCATGCCCTTTGGTTTAGTTGTTCTATTTTACGGCATATCAACCCTTTTCGGGTTATTTAATGATAAATCCGGTCATTTTTGGTAAAAGTTTTTATGCTTCAAGTTCTTTATATGTTCAAATGTCTATTCATGCCCTTTGGTTTAGTTGTTCTTTTTTACGGCATATCAACCCTTTTCGGGTTATTTAATGATAAATCCGGTCATTTTTGGTAATAGTTTTTATGGTTCAAGTTCTTTATATGTTCAAATGTTTATTTATGCCCTTTGGTTTAGTTGTTCTATTTTACGGCATATCACCCCTTTTTGGGTCATTTAATGCCGAATTTGATCAGTTTGGTAAAAGCTTTGTGTTTCAAGTTTTTTATATTTTACAATTTTGAAATTGTTGTTTTTTGTTTTTGATTTTGCAGAAAATAATTGATTTTTGCAAAGGAACAAAAAACAATAAAACATCAATGTTTGGTACATTTTTAGTCAGGAAGTCAATAACTTCAGACAGCCTGATTTAGTAGCGCCAGTAGGTTCTATTTGACCCATGGATGGGGGCCTTACAAGTACTACCACTCCGGGCAAGAGTGGACCTGGGAGCAATGGCAACTAAGGGGTAACTCTACATTCCCCGCAGCTCCCAAATGGAGGCCTCACCACTTGATGTATTTTAAGGTCATACCCAGGACCCTGTTCGAGTGAGGTAGCATAGCAATGAAATAATGCTGTTAATAACCTTCAAGATCTTTTGACCAAACTTCTTGAGTAACATTTCCTTTTTTTTCTTTTCCAGAATTTGGAGAATGACGAAATGTGGGATGTGGATTTAACAGCCATTGAGGTAAGTAAATATTTTCCGTCATCACTCGGGAATATTTATAAGAGGATTTGTCAGTCCTTCGATCGGTCCCGTCACTCTGTCACGTTTCTAATTGGAATAGCACTTTCATCGCTAAATGAGCAGATTTTTTTTTTTTAACATAGTTCACCCCAAACAAGGCAGGCCGCCACTGTAGACGTAAGGGGCTACTGAAATTGAATGGACGCATCTTATTTAAGATGCGCGCATATTCTATCAAAGTGTAAAATACAGGGTGCCCCCCCCCCCAAATACCTCCTATGGAATCGCTAATAAAATACAGAATCCTTTCTGCACACCATCCACATTTAGTACAGTTATACGTAAGTCTCTGACTGACCTGTCCACCAAATTTCAGTAATTAATTTCCAACAGTCTTTGTGTTATTACCGTTCATAGATATGGGGGACACTTTGGTGATCGTCTCATCAATCGAAGGTGTGATCCTGAATAAGCTAAATACTCATCGGACCTAACCTCAAGTTTAAAAAAAATGTATCTGTGGGATTATATATATATATATATATATATATATATATATATATATATATATATATATATATATATATATATATATATATATATATATATGGGAAGAGAAGGATGAAGGTAATCCGACGTGATGGGAAAATGAAAAAGGAAAAACCAAAAAATGGATGTTTTTTTTATGTGTACATCAACGTTTCGTCTTTATTTATAAGACTTCATCAGGATGATAAAATAGAGAAAAAATGTCATGCAAGTACAGATACATGTAGGGTAGACATATTGGGAGGAAAAATAGAATGAAATAATGGCCACTGCTGGGTGGACGTCCGTGTTTGTTGGAGAAATAGAAATGAAAGTTTATATATATATATATATACATATATAAGATTGTTTCGCTGTTTCACAGCTCCTCAGTGCGGCTAGACCAGTTAGTGCCTCAAGCCGGGATCGAAACGCAACCGTCGAGCTGACAGTCGACGATGTTAACCCCTACGCCATCATGCGACACTGACTCAATGTAAGTTGAATCTCAATGTAAACATTGCAATTGCCGGAGCCCGAATTAGTGTTTACCTAATGAGCATTGCCTTTTTTACGCTAATGGCAGTTGGCGATACCCTTACAAACATACGCTCTACCCGGGGGACGTAATATAAGTTGACCTGGGGAAGTCTTACAATAAAAACGAAACATTGATGAATATATAAAAAAAAATATCTCTTGTTTTTTTTTTCCTTTTTCATTTCCCTATTATGTCGGATTACTCTCATCCTTCGTTTCTTATATATATATATATATATATATATATATATATATATATATATATATATATATATATATATATATATATATATATATATATATATATATATATATATATATATATATAAGTAACGAAGGTTTTAGTAATCCGACATAATGGGAAATGAAAAAGGAAAAAAAACAAGAGATATTTTTTTATAAAAATTTATGTAGTTTAAACAAAAAAAATTCTTTTAACCCCTTTTCAAAATAATAAATCAATATGGCAAATTCATCAGCCAATTCCCCTCCGAAACTAAGATCCTGATTCGGACTATTGAAAGGATATACCAAAGGATATCTAGACATATATTCAACAATATATATATATATATATATATATATATATATATATATATATATATATATAAGAAACGAAGGTTTTAGTAATCCGACATAATGGGAAATGAAAAAGGAAAAAAAAACAAGAGATATTTTTTTTTATATATATTCATCAACGTTTCGTTTTTATTGTAAGACTTCCTCAGGATGATAATTTGAAGAAAAATGTCCTGCAAGTACATCGAAATTTTGTGTTGACATGATAGAGTGATAAAGGAAAAGTAGTAGCCGTGGCTACTGTGAGGGCTAGAGGAGAGTCCAGGCTGCGAGAAGTCAGTGATGGCGAAAAAAATTGTAAAAGGAGCAAGGCCGGTTAAATAACACATTTTTGTCACCTTTATTTTTTTCTTTTCAAATTTTCTTCTTATATATATTTTCTTCTCTGTCACGCGCAACTTCCTCGGCAGACTTGGTCTATTAATGACGCGCAAATTTGATAATAGTAGGGGTGGGACGTAATGGGTGAAAATGTCAGATTCATGCGAGTAGTATTTTTTTGTGTTCATTTATACATAAATAACACTAAACAATCAAACATTTTGAAAATTTTGCAAAATTCAGAAGGTGCAAGCCACTAGTTTTTGGCTATTTTACATTCATGAAAACCCTTTCACAGCCTGAAAATGGTCCTAAATTAAAGTACTATATCAGATTTAACCATCTATATCCATTCATAGCTTTTGAGGATGTTTTAGGACCTGCAATGTCGTATAAAACCACTTTTTCACCGAAAAATGATGGATTTTGAGTCCCGTGGAGCCCTAACGGCTATTTTTGGCCTGCACCTTCTGAATTTTGCAAAATTTTCAAAATGTTTGATTGTTTAGTGTTATTTATGTATAAATGAACGCAAAAAAATACTACTCGCATGAATCTGAAATTTTCACTCATTGCGTCCCACCCCTACACTATAGCATTTTTGTCAATAAATAAAAAGAATTCTACTAAATACAAAAAATAGGAATAATCTAGAATATTTTAAACTAGCGGAAAATCTCATAACTTGCTGTTAATCTATTAATAATATTCTTTTTGAAATAATAAATATCTCGCAGGGTCAATACTAAAAAGAAAAAAATTACTCTTCCTCCGTAATAATAATAATTTTGCAAAATTTTCAAAATGTTTGATTGTTTAGTGTTATTTATGTATAAATGAACACAAAAAATACTACTCGCATGAATCTGAAATTTTCACCCATTACGTACCACCCCTAATAATAGCAGTTATAAGTGTATATTTGTAAATATGAATTTAATTGAAGGTTAAAAGAAATGAATTATGTAAATTGTAAAACTTGTCGTCTGTCTGAGCGAGTTTTTGTAACAGTATTTTAAAAAAAGTTGAAAGAGTATTATTTAAAGTAAGATTCTTGACACGTTGTGGGTTCGAATCGCAGTCTCGTCTTGAAATTTCTTTCTACTTTGTTTATACAGGGTGGGCCAAAATAAGGGTCCTATCTTTAAATTTGAATAACTTCCAGAAAATAAAAGTTAAACTCACCAAACTTTATGTGTGTGTAGACTGACCCTTCCGAGATATTTTGAAATAAACAAAACAAATTTTAGCCGAAAAACACTTCTTAAAACTTACAAAAACTAAAGTATTGTTTTTTACACTGTTTTGAGTTTTTTAAGCAAAAATAATGTTTTCTAAATGGGCGCCGTTGGCGGCTTCACACTCTTCGGCTCTTTTTAAAACATTTTCCATAACAGTTTGCAACATCTGAGGACTTATGGCTCTTATTTCTGCTTCAATATTTGCTTTCAGTTCCTCAATATTGTTTGGCTTATTGGCATAAACCTTTTCTTTGAGGTAACCCCATAAGAAGAAGTCAGGAGCTGTAAGGTCGGGTGATCGTGGAGGCCATTGAATTTCGCAACTGCGAGAGATAATCTGATTTCCAAATATACCCTGTAAAAGTGTAAGGGTATCTCTTGCAGTGTGTGCTGTGGCTCCATCCTGTTGGAACCACATCCTGTCAGGTTTGGCGGCAACCCACGGTTGCAAGAAATTTTGCAGCATTTCTCGGTAGCGGTCACCCGTTACTGTTACCTGATTTCCGGCATCGTCTTCAAAGAAATAGGGGCCAATTATCTCTTCAGCAGTAACGCCACACCACACCGTGCACTTGAGTGGATGTAATGTGTGCTGCTGAATTATCCTTGGGTTCTCCGTACCCCATATTCGGCAATTTTGTTTATTGATGAACCCATCAAGATGAAAATGGGCTTCATCCGACATTATTAGTTTTTTGAGAAAATCGGGATCATCATTGGCCAAATCCTGGAGTCGCATAGCGTACTCAAGTCTTTTTTCATTATCTCGAGGTTGAAGTTCTTGAACTAGCTGCACTTTATATGGAAAATATCCTCTTTCTCTTAGCATTCTCCGAAGTGAGCTTCGAGAAATGCCAAGTTCGTACAGTACGAGGCCTACCACTTCTCGCCATGTCGGATATTCCTTGTTGGTCCCTAAAACGAGCAATAATTCCTCGGATTGCTTTTGCCGAAGGAGAGTTTCTGGTGTTGTAATGACGCCGATAGATGAGTTGAGTCTCCGAAATCGACTCATTGGATTTAAAGTACCACTCTATTATGAGGGTACGTTCCTTAGGGCTAATACGGCTCATGCTTGCTTCGGAAGGGGTCCTTTACTTATTCTAAAAAAAAAAAAATCAATAAATAAAAAAGTTATGAATTTTTAAAAATAGGACCCTTATTTTGGCCCACCCTGTATGTTATTTATATGTAAGTTAATCTAAATTAATTAATTAATAGTTTCCCAACGTAATTGTAAGGTATACACATATTATGAACGCTGACTTGAAAAAATTAATTGATTAAATTGTAATTACCCGCCCCCCTCTATTACGTTTAGAAAAATTCTCGCCGACGGACAGACAGACCGACCGACAGAATGACAGACAGACAGAGAACCTGCTCGTTATATATAATTGTTTTTAAATCACGAGGGTCACCATAGGTGTGAACTCAGCAGTTTCAAAAGAAAAGTGTGCCAGAGTTAAGGAGGGTTAAGGTCAGCAAGTGGGAAAGATGACACCTAGTACTGATTAGACGATCACCAAAGTGTCCCAGCAGATTTGAAGTGTGAGAAGATTCGCATCCTTTTGAATCCACTGTTCATTCCTCACAACCCCTCTTCGTCTATTCAATTTTTCTTAACGACCACTGGTTAGCACTCAGTATTGATTATGACTGATATTAAACGAGCATAAAACAAAGACTGTTGGGTATTCATGACTGACACTTGGTGGACAAGACAGGTATAGATTTAAGTTTATTTGAACCAAATATGATTGGATTATAGAAAGCATTGTGGATTTTATTAACGATTCTATTGTGGAATTTTGTCTGAAGGATTCATCCCATACTATTTATGAGTTAGCTGCCTCCCCACGAGGGCTGGATGTGATGTGACATAAGGTCTGGCTTAATGTGGACTATGGTCATGACCTGTGATACCATAACTTGCCGGTGGGGTACATCTTGGTTGTGGAACCAATGTGGCGATATTATCTGCTTTGGACGTAAGGGCGATGTTTGTCGGACTTTTGTGCCGACGGGACGATGTGTTACAACATGTGCACGTATGTGCAATGTCTCGTCTTGTCATCGCCAGTGAGCAATCATCGTCTGACGATAGTCACTGTCGTCCGCCTCTGAGACTGGCTGGCTGGCTGGCTGGCTGGCTGGCTGGCTGGGGACCATCGTGCTGCAAATCAAACATTATGTAATAATGGAACAAACCATTTTACTTTTTAATATAAAAATATATATTTATTTTCTTCCGGAGCACATTTTTATAACTTTGCAGAGAACGCAACAAAACGCGTCTACCTCTGTCAGAATTCAAAAACCAGTCTCTCGTTTACAAATCTCTTAACGAGAGAAAGAGAAAGAGAAGGAGGAAGTGAGAGAGAAGGAGAAAGACAGAGGGAGAGAGAAAGAGAGAGAGAGAAGGGGGAAGTGAGAGAGAAGGAGAGAGACAGAAGGGGAGAGAAAGAGAAAGAGAAAGAGAAGGGGGAAGTGAGAGAGAAGGAGAGAGACAGAGGGAGAGAGAAAGAGAGAGAGAAGGGGGAAGTGAGAGAGAAGGAGAGAGACAGAGGGAGAGAGAAAGAGAGAGAGAGAGAAAGAGAAAGGGGAAGTGAGAGAGAAGGAGAGAGACAGAGGGAGAGAGAAAGAGAAGGGGGAAGTGAGAGAGAAGGAGAGACAGAGGGAGAGAGAAAGAGAGAAAGAGGGAATACAGACGTAATCAGTGTACGCCTTGTCAAATGTTTATTTTTGAGTTTCATAACTGATTTTCTCGAACGACGACTGGTCTGATCTCTGATCCCATCACATGCACCTCTCATTGAATTAGTTTGACACCGACCTTCAGTTCTCCAAATATGACTGAGGCACAGGTGCACTCAGTGATCTCAAAACGCAGAGAATTACTGGTTTTGTAAATAAGTCTGGCATAAGGATTACGAATATTACGCATTGTGCCATAGATCTACAAAATAGCCGAGATAGTGCCATTCATTCATTGTTCATTTCTGTCTTGGCAAATAAAGTCCGAATACTTTCTGATCACGTACTGCGTTTGAAAGAAAATCAACCTTCTATTCATGGTACATTTCTGTTTTTGGTGAATATCGTTTCGTTCTCGCTACTCTTTGATCACACGTCGCATTTTAGAAGAAATTGAATGATTCGTTCACTGTTCATTACGTAATAGCATTCAGTCACAGCCGAGTGAAACGGAGCTAATCAATCAATCAATCAATGAATCAATCAATACTTTCGAAGAAAAATACAGAAAACGGAAATCACACAACGTGACATAATAAATAAGAACATTCTTTCACGGCGATTTCCATTCTATCAACCCCGGCATTAATAAATATATATATATTTATATATATATATAAATAAATATATATATATATATTTATATATATATATATATATTTATATATAAATATATATGTATATATATTTATATATAAATATATATATATATATAAATATATATATATTTATATATAAATATATATATATATATATATATATATATATATATATATATGTGGGGGATGCTAACGCATTCTATTCCTCTTAAATATTGAAGAAAAACGAGCAAGAAAACGTCAACATTCAACACAAATGAAGGGCAAACAAAATATCCAATACTCAAACATTTATATTAACAACAACAATTTATTTTGCATTTTTACACATAAAAATTATATTCCATATTTGACGAAAGTCTTTTAGTGTCTTTTGGATAAATGTCTCTTTGACGGCTTGAAAGAAATAGTGTCTTTTTGTTATTTAAAGCTATGTCTCTTTAAATAAGTTTTGTATGAAGAAAAACGCACGTGTGTGTGTGTACGTGTGTGCGTGTGTAATTGAAAAGAGAGAAAGAAAATGCCAAGCTTACTATGAGTGTCCAGCAGTCAGAAAAGGGGAGAAGGAATGATTTGACGCGACAGGTAGTCGTCGCATCGTCTTGCGACTGGCCGATGGAGCGAAACAATTCTCCCTGCTGTGTCTGAAGAAATTCTGGAGGCAAGAGACCGGATCCGTCGCAAACGACGTTTATATATGTCCTAATCAGCAGGGGCAGTGACCGGAAACATATGATCCCTATTTTGGCGTTTTCTGCGGGGTGTTGAAAAACGCCTGTCGACTGCTGTTGAAAGGTGAATTCCATAGGTTGATTCAATGATTTTGCAGTAGGGTGCGTATAAATATGTAACGCAATTCGTGTACGCGTCGTGACGAAATACGAAACGTTGGCCGTTAGCTTTTTTTTTTTCATTTATCTCCCTCCAACAGCGATAAGGTGTGACACAAGGTCGGAAAAGTAGGATTGAAAAGCCAGCGCCCTAAAAAAGGTCACTCTGGTATACAAAAAATACTGGGCAGCCCTGTCGGCATTCCCCGGTAGGGGTGCCTTAGGCGATTAACAATAAACTAACCCTATGCTCAAAGGGTGAGAAGACAAAGCCTGGGAGGGTGGACCTCATAGGACTGAACATGACAAATCCTAAGACAGGCGGAATAAAGACCCGAAGGTCAAGACGGTACCGGTCTATAGGGTGTAGCATCCATCGGAACAGATACGACACTTTGATCTCAGCCAAAAAGCCGAGATGGTTTGTATTTATCTCCCTTCTATAGCGGTAAGATGTGACACAAGGTCAGAAAGTGGGGTTGTAAAGCCAGCGCCCTAAAAAAGATTACTCTGGCCTACAAAAAATGCCTGGGCGGCTCGTCGGCATTTCCCAGTAGGGGCGCCTCAAGCGACTAGCAATACATTAACCCCATTCTCAAAGGATGAGAAGACAAAGCCTGGGAGGGTGGAATTCCTAGAACGGCATAGAACAATCTCTAAGACCGGCGGAATCAAGGCCCGAAGGCCAAGACGGTACCGGTCTATAGGGCGTGGCATCCATCGGAACAGATACGACACTTTGATCTCGGCCAAAAAGCCGAGATGGTTTGTATTATCTCCCTTCTGTAGCGGTAAGATGTGACACAAGTTAAAATGTCCTCTTTGTACGTCAACTAACACATTGTACTCTTTGGCCTTTTGGCTATGAGCAAAGCGTAGTACCTGTTCTGATGCTACACTTCTGTTCTCAGCCAGTGAAGGAGAAATCTTTGTTGACTAAGGCAATTTGAATTTTTTGTTCAAATCCAGAGTGGCCCTTTTTGGGGAGCTGGATTTCACCACGTTAAAAACTGGCTTTATATCTAACTTTGCCCTCGTGGGGAGGCAAGTAAATAGGAACATATTCCACGTACCGTCTTACAACAAAAAAGGGCACTTTTTTTTCTGTGACTTCGCGTCGTCAACGTTCGGGCAAGTCCCGGAAGCGCCCGAGAGTTGACGAAACTACTAATCAAGAAACATTTGCTTATAAACAGTTTGTTTTCGTTAAAATAGGAAAACAGAACAAAAAAAAAATTGTTAAAAAACAATAACATTTGCTTAACAAATCAAACAAAATCATCATTTGAATTTTCCGGTTCACAAACAAAATAACATTTTAATTAAAAACGTTTGATTAACAATGGTTCCTTTGACAAAAAAAGAACAAAAAATAACCATCTAATTACTAACAGTTGTTCGTTCTTTATTTTTGTTTATGTATTTTAGTTTGATTTTCTTCGTCATAATTTATCGGCTGGCAGTTTTCAATCTAGCGTTTGTCATGTTTAACCTCGTCAACTCTCGGGCGCTTCCGTAACCTGTCCGAACGTTGACGACGCGAAGTCACGGAGAAATGGTGCGTCAGCTATAAGAGTACCTTGTTTTGTTTTATAAAACTTTATCCTCGTTGTCGCTAATGCATGAAAAGCAACACCTTTATCCGTAGATCATATTGTGTAAACATTATACGTGGAAATCTTGGATCAATATTCAGCTCATATTAACATGATCGACGGTCGACTGACTCTTACTGATCACCCCTTCGTGTATGATTTAACCTCCTGCCAAAATACGAGATGGCAGAGAGAAATGAAAAACAAAAAAAAAAACAAATATATCAGTTGTGGCTGAGACACCGCACCAATAGGTGCAGTTAGCATATCGTATGTTTTTTTTTTATACGAGAACACCGACGGTCGAGTCATCCGAGATGCGGTTTCCTGAGGAAGTCATGAATTTCGAAACGTGCTGGAAAAGACAGGTTCCGATGCTGACAATGGAAATGAGAATGATGTTGAAGAGATATTGATTTAGAAAAATAGATCTGAGAATTGTTTCCAAATTTTTTTAGATGAGGATTGATAATTTGTATCGTTTAGACTACTGTTCTCATCTTGAATGTTATTCTCACAACGTTTCGGTCGATGTAACCTCAAACTCCTTTCGGCTGCTTCTTTTACCTATTTGATAGTATGTTCTGAATTTTTTAGATGAGGATTGATAATTTGTATCATTTAGATTATTCGGACTACTGTTCTCATCTTGAGTGTTATTCTCACAACGTTTCGGCCGATGTAACCTCACACTTTCTTCGGTGGCTTCTTTTACCTATTTGATAGTATGTTCTGAATTTTTTAGATGAGGATTGATAATTTGTATCATTTGGACTACTGTTCTCATCTTGAATGTTATTCTCACAACGTTTCGGCCGATGTAACCTCAACCGTTTTCAGGTGTATCTTGTCGAACTCTGGAATATTTCTGTCGAACTCGGGAATCTGTACGGAATTTCGAACAGAACCCTTTATTTAATCCACGGCGCTAGATTGTTCTTGTTCCCTCAGCCATGAATCCTGGTCTCGTATCAATTCGGCCAACGCGACAATCACACTTTGAAATGCAAGAGAAATACGCCTTGTATTCTTTCAATGTAAACACAAGTACTGTGATTCTAAAGAGAGTTCTATCTCCCAAGGGATAGCACCATGCAACGTGGCTGATTTATGAATCATTAATTTATTACCTCTTGAAATGGCGCAACTTCAGTAATTCACAATTGTATTCTTAGTATTGCTCGCAACCTTCAGAAGTACTAAGTAAATATTTAGTTCTAAGGGACAGTCATCTAAAGTATGAAGGTTCAATCCTCATTGCGGGCGATACTAAGAATAATGAACTCTTATAGATGACGCACCATGTTTTCGTGATTTCGCGTCGTCAACGTTCGGGCAGCTTGAAAGATCTTGCAGAGTACAGCAATAATGGAAAAGACTGTGTAAAAACTAGGAAACTGTTGTATGACCACGTGCGTCAAAGACACGCAAAGAAGAATTTAAAGCCTAGAGAGAAAGTATGCCCTATGAGCTTACCAAATCAAGGGGCTTTATAAAGGTGAAGAGCATTTATCGGAATACACTCTATATATTGTTTGACAGTTTTTTCCATTATTAAATTAATACATTTATAATGTATATGATTATATTTGATATTTCGAGACAAATCTCCTTTTCAGATAAGATTAAAAAATCTGATGAGAATTGTTTTCGCTTTGGTTATTGGGATATATACATATCTACTAGTATATCGATATTTTAATTTCGGTTGGTTTGACAGTTTTTCCATTATTGAATTAATACATTGATAATGTATATGATTATATTTAAAATTTAATATTTCGAGACAAATCTCCTCTTCAGAAAAGATTAAAAAATCTGATGAGAATTGTTTTCGCTTTGGTTATTGTGATATATACATATCTACTAGTATATCGATATTTTAATTTCGTTTGGTTTGACAGTTTTTCCATTATTGAATTAATACATTGATAATGTATATGATTATATTTAAAATTTAATATTTCGAGACAAATCTCCTCTTTAGATAAGATTAAAAAATCTGATGAGAATTGTTTTCGCTTTGGTTATTGTGATATATACATATCTACTAGTATATCGATATTTTAATTTCGTTTGGTTTGACAGTTTTTCCATTATTGAATTAATACATTGATAATGTATATGATTATATTTAAAATTTAATATTTCGAGACAAATCTCCTCTTCAGAAAAGATTAAAAAATCTGATGAGAATTGTTTTCGCTTTGGTTATTGTGATATATACATATCTACTAGTATATCGATATTTTAATTTCGTTTGGTTTGACAGTTTTTCCATTATTGAATTAATACATTGATAATGTATATGATTATATTTAAAATTTAATATTTCGAGACAAATCTCCTCTTTAGATAAGATTAAAAAATCTGATGAGAATTGTTTTCGCTTTGGTTATTGTGATATATACATATCTACTAGTATATCGATATTTTAATTTCGTTTGGTTTGACAGTTTTTCCATTATTGAATTAATACATTGATAATGTATATGATTATATTTAAAATTTAATATTTCGAGACAAATCTCCTCTTTAGATAAGATTAAAAAATCTGATGAGAATTGTTTTCGCTTTGGTTATTGTTATTGATACATATCTACTAGTATATCGATATTTTAATTTCGTTTTGTTTTATATGTTTCAAATAAATTTCTTGTTTCAGGCAACCCAAACGTCAAACAATGAAAATTATTATTATATTTAATTATTATTATAATAAATTAATCATTATATTTGATATTTTATATTTCGAGACAAATCTCCTCTTCAGATAAGATTAAGAAATCTTTTCTTCATATAAGATTAAGAAATGATTACTATATTTAAGTATTATTATATTAAATTATTATCATATTTAATTATTATTATATTAAATTTATTATTATATTTAATATTTAATATTTCGAGACAAATCTCCTCTTCAGATAAGATTAAGAAATAATTATTATTATATTTAATTATTATCATATTTAATTATTATTATATTAAATTAATTATTATATTTAATATTTAATATTTCGAGACAAATCTCCTCTTCAGATAAGATTAAGAAATCCCCTCTTCAGATAAGATTAAGTAATAATAATTATTATATTTAATTATTATTATATTTCATTATTATTATATTTTATTATTATTATATTTAATTATTATTATATTAAATTTATTATTATATTTGATGTTTAATATTTCGAGATAAATCTCCTCTTCAGATAAGATTAAGAAATTATTTTTGTTGTTGCAGGCAACCCAAACGTTAAACAATGAAAATTATTATTATATTTAATTATTATTATATTTAATTATTATTATATTAAATTTATTATTATATTTGATGTTTAATATTTCGAGACAAATCTCCTCTTCAGATAAGATTAAGAAATTATTTTTGTTGTTGCAGGCAACCCAAACGTTAAACAATGAAAATGCTCGCCAAAAGTTGCTGCTGAGACGAAAAAGTTCTTTGGCTCAACGGCAAAGACCGACCCGCAACAGGAAAAGATTTTCGGACAGTGAGAGCGAATCAAGTAAGATTATATTTTCAAACGTTTTATTTGGCCCATTTTTCTTCGAAAATGAAGATAAAAATGAAAATTTTTTTTTTTATTTTGAAATTATTTATTTTCTTGCTTTTAATAAATCTTACTTGTTTTCAGTTTTCACCCCGTTCACCGGATATGCACAGCTGCTAGGTCTAAATAAACGACGGGTATTCTTCTGTAAACATGCAGTAGGCAGTTGCAATGGTGTTGTAAACATGAACTATGTTTAGTACTGCATGCAAAGATAAATAAAGAGAGCATTCTATCGTTGGCTAGTATGATGTATGTGATTAAAGGGATATTATAACTCCTGAATATTTTAAGCCATAGTTTATTAGAGGTTATTTTATAAACATGCACCATGTGGTTGCATGTTTAGCATTGCATGAATGCGAATAGCAAGTGATTAATATTTAATAAAGATTAATAAAGAGAGCATTCTCTCGTTGGCTAGTATGATGTATGTGAATATTTTAAGCCATAGTTTATTAGAGGTTATTTTATAAACATGCACCATGTGGTTGCATGTTTAGCTTTGCATGAATGCGAATAGCAAGTGAGTAATATTTAATAAAGAGAAATAAAGAGAGCATTCTCTCGTTGGCTAGTATGATGTATGTGATTAAAGGGATATTATAACTCCTGAATATTTTAAGCCATAGTTTATTAGAGGTTATTTTATAAACATGCACCGTGTGGTTGCATGAATGCGAATAGCAAGTGAGTAATATTTAATAATTAATGCAAATAACAGACTTGTTGCAAGTGAGTAATATTTAATAAAGAGAAAAAAGGCCACGCAAATAAATTGAAAGTTAGGCAAATAAATGTTTTTTTTGTTTGAAATAAAATAAGTACATGAGAGAAATTTATAGGGGCATCCTAAGTGGGGAGTGGTGCAGCAAGATGTTTATTCACATTACATAAACATTTCTGCATGTTAGTACAGTCGGGGAAACAGGGAGAAAGGAGGGAATTCCAAAGAAGCTATTAGAGTAGAAAGTTTTCCGGTGAATGAGTGAGTAATATTTAATAAACAGAAAAGAGGACACGCAAATATATTGAAAAAAAAAAAAATTTGGCCCGACCCCTAAAATTTTTCTACGACCCCTTAATCTCTCCAGCATCCTCCTCAACTTTTTTTCACTCTCCCACAACTGTGAGAAATATTTTAAGTTCAAAAAAAAAAAATTTGGCCCGACCCCTAAAAAGTTTGGCCCGACCCCTAAAGTTTTTCTACGACCCCTTAATCTCTCTAGGCCCCTCCTCAACTTTTTTTATCACTCTCCCACAACCGTGAGAAATATTTTAAGTTAAAAAAAAAAAATTGGCCCGACCCTAAAAAGTTTGGCCCGACCCCTAAAATTTTCCCCGACCCCCTAACTTCTCTAGCCCCCCCACCCCCTGATTACGAGTTAGGTCACTCAAGAAACGTTTTTTGTTTGAAATAAAATAAGTACCTGAGAGAAATAAGTACTTGAGAAAAGGAATGCATGCGAATAGCAGACTTGCTGCAAGTGAGTAATATTTAATAAAGGTCACATAAAGAATTTAAAATATCCCTGATTGCGAGTTGGGTCACCTAAGAAATTTCTTTTTGTTTGAAACAAAATAAGTGTCTCAATAAACGAGGGTTAGGGTTAGGGTTCATACTGAGTGCAACCTACCTGAGAAAAGGGTTAGGGTTAGGGTTAGGGTTTATACTGAGTGCAACCTACCCGAGGAAAGTAATGTCCATAGATTGTCTGCAGATAATAATTTTTGAGTGGACACTGTCTCTAATGGACACCTGGATATAGTGAAAATCCATTGTTAACAAAAAATAGGATAGGTATAGGAGCATCATCAACAAACCCTTTGTTCGCGGGAAGCCAAACGATTGGCTGAGAGAACAACAAAGAATCTGATTGGTTAACTAGCAAGCCATGTATATAAAAACACCTGACAAAAATAACTCCATGCATCTAGCCTGACGATCCCCCCGGGGATGAAACACGGGAGCCTCTGTGTAGCTTGATTGTCATATATATTTTCATTGCTTACTATATATATATATATATATATATATATATATATATATATATATATATATATGTTTTTGGGTTGATATATTTGATGTTATGTATTTTTATGTATTTGTGTATATAATTTTTATGTATTTTCAAAGCTTAATTTTATTACCTGTAGTAGTATAACTGCGGTAATGGTCCTCTGAAGAGAAGAATTATATTTGAAAACTCATGAGCTAAGGACTTAAGGATACTTTGCTTGAACTTTGAATTCTAATAATATTTTATTACTTCATTTTATATTATATATATATATATATATATATATATATATATATATATATATATATATATATATATATATATATATATATATATATATATGTGTGTATCGAGGCAGCATTTTTTCTTTAAGACACGTATTATTAAAAATAACTGACAATTTTTGTCTGGCTATTTTAGTGTAGATCCCTTCAATTTTCCGGATTAAAATCTTAATCTCGGAAGGAATAGCTATAGCTAGACACCTTACTAATGAACATTCCTGTCCCCGCTCTCAAATCCGAAAACTTCTCGTAGACAATACTAAAATCCTAGAACATAATACTAATACTCAAAAACTCCACATACTAGAAGCTCTACTCATTAAAACTAAAACACCTGCTATTAACAAGATTAATTTTAACACTAGCACTAATATACTTAAATGCTTATAATACCTAATAAACTTAGTTAAATTTTCCCGCCATAATTAATTATAAATCTCACTCCAGGTCTTTACCTGTTTGTCATTATTCCACTGACGATGGACCCAGACGGGTCAGAAAGTACTCTGGACCAATATGTACACTATGGCAGTTTCATCAGCCAATTTCCTTCCGAGATTAAGATTTTAATCCGGAAAATTGAAGGGATCTACACTAAAATAGCCAGACAAAAATTGTCGGTTATTTTTAATAATATATATATATATATACCTTAGTTAATAATGTTAAATCCCGAATACAAATCATTCAAAAACTCTGCAGAGTTTCTGACTTTAGACTGCCCGGATGATATCTTTATTTAAATTCCTTTGGGATTGATTTAAAGTCCTTTAATCCAAGTTTTAAACTTGAATTGAATTAATGTTGTTCCTTTTAACCTTTTTATCTCTTCATAAGTATAATCCTTAAACCCATTTTCTCTCCCTAATTTCTTTAGAAGACGCATTATTAAACCCCAAAAACAGTAACGGCCAAATATATGCTACTCATAAACATTGGCGCACGGGATTTATATAGAAACATTAAAAAAAATTTTCTTTTTTTAATTTTTCAATTTTTTAATATCTCTTTAAATCTTCTCCTGTTTTAAATCTCAACTTTTACTTTTCACCCACCCACCCCTTATTTTCAAACCTTATTAAACCTTCCATACACTAAATTTAAACAAACATACATAACACTCTAAACAAATAACGCGTCCAAACGAGAGTGACACGTGACTTCACATTTTTGAAACAGATGACAACAGAAGCTGAAGAGAGCCGGATGGCTAAGTCCTTCTGTGCTTGAAACCGACGGTACGAATGTTGTACTAATTTTTCTGTACCAAAATGAATAATATATATATATATATATATATATATATATATATATATATATATATATATATAATACGGATATGCGAACGAGGGCAGCACCTCTATAAAAAGCATTCCTGCCCCCGTTCGCATATCCGTAAACTTCTAGTAGATAACACAAAAATCATCGCACAAAATACTAATACACTTAAACTCCACATACTCGAAGCCCTATACATTAAAACAGAAAAAACAGCTATTAACAAGATTAATTATACTATTAGTACTAATATACTCAAATGCCTATAAATATAAATTTAAATTAAACACAGTCCTTTATTTTTCCCGCCTAAATAGAATATATATTCACTCCTAGGTCTATGCCTGGTTAACATTGCTCCACTGACGATGGACCTGGAAGGGTCCGAAAGCGCTTTGGGAAGCTTTGGCAATTTTATCAGCCAGTTTCCGTCTGAAACTAAGAACCTAATCAGAAAAACGGAAAGGATCATAGAAAAAATATCCAGACACAAGATGTCCGTTATTTTTAATGATACTTGTATAAAAGAAAAGATGCTGCCAAGATACATATAAATATATATATATATATATATATTTATTTATTCTGGTACAGAAAAATTAGTACAACATTCGTACCGTCGGTTTCAAGCACGGAAGGTCTTACCCATCCGGCTCTCTTCAGCTTCTGTTGTCATCTGTTTTGGAAATGTGAGGTCACATGACACTCTTGTTGGGACGCGTTATTTGCTCAGTGTGTTGTGTGTGTTTGTTTAAATTTGAATTTAGTGTCATAAGACCGTTGAGATTTAAAACACGGGAGAAGAAAGAGAATTCAAGATTAAAGGGAATAAAAAGGGGAATAAAAAAGGGGGGTAAAAAAAAAAAAAATATATATATGAAAAAATATATATATATATATATATATAAATAAATATAAAAAAAATATAAAAAAACATATATATATATATAAAAAAACATTTTAATATTAAGGATAAAGGAATAAAAAAAGAAGAAAAAGAGAAAAAGAGTATAAAAAGTGGGTTAAAAAATATATATATATATATAGAGAATAAATTGTAGAGAATAAAAAAGAGCGAGAGAGAAAGAAAGAATAAAAATAGAAAGAATAAAAAGAATAAAAAGAATAAAAATATATAAATAAAATATATAAATAAAAATAATAATAATAAAAAAATAAATAAAAATTAAAAATTAAAAATTAAAAATTAAAGATTAAAAACAAAAATAATAAAAATAAAGAAAGGGTTTCTCTGACAACAGAAGCTGAAGAGAGCCGGATGGGTAAGACCTTCCGTGCTTGAAACCGACGGTACGAATGTTGTACTAATTTTTCTGTACCAGAATAAATAAATATTATGCTCTTAATTTTTAACTTTGATTCTTAATTAATCGAGCACTCTGCTGGGATTTTTCCTACCATTCTACAAAGAATTTATATATATATATATATAGAAATATATATATATATATATATATATATATATATATATATATATATATATATATATATATATATATATATATATATATATATATATAAAGTGGTGTACTAAAAGCGAACTTTTAGGAAAAGTAAAACCTATTGCGACTTCCTCTGATGATAAGATTTTGATCTTTGAAAAGCCTGGCTTAAGGAAAATTTAACTTGAATAAATTGCCTTTTTTGCAGAATATACCTTGCTCTGAGCAATTGAATTGAATTATGATTTGGCTTTTGCTTCTCTAATTCCTTTCCATTCTTCTTCATTATATATATATATATATATATATATATATATATATATATATATATATTGTGGCTTCAATGCATGTTCCTTTCAGTAGTAGAACACTGTGACGACGGTTCGTTGGTGAAAGATGTTGATGTTAATAGGAATTTGTTTGTAATCAATGGTCATGCATTTAGTCTTGGGCGTGTTTATAGAAAGACTAAATTCTTTCGATTACTTCACGAGATGACCCAGAAATAACTGCAAATCGTGTATTAGACACTAATTCAGAGAGTTTCCCCAAATTTTATTTGCCTAAAACTATATCAGGGGGCGAAACGAGGGACACTAAAAAGGAAAATATGGTGACAAGGGCATAGCGAAAAAGACATAGTATTCCTCTTTAGATCCCGAGTAACGTCGGGTATTGATTTACTCCTCTCCAGGAGTTAGGCACAAGGCCAGTTTTTATCTTACTCCCACAAGGTAAGATGTGACCCAAGGTCGGGTCGGGAAAGTGGGGTTTAAAAATTGCCTGGGCAGCCCCGTCGGCATTCCCCGGTAGGGGCGCCTCAGGCAGTAAGCAATTAACTTACTCCTCCCCAAAGAGGGGAGGCGAAGCCTGGGAGGGTGGACCTCCTAGAACTGCACAAGACAGACCCATAGACTGGCGTAAATCAAGCCCGAAGGCCAAGACAATACCAGTCTACGGGGTGCAGTATCCATCGGAACAGATACTACACTTTGATCTTAGCCAAAAGGCCGGCTGAGTAACGTCGGGTAGCCACGCTAGCATGACGACGATTCGTTGGTGAAAGATGTTGATGTTAATAGAAGTCTGTTTGTTATCAATGGTCATGCATTTAGTCTTGGGCGTGTTTATAGAAAGACCAAATCTTGTATTAGACACTATTTCAGACAGTTTCCCCAAATTGTATTTGCTTACGACTATATCAGGGAGGGGGGGGGGAGAAAGGAAAATATGGTGACAAGGGCATAGTGAAAATTAGATCCCGAGTAACGTCGGGTAACCACGCTAGCATGCCTTAAAGCAACTTCACTTGTATTATTTCTTCACAACCTCTTTTGATATTCACAACGCAAATTAATGTTTTCTAAATTAAAATTGTTTTGCTAAATTATTCTTTTCTTCATCAATGATTGCGTTTTCTATTCCAAACATTAAGAAAATATGGATTTTCACTGTTTATCTTAGATGCGGTCTTCTTTCATTACATCGTTGGAAGTTGGCAATCGATGTTAATATAAAGAATGTTTGGAAAATCGATGGATAACTTGGCGATTATCTTCTATATGCATAAATAAGGGAAATATGTTTCCATAAACACAGGTTCATGTAGTTTTGTATTATTTGGATTATTCGGACTACTGTTCTCATCTAAGATATTATTCTCACAACGTTTGCACATTAATTTTACTTATAAAAATGTGCGATTTGTTATTTCACTAAAAAACGAGTGCCCGACACGCGAAACATCCAACGCACTTCGAAGCTGATGAATTATAATTTTGTCCCCATTGTTACAGGAAGCGACATTTGATTGTTTTAAAACTACATAGACTTATGTTTCGGATTTTTTTAGATGATGATTGATAATTTGTATTATTTGAATTATTCGGACTACTGTTCTCATCTGGGATATTATTCTTACAAAGTTTGCACATTAATTCTACTTATAAAAATCTGCGATTTGTTATTTCACTAAAAAACGAGTGCTCGACACGCGAAACATCCAACGCACTTCGAAGCTGAAAAACTATAATTTTGTCCCCATTGTTACAGAAAACAACATTTGATTGTTTTAAAACTACATAGACTTATGTTTCGGATTTTTTTGAGATGATGATTGATAATTTGTATTATTTGAATTATTCGGACTACTGTTCTCATCTAAGATATTATTCTCACAACGTTTGCACATTAATTCTACTTATAAAATATCTGTGACTACGAACACAAGTTCTTTTTTCACTAAAAAAACGAGTGCCCGACACGCGAAACATCCAACGCACTTCGAATCTGAAAAACTATAATTTTCGTCCCCATTGTTACAGAAAACGACATTTGATTGTTTTTAAACTACATAGACTTATGTTTCGGATTTTTTTAAAGATGATGATTGATAATTTGTATTATTTGAATTATTCGGACTACTGTTCTCATCTGGGATATTATTCTCACAAAGTTTGCACATTAATTCTACTTATAAAAATCTGCGATTTATTAGTTCACTAAAAAACGAGTGCCTGACACGCGAAACATCCAACGCACTTCAAAGCTGTTAAACTATAATTTCGTCCCCATTGTTACAGAAAACGACATTTGATTCTTTTTAAACTACATAGACTTATGTTTCAGATTTTCTTTAGATGATGATTGATAATTTGTATTATTTGAATTATTCGGACTACTGTTCTCATCTGGGATATTATTCTTACAAAGTTTGCACATTAATTCTACTTATAAAAATCTGCGATTTATTATTTCACTAAAAAACGATTGCCCGACACGCGAAACATCCAACGCACTTCGAAGCTGTTAAACTATCATATTCGTCCCCATTGTTACAGGAAGCGACATTTTATTTTTAAAACTACATTGACCTATATTTCGGATTTTTTAAGATGATGATTGATAATTTGATTATTTGAATTATTCGGACTACTGTTCTCATCTGGGATATTATTCTTACAAAGTTTGCACATTAATTCTACTTATAAAAATCTGCGATTTGTTATTTCACTAAAAAACGAGTGCCCGACACGCGAAACATCCAACGCACTTCGAAGCTGATAAACTATCATTTTCGTCCCCATTGTTACAGAAAACGACATTTTATTTTTAAAACTACATAGACTTATGTTTCGGATTTTTTTTAGATGTGGATTAATAATTTGAATTATTTGAATTATTCGGACTACTGTTCTCATCTGGGATATTATTCTTACAAAGTTTGCACATTAATTCTACTTATAAAAATCTGCGATTACGAACATACATTATTATTTCACTAAAAAACGAGTGCCCGACACGCGAAACATCCAACGTACTTCGAATCTGATAAACTATCATATTCGTCCCCATTGTTACAGGAAGCGACATTTTATTTTTAAACTACATTGACCTATATTTCGGATTTTTTAAGATGATGATTGATAATTTGTATTATTTGAATTATTCGGACTACTGTTCTCATCTGGGATATTATTCTTACAAAGTTTGCACATTAATTTAACTTATAAAAATTTGTGACTACGAACACAAATTATTATTTCACTAAAAAACGAGTGCCCGACACGCGAAACATCCAACGCACTTCAAAGCTGTTAAACTATAATTTTCGTCCCCATTGTTACAGGAAGTGACATTTGATTTTAAAAACTACATTGACCTATATTTCGGATTTTTTTTTAGATGATGATTGATAATTTGAATTATTTGAATTATTCGGACTACTGTTCTCATCTGGGATATTATTCTTACAAAGTTTGTACATTAATTCTACTTATAAAAATCTGCGATTTGTTATTTCACTAAAAAACGAGTGCCTGACACGCGAAACATCCAACGCACGTCGAAGCTGATAAACCTTTGTTTCGGATTTTTTTTTTAGATGAGGATTGATAATTTGTATTATTTGAATTATTCGGACTACTGTTCTCATCTTGAATGTTATTCTCACAACGTTTCGGCCGATGTAACCTCCGACCTTCTTCAGGAATCTTTCTGTCGAACTCAAGAATCTGAACGGTATTTTAAACGGAACTCTTAATTTAATTCACGGGGATAGATGCACCTGAAAAAGGTCGGAAGTTACATCGGCCGAAACGTTGCGAGAATAACACCCACGATGAGAACAGTAGTCCGAAAAATTCAAATAATACAAATTATCAATGTTGATCCCCAAAGTTCTGAAACATAGTTTCATGTTGTTTAAAAATAATAAAATGTCACTTCTTGTAGCAATGGAGACGGACATTAAGGTTTACCAGCTTCGAAGCGTGTGGGATGTTTCGCGTAAGCAAATAAACTCTAGACAAATTATAAAGACAATATAAATCCAGAATCGGCGACACATTTGATCACCGCCCACCACCACTACAATCACACACGTCTGATCGGTTTGCCCGTACGCACACATACATACATATACACAATATTACAGTTCACTTGAAAAAATACATTTATAAACTCGTCTGTTTTTTTTGACACTTGATTCGTGCATGTCTACCCCCCTCCTTCTCTCTCGATCTGAATCAACAGACGTTCTCTTTTTCTCTCTCTTTTCCTTTATGTGTCTACCTTCCCATCACCTCTCCCTTCATTATATGCCCCTCTTTCCACCTTATTTATTTAATTATTTATTTATTTATTTATTTGCTCTGTTTGTTTCAGATTTTAGATTTTAGATTTTTTGTTTTTTGTATTTAGATTTTTTAGATTTTTAATTTTTAATTTTAATTTTTTAACGACCTCAATTTTTGAAATGTTAAATTTCTTTTCTTCTTCTTCTCTTTCTCTATCCCTCCATTTCATTCTCTCCAAATATGATCTGAGGTTAAGATCGGATTCTAACTCTACCTGATGAGAGTTTATAGTAACTGTTGATCGATAACATCGACATGCCAGTGTCGCAGATTTTGTACATGTCTGTGTAAATAAAATTATCATATATATATATATATATATATATATATATATATATATATATTAGAATATTAAATTAAAAATAATTGATTTATCGTTAAATAATAATCTATCGTGGTAATATAAAGCTGAATATATTAAATAGAGCAATCAATTCAAGAGATACAAGATGGGAATAACAAATTACAAAGATACAATATTTTTTAAAATATCAGAAGTTCAAAACAAGGAGTTTCATATCCTTAATCCATGGATTTTCAAAGATAAACTCTTTTCATCAGAGGATAGAGAAAAACCAACAATGTAATTGTAAATATAACCGGCAACATTTAACTTTGAAAATTTAACTTTCTTTTAAAGTCAGTTAGTCTCTTATCTCTCTCTCTCTCTCCCTCTCTCTCTCTATCAGTCATATCTATCTTTTCCGAAAAGAAACATTAGTAGAAAAAATGAATAACTGCACAATGTAATAACATCAAATTGGAATTGATGTTAATTGCAAATTATAATTAACATGAAGACAAACTAATAACTTTGTTCATTAGTTGATTTGATTGTATTGCGCGCGTATTCATTTTTTTCATTTATTTTCATGTTCTTCAGCTCTATCTATCTATCTATCTATCTATCTATCTATCTATCTATCTATCTATCTATCTATCTATCTATCTATCTATCTATCTATCTATCTCAAGCTGTTCATATCTATCTATCTATCTATCTATCTATCTCAAGCTGTTCATATCTATCTATCTATCTCAAGCTGTTCATATCTATCTATCTCAAGCTGTTCATATCTATCTATCTATCTATCTATCTATCTATCTATCTATCTATCTATCTATCTATCTATCTATCTATCTATCTACAAATAGCTATCTATCTATCTATCTATAAATAGCTATCTATCTATCTATAAATATCTATCTATCTATCTATCTATCTATCTATCTATCTATCTATCTATCTATCTATCTATAAATGTCTATCTATCTATCTATCTATCTATAAATAGCTATCTATCTATCTATCTATCTATCTATCTATCTATAAATATCTATCTATCTATCTATCTATCTATCTATCTATCTATCTATCTATCTATAAATATCTATCTATCTATCTATCTATCTATCTATCTATCTATCTATCTATATATCTATCTATCTCAGGCTGTTCATATCTATCTATCTATCTATCTATCTATCTATCTATCTATCTATCTATCTATCTATCTATCTCAGGCTGTTCATATCTATCTATCTATCTATCTATCTATCTATCTATCTATCTATAAATATCTATCTATCTATCTATCTATCTATCTATCTATCTATCTATCTATCTATCTATCTATCTATCTATCTATCTATAAATGTCTATCTATCTATCTATCTATCTATCTATCTATCTATCTATCTATCTATCTACCTATCTATAAATGTATATCTATCTATCCAGCTATCTATACCTTTCTTTATCTATCTATCTACCTATCTATAAATGTATATCTATCTATCCATCTATCTATACCTTTCTTTATCTATCTATCTATCTATCTATCTATCTATCTATCTATCTATCTATCTATCTATCTATCTATCTATCTCTCTATCTCTCTCTCTCTCTCTCTCTCTCTATCTCTCTCTCTCTCTCTCTCTCTCTCTCTCTATATATATATATATATATATATATATATATGAGAAAAAGGGATGTAAAAAAGAAAGGAAGAAAAGCCGAAAAAAAGAAAAACAAAAGTACAAGTAAGAAAAAAGAGAAAAAAGAGAAAAAAGAGAAAAAAGAGAAAAAAGAGAGAAAAACGAAATAAAAATGAAAAAAAAGAACAAAAAAGAAACAAAGAGAAAGGATGAAAAACGAAAAGGCATTACCTTTTTTCGTTTTTCATTTTTTCTAAAAAAAAAGAAAAAAAAAAAAAAGAAAGAAAAACGAAAGAAGAAAAATCCCGCTTCTGAAACTGAAAAAAAATCTAATTTCCAATCCATAACAATTAAAACTAATCTAATTTAGGAAAATTTCCTCGCTATTTTATCGCAGCCATTACCGAAATGGAAACACTTCGCACAGAAACTCCAACTTTGTTTTTTTCTTTTTTTCTCTCAATTCTCTTTTATTCTAAATTCAACAAATCCATATTTCACTCGACTCAGGTGAATATCAACAGCACGCACACACACACACGCACACACACAACCACACACACACGCACACCCACACACGCACGCACGCACACACACACACCCACACACACAACACACCACACACACACCACACCACACATACACACATACAACACACCACACACATACACATATACATATACACACATACACACATACATACACACACCCACACATACACATGCACACATACACATACCCACATACACAGACACAACATACCATACACAACACACCACACACATACACATACACACATACACATACACACATACATACACACACACATGCACACATACATATACACACATACACACATACACATACACACATACATACACACCCACACATATACACATGCACACATACACACATACATACACAACACACCACACACATGCACACATACATATACACACATACATACATACATACATACATACATACATACACCATCACACCCACACATACACATGCACACATACATACACAACACACCACACACATGCGCACATACACATACACACATACACACATACATACACACACCCACACACACAACACCCCACACACATGCACACATACACACAGACACACACACATACAACACAGTACACACATACACATACATATACACACATACACATACATATACACACATACACACATGTCGTTATGTCAGGTTTAACAGCTCTGTTTTCTAGGTGTATAGAATTGCATAGTCATAGTGAACAGTGTAGGACTTATTACCAACAGTTTTTTCTGGGATATCGTGCACTGCTTATTAAACCGTAAGACCTCATTGACTGTTCGCTAACACTCTACATAGACCGTGAAATCATTTTCACTCATTGTTATATTTTGAAGAGAACTGAAAAAATATAACAGCCCTGATTGAGCATAATGTGCTGCAGTATTGATTTACTCCTCTCCAGGAGTTAGGCACAAGGCCAGTTTTTATCTTACTCCCACAAGTAAGATGTGACCCAAGGTCGGGTCGGGAAAGTGGGGTTTAAAAATTGCCTGGGCAGTCCCGTCGGCATTCCCCGGTAGAGGCGCCTCAGGCAGTAAGCAATAAACTTACTCCTCCCCCAAAGAGGGGAGACAAAGCCAGGGAAGGTGGACCTCCCAGAACTGCACAGGACAGACCCATTGACCGGCGTAAATCAAGACCCGAAGGCCAAGACAACACCAATGTGGAGTGCAGTATCCATCGGAACAGATACTACACTTTGATCTTAGCCAAAAGGCCAAGAAGTCGCTGGATTTTGAATTTTGTCAGTTGATTTTAACTCGAGAAATAGGAAATTAGAACCCAGGAGGCATTTAATGAGACATCCGATCCATCACAGCTAAGATAAGAAAAATAAGCTGCTAAAAATTTATGAAGTAATAATTTAAAAAAAAATCGAAGAATTAGTGCTGACATTCTAAAATCATCACTCATTAAAGTGTGTCGTCACAATATAAAATAAAATTATGCTAAAAATTTATGAAGTAATAATTAAAAAAAAATCGAAGAATTAGTACTGACATTCTAAAATCATCACTCATTAAAGTGTGTCGTCACAATATAAAATAAAATTATGCTAAAAATTTATGAAGTAATAATTAAAAAAAAATCCAAGAATTAGTACTGACATTCTAAAATCATCACTCATTAAAGTGTCTCGTCACAATATAAAATAAAATTATGCTAAAAATTTATGAAGTAATAATTAAAAAAAAAATCGAAGAATTAGTACTGACATTCTAAAATCATCACTCATTAAAGTGTGTCGTCACAATATAAAATAAAATTATGCTAAAAATTTATGAAGTAATAATTAAAAAAAAAATCCAAGAATTAGTACTGACATTCTAAAATCATCACTCATTAAAGTGTGTCGTCACAATATAAAATAAAATTATGCTAAAAATTTATGAAGTAATAATTAAAAAAAAATCGAAGAATTAGTACTGACATTCTAAAATCATCACTCTTTAAAGTGTGTCGTAACAATATAAAATCAAATTATGCTAAAAATTTATGAAGTAATAATTAAAAAAAAAAGTGTGTCGTCACAATATAAAATAAAGACTAGTCGAAAGTCATAGGAAAATTTATCTTCCTCCCACAGCGGTAAGATGTGACACAAGGTCGGGAAAGTGGGATTTGAAAAGCCAGCGCCCGAGATGGTAAGCACTCTGGCCTACAAAAAATGCCTTGGCAGCCCCTTCGGCATTCCCCGGTAGGGGCGTCTCAGGCAGTAAGCGATAAACTTACTCCACCCCAAAGAGGGGAGGCAAAGTCTGGGAGGGTGGACCTCCTAGAACTGCACAGGACAAACCCACAAACCGACGTCATCAAGCCCCGAAAGCCAAAACGGTACCGGTCTATGGGGTGTAGTATCCATCGGAACAAATACTACATTGTGATCCCAGCCCAAATGGCTAAGAAGTTTTATACCCCAGTCTAGAACACTTCCGGACCACTTTTACGTAGACGTCTAGTTTGTTACTATTTGTGCTGTGGCAACAAAATGGAAGAGTTCTAATAATCAATTCCCCAAATTTATGTATCAACTTGTCCAAGCGAATCTTAAATAACTGTAAGTACTTTTATATCTGGAAAATGTGTACTTAATTAAATTGTTCCGCCATTTTGTTTTTTATTATAAACGAAACTAATAATTATCGAAGGTAATTATGATAATTTGTGATGAATTCGCATTTATCACAAATTATAAATGATAATTAATATTTCATCCATATAAATAATAATTAATATTTATCCATATAAATAATAATTAAAAATAAAAGACAAATAGAAAAGAATAACAAACATATTTTAATTAAGAACACGCAAAAAATATTATATATATACAATATATATAATATAATATATATATATATAATATATAATATATGTATATGATATATATAATATATATATAATATATGTATATAATATATATATAATATATATATGATATATATATATAATATATAATATATATTATATATATAAAAATTATATAGATATATATTATATATATATATTATATATATTATATATATATCATGCATATATCTTTATTATATATATATATTATATAGATATATATTATATATAGATATACATATATATATATTATATATATATATATTATATATTATGTATATATATATATTATATATCATATATATATAATACATATAAGATATATATAAATAAATATATATAATACATATAATATATATATATATATATATATATATATATATATATATATATATATATATATATATATACATATATATATATATAAAGAACGGCCAGAAATTATAGAAAGATCTACAGAGAGAGAGAGGTGGGAGAAGATCGAAAGAAGACAGGAAGATAAAATTAAGTGTCGATAATAAATAAGACAACACGGTGGTACATTTACAAGAGTGTATGTGACAGAAATACTGCGTCGGATGCCGCGACTATGACTGCCACTAATGACGCTAACCATGACGGCATTTACTTTTTTCCCATCGCAAAAAGATGTGGCACAAGACCGCACGGTCGGGAGAGTCAAGCCAGCGGCCCTAAATAAATGTCACTCTGACCTATTAAAAATCGCCTGGGTAAGCCTATAAACATTTTCAGGTCGGGGCGTATCAGGTAGTTAACAATTAACTTTCTTTCTTCCCAAAGAGTAGGGAGGGCAAGGCTCCGGGGAGGGACTACCCAGGACTTATACATCAGCTTGAAAGATAAAATGCCACCGAAATTGCCGGACTGATTGTCGAGAGCGGATCCGTTGAGACTTCGTTGTAATATACTTTATGTCTGGAAGAGTCCATATCTTAAATAACATTACCTAACTCAAACCCTAACCCTTACCCTAACATTAACCACCCACTACACACACCCTAATCCTAACCCTAACCCTAACCTAACTAATCCAAACAGCTAAACCCTAACCCTAACGCTAACTTAACCTTAACCTAACCACACATTCAAAACAGTCTCACCCTGACCCTAACCCTAACCCACTCAACACACCCTAATGCTAACCCTAACCCTAACCACCCACTCAAAACACTCTAATCATAACCCTAACCACCCACTCAAAACAGCTTAACCCTAACACTAACCCTAACCCTAACCCTAACCCTAACACTAACCCTAACCCTAACCCTAACCCTAACCCTAACCCTAACACTAACCCTAACCCTAACCCTAACCCTAACCTTAACCTTAACCCTAACCCTAACCCTAACCCTAACACTAGCCCTAGCCCTAACCCTAACCCTAACACTAACCCTAACCGTAACCCTAACCTAACCACCCACTCAAAACAGCCTAACCCTAACCCTAACCCTAACCCTAACCTTAACCCTAACCCTAACCCTAACCCTAACACTAACCCTAACCTTAACCCTAACCCTAACACTAACCTAACCTTAACCCTAACCTAACCACCCACTCAAAACAGCCTAACCTTAACCCTAACCCTAACCCTAACCCTAACCCTAACCTTAACCCTAACCCTAACCCTAACCTTAACCTTAACCCTAACCCTAACCTTAACCTTAACCCTAACCCTAACCTTAACCCTAACACTAACCCTAACCCTAACCCTAACCCTAACCCTAACCCACTCAAAACAGCCTAACCCTTACCCTAACCCTAACCCTAACCCTTACCTAACCACCCACCCAAAACATCCTAACCCTAACCCTAACCCTAACCCTAACCCTAACCCACTCAAAACAGCCTAACCCTTACCCTAACCCTAACCTTAACCCTAACCTAACCACCCACTCAAAACAACCTAACCCTAACCCTAACCTTAACCCTAACCTAACCACCCACCCAAAACATCCTAACACTAACCTTAAAAAACTTGAAAACAAAAAACAGCCGCGTAAGAAAACCGTAATTATTCCCCCATTTCTCAGAAACTTCGCTAAAGGAACGTGAGGACTAAAGGACAAAATAAGAGGGAAAAAATAGGTACGTTGAATCTATTAACCCTAAATCAACGAATGACCCATTTGTAAAAAAAATATAAAAAGATGCACAGTGTTACACATAGATGGCGACGAACTTTACTTTCTCATTAATCTCATCGCTTGTATTGTATATTTATCTGCTACCGTATACCCCTTCGACCCCCGACATTCGACAACATTTTAATCGTTGTGGCTTCCATTAATATCACCGCATTGTAAACATTATTGATTGACCTAGCCTAATCTTCTTATTCACGTCATGTTTCAATTAGAGTTGTCTCCCCTTTGTCCACTCTTTTATTTCTATATAAAATTTTAGTTTCTCGAGTCATTTTTACAGATTATGACAATAAAAATTAAATTTATGAATGGATCGAATGTCAATTACAAAAGACAAGCTCGGTATTGAACATTAAACAGAGCTTATATATATTTACTTCAAGATTTATTTTATTTATATATATATATATATATATATATATATATATATATATATATAGATAAGACCAGATATTTATGCTTTAAAATGTATATATGTGTATATCTGTGTATGAATATATGCGTATATATATGTTTTTTTATATACGTACGTATGTATATATATATACATACATACATACATACATATCTATATATACATATATATACATACATATATATATACATATATATATATTTATATATACATACATATATATATATATATATATATACAGATAGATAAGACCAGATATTTATGCTTTAGGATGTATATATGTGTATATCTGTGTATGAATATATGCGTATATATATATGTTTTTTTTATATATGTACGTATGTATATATATATATACATACATACATACATACATATCTATATATATACATATATATACATACATATATATATACATATATATATACTTATATATACATACATATATACATATATATATATATATATATATATAGATAAGACCAGATATTTATGCTTTAAAATGTATATATGTGTATATCTGTGTATGAATATATGCGTATATATATGTTTTTTATATATGTATGTCTATATATATATATACATACATACATATCTATATATATATACATATATATATACATACATATATATACATATATATATATTTATATATACATACATATATACATATATATATATATATATATATATATATATATATATATATATGTATACATACCCACATATATATATATATATATATATATACATATATACATACACACACATATATATATATATATGTATATATGTGTTTATGTATGTACTTGTGTATCTATAATTTTTGTGCACACGTGTGTATTTTATATATTGACCAGATATTTATGCTCGAAAATGAATATATGTGTACATATATGTGTATATCCGTGTATGGATATTTGTGTATATATTTGTGCTTGTTATTTTTTATTTTTTATTTTTTATATTTTATTTATATATATATATATATATATATATATATATATATATATATATATATATATAGTCTCGGAAGTTTCTCAACCATTAAAACTATATAAAAAAAATAAATAAAAAATAAATAAAAACTTATAGTCTCAAGTTTTCCAGTGGAAAATCACTCATGTAAGTCAATTTATTTTTTACAGTTATTATATTAGTTAGTTTCTAACACTATTTTAAGGGATCATCAGTTGTTTACCATGAAAAACTGTTTCGGGAATTATATATATATATATATATATATATATATATATGTTTATATATAAAGTGGTGTACTAAAAGCGAACTTTTAGGAAAGGTAAAACCTATTGTGAAGAGTATACAGCTCAATATCAAGGATAGAGCATGTAGATATGAAGAAGAATGGAAAGGAATCAGAGAAGCAAAAGCCAAATCAAAATTCAATTCAATTGCTCAGAGCAAGGTATATTCCGCAAAAAGGTAATTTATTCAAGTTAAATTTTCCTTAAGCCAGGCTTTTCAAAGATCCAAATCTTATCATCAGAGGAAGTCGCTGGGATTGATAAGTTGGCAAAGGCCAAGATTTAAAATTTGAAAAAATAAAATAAAAGTTGTAGGGAAAGAAACACAGGGCGAAACTCTGCCCGAATGCAAGCAAATGTCCGATTGCTAAAAAGTCCGGTGTCGAAAAGTCCAGCGGAGAGAATGAGATGTAGATAGGTAGGGCGTTAAAGGCACGAGATGTTGTGAGAGAGGATGCAAAGTTAAATTCCAAGAAGCCACAACTTCGGGTGCGGCGAAAATAGAAAATCCAAAGGGTAAAAAGTCCAATAAAAGGTACGCTCGTGGATGCAGGCAGGCTCAGTAAAGAGTGAGGTGGAAAATATTCGCCATTAAAAATACTTCCTGGGCTGAGATATCAAGGAAAGTGTTTTGAAATGGGAAAAAAGGCAGCGAAAATATTTTAAAGCTAGCCCGTTGAGAAAGCCGACTTCTCAACGGGCTAGCTTTAAAACACACACACACACACACACACAGACACACACACACACACATATATATATATATATATGTTTATATTTGTACTTGTGTATCT
>OY744555.1:27705626-27725626 GCA_963556195.1 Sepiola atlantica | reverse complement strand
ATATATATATAACGGCCTTAATTTTAACGGCCTTAATTTTTGAAATGTTAAATTTCTTTCCTTCTTCTTCTCTTTCTTTATCCCTCCACTTCATTCTCTCCAAATATGATCTGAGGTTAAGATCGGATTATAACTCTGCCTGATGAGATCTCAGTTTATAGTAACTGTTGATCGATAACATCGACATGCCAGTGTCGCAGATTTTGTAAATGTCTGTGTAAATAAAATTATCATATATATATATATATATATATATATATATATATATATATATATATATATATATATATATATATATAGACGAAACGTATACGTCCATAGATAAAAATATAAACAACAACAAATATTTTATATTTGAAGCTCCTCGTTAAAAAGTAGAGCACTGTAAAATGGTAGTAGTAACACCGCGGTACGTCACTTGCTTTATGCATCGTTCCTTCCCTTATAGAAGTTTGAATGCCTGTAAGCTTTCGCCGCCGTTATTGTGTTAAAATTATCATTGTTTATAAGCTGTTCAGAACTGGCCTAGCGGTTAGCGACGTTGGACTGTAAGTTGAAAAAATACTTGTAGTCCAGGGTTTCGAATCGTGTGACCGGTGGTGAATAGTCGTACTTCTATGCTGATGAGTCTTGATTGAAAAGAGACGAAACGTATACGTCCATAGATAAAAATATAAACAACAACAAATATTATAATAATTTATTTACACAGACACGTACAAAAGATTTTGTACATGTCTGTGTAAATAAAATTATCATATATAAAGCTCAATTTTGATATTGAGCACTTTTTATAAACCCGGTTAAAATTCTCTGGATTACCACCCTGTGGATATTTTTTACCTGGATTATTACCATTATTATATATATATATATATATATATATATATATATATATATATATATATATATATATAGACAGAGAGAGAGAGAGAGAGAGAAATAAAGATATATAGATATATACAGAGAGACAGACTTAGATTTGCGTATATTAATATATATATTTATTTATTTGATTCTTCTCTCTGTCTCAACTCCTCTACATCGCCTCTCTCTCTCTCTCACACACAACACACACACACACACTCTCTCTCTCTCTCTAATATACATATATAATAAATATTTGTTATTGTTTATTATCTATGTACGTATACGTTTCGTCCTTTATAGTCGGGACTCATTAGCATAAAGATATTACTATTCACTACTGGTCATGCGATTCGATCCCAGGATTCCGAGTATTTTGCAACTCAAATCCCGACATCTAGAACCACTTGGCCAACGCTGAATAGCGAATAAACAGTGACAATTTTAAAGCCTTTATCCGGCGGCTTGACGTCATAAGAGCGTTCAACTTAATGAAAAGAATGTCATGCTGTGTTAATACTACACTTACAGTGCTCATCTAGAGGACTTTCCAGGAGCTACAATAATAAATATTTGTGTTGTTTATTATCTATGTATGTATACGTTTCGTCCTTTATAATCGGGACTCAGCAGCATAGAGATATGACTATTCACTACTGGTTATGCGATTCGAAACCCCGGATAAGGTTAGTGAGAGAGAAGCCCAGCATAGTGCTCGATTATTGCGCAAATTCAATAGAGCGTAATATTTATTTATATATGTATTACAGTAAATCAGAACAACATCAGTACCGTCGGTTTTAAATTCAAACATACGAGTGTAAGTGGAATAATGATAGGGAGGAAAGGGGTTATCCTTTTATCTTCTCGTAAAGAAACGGAACAACGAAAAGTATTTCTGTAACTATAACAAAAAGGGGTTTTATTAACTCAAGGTTACCTATACCGTTTGGTCTAGGTAGAAGAGAGTGGGACAGTGTCCGTCTGAGGAAGAGGAAGAATATAAGAGTTCTTAGGCCCGCCCGTGGATTTCTTCAGGTGAAGATGGTAGTAGTCGTCAAGTGGCGACGGCGGCGGGAGAGAGAGCGTTTCCTCGTTCTTCGCTGGTGCTTTCTACGATGTGTCCAAGCTGGTGACAGGAGATCGTCTGATCTTTTTCTTCGAACCCTAAGGGGACATAAGTAGTCCCTTAGGGAACTAACGATATTACTGCGAACTGTGATTTGATTTGACAAGCCAGCTCACAGGGACAGTGATTACGCATTCAAAAGTAGTCCCTATTGGTGACTGCTACATGATATGTGTGTATTACAGAAAATCAGAACAACATCGGTACCGTCGGTTTCAAATGCAAACATAGAGGACCTACAGTTAATCTCCCATGCCAGACTCTCTTCAGCCTCTGTTTATTTCTGTCTCCCATCAACAGACATAAACAGAGTCTGAAGTCCGGCATAAGAGACCAACTAGGTCCTCTTTGTTCGGATTTGAAACCGACGGTACCGATGTTGTTCTGATCTTCTGTAATACACACACACACACACACACACGCACACACACACACACACACACGTGTATATATATATATATATATATATATATATATATAAATATATATATATATATATCTAAATGAATAAACGCGAAAGCTTTTTCATTTATTACTCTTATATTAACACCAAAACTTTTTTCTAAATCAATAGTACTACATTTTATTTACCTCCCCAGGAGGGCGGTAGGGTTTGCTAGTATATATATATATATATATATATATATATATATATATATATATATATATATATATATATATATATATATATATATATGTACATATATATATATATGTATATATATTTGTATATGTATATGTATAGATATTTGTATATGTATATGTATATATATTTGTATATATATTTGTATATATATGTATATATATTTTGTGTATATATTTGTATATATATATATATATATGTAAATATATATTTATATATATATATACAAATATATACACAAAATATATATACATATATATACAAATATATATACATATACATATACAAATATATATACATATACATATACAAATATATAGACATATATATATATGTACATATACATATACAAATATATATATACATATATATATGTACATATACATATACTGATATATATATACATATATATATATATGTACATATACATATACAAATATATATACATATATATATATGTACATATACATATACATATATATATATGTACATATACATATACAAATATATATTTAATCCAATAACTTTTTACTCTTTGTGAATTTCTCTGATGATTTTGTAATGTTGCAGAGACGATATTAACATAGAAATGTTGTTTGACTCAAAACAAATGAAACGGACCGTAAAAATATATCTCACAGAAATGTTATGTTTATTTTTTTAAATGTGAAAAAATAAAAATAATAAAATAAAAACAGGGTTATTGTTGTAATATAATATGAACCTGACTTATATATATATATATATATATATATATATATATGATATATATATTATATATATATATATATATATATATATATATATATATATATATATATATATATATATATATATATATATATATATATATATATATATATATATATATATATATATATATATATATATATATATATATATAATATATATATCATATATATATATTATATATATATATATATATGATATATATATATATATATATATATAATAAGTAAAAAAAAAAGGGGGGGGGGGTTAATTATCTAAGAGTGAAACAAAAACAGGAGACCTTAAGCATCTAATATTAACACGGAGATCATCAGCCTTTTACCATGTAACTGTTTCGGAGATTTAAAAACAGGACAGTTATAATATTCATGGCTCTCCAATGGTACTGATTATACGATATATATATATATATATATATATATATATATATATATATATATATATATATATATATATATATATATATTGAAAATTGGTTGATGGAAATGTGGATAGGCAAGTGAACATGCAAGTAGAAATAAGGACAGAAACACATCTTTAAAGCTGGACCAATATATTTCGGTCGATTCGTTCATCTCATCTTTTTTTAATTTCTGTTCATAAAGCGAATAACACATATGAAGAACATATAAACTTTCACATAAAAAACCGAGTAACGTAAGGTTTCCCCTATTTAATTTGAGTGAAAAAGAAATATGTATAAATTAAATCTCGCATGTATTTTAATTTATAATTTCTTACAGAGGGGGAAGAATTGCTGTTTTTTTTATCTCGGAATCTATCCAGCTAGTTCCTGGTTTTGAAGTAGTTTTTTTTTTAACTCCGTATATCAAGTGGCTTCATGCCTTGTCTGGAGCGATTTCCATATTTTATTTTTTAAGAGACGTATGTTTGCGTTCAGTACAAGTTTTAAAAATGTTGCCAATATATACCGTTTGTTTGGAAGAAGAAGAAACAAAAATGAATTATTTTTTTTCTCTTATTTTTGTTTTTTTTTGTTCTCAGAGGTGAGCAGTTCGCACGTGGAGTCTGTCACGTACGAGAAAAAGAAGACACGTGGCAGTTATCATGTGGATTTACCTGAGGCGACAGATGAATACACGCCCTCAAGCGGCACCACTTCGAAGGTAGGTGACTAAACAAGCACACATACAGGTGCACGAGCGCGCACGCAATGCGACCAGAAAATATAGGACGCCTATGCGTGGATTTTTGTTCTCAAGTGTACGCTACGTCGCACTCCAGAGCGCGCACTTTCCTTCACAAATTTCGAATGCAATATCAAATAGCAAGATCTCAGACAACTGGAGCAGATGGAGCCCTCTGGGACAGTTGCAGCCCTCGTCCTGCGCATGCATACTTTTAAATACTACCAAACAGTACCCCTTCACCTATTTTACTAAGTTCTGCGCGCCGGAAAAGAGCGAAACAGTTAGATATTGAATCATTAATGCCTTTTAACGTATTGCCATAGATCAGGGTCGGACAACCTTTTCAGAGTGAGGGCCAGATGACACTTTTGGAAGGAGATCGTATCTGAAGAAAGACATCTACGTTGTTCAGAAACGCAATATAAATAACCAGGCATTATTTTATTTTATTTTTTTTTGGGGTGGGGGGAGTGGCTAGGATCAAAGTGTGGCATCTGTTCTGGCGCTGCATTTCATCTTTCTGTCCCCAACCAGCAAAGAGTAAAGAAGTAATACTTCTAGACCAGGGGCGGGCAACCTTTTCAGAGTGAGTGCCAGATGAGACTTTTGGAAGGAGATCGTATCTGAAGAAAGACATCTACGTTGTTCAGAAACGCAATATAAATAACCAGGCATTATTTTTTTTTTGGGGGGGGGGGGTAGTGGCTAGGGTCAAAGTGTGGCATCTGTTCTGGTGCTGCATTTCATCTTTCTGTCCCCAACCAGTAAAGAAGTAATACTTCTAGACCAGGGACGGGCAACCTTTTCAGAGTGAGAGCCAGATAAGACTTTTGGAAGGAGATCGCGGGCCGGAGTGAAAACCGAAATCTCAGAATTACTATATTTTGTTTACATGAATAAATTGTACAAAAATTGCATTGAACACTCTACAAATCTGATATTTTTTCTCAAGAGACTTCTGTATGTGATGTTATAAAAGGCGCCGACGAAGAGCCATTTTGGAATCATAAAAAATAATGACGGGGAAGTAGCAAGTTGATCCAGCATTCGTTTTGACACACCTCACATAGGTTCTATGTTTCATGCCCTTTCCTCGTCTCACGTTTCCTCTTTGCCTCTCTCTTTCTCTTTTTCTATTTTTATCTCAGGCCAAGGATTTGAAATTAATAGTTAAAGAAAAATGAAATATACATGCATCATCGCTCGCTGATATTTATACATTTTTATCCCACTGTAAATCTTAATCGAAACCTACTTTTACGTCTATATCACAAAATGAGATGGGTTTTACTGGGAGGTCCGCGGGCCGGATTGCAATAATAAAGCATAACAAGGTGGCGGGCCGGACGCTAAGCCTTCGCGGGCCGGATGTGGCCCGCGGGCCGGAGGTTGCCCGCCCCTGCCATAGATGGTTGTCTTATCTGCATACATGTCAACGAATGATGAAGATAAGGAAGAGCATTGTTACTACTTTTATGCCCTCTTATAAATATTCAAATAAAATATAATGATAGTAAACTTTATGTCTAGAATCCTTATTCCAATTTTGATCAAAATCACAAAATGATATGATGTTTACTGGGAGGTCCGCGGGCCGGATTGCAATAATAAAGCATAGCAATGTGGCGGATCGGACGCTAAGCCTTCGCGGGCCGGATGTGGCCCTCGAGCCGTAGGTTGGCTGCCCCTACTGTAAGGTTTGTAAGTGTGTCTTGTGTAGTTCATGACTTTGTGCGGACAGAATTACGACTGTCCTTTATATAACATGATTCAGGAAATTTTGCTTAATTGGTGTCGAATGACTATGGATCTAATTTAATGCAAATCTGAAATATTTGAATTTTCAAATGGGAGGTTTTACCTATATTATGCCTCCTAAAACCCTTTAATTACTCCAAAGAAACCGAAATTTGAGGAAATTTTGTTTAATTGATGCCTAATACCTATTGTTAAGATTTCACAAAAACTGGAGGTATCTGAATTTTCACGAAGGGCTTTGGCCCCCTCTTTGTCCCCTATATTAAATTAAATATAGCTCACATTACTTACCCTTAAGCCTAAAAGTTTTGTTCCAAAATCCATAGTGGTCGGCTGATTAGTTTAGGAACAAATCATATACATATATAAACATATATACCTACCAAACGTTTTTTTTTATATGACTGTCATATAAACACTCTTTATTTCAATTATTGTGCTCCTTTGTAACCAGTTTTAAACGACTACTTCCACTTATAATTTAACGAGCAGGTTCTCTGTCTGTCTGTCTGTCTGTCTGTCTGTCTGTCTGTCTGTCCGTCGGCGAGAATTTTTGTAACCGTAAGAGAGGGAGGGGGCGCTAGTAATTACTATTTAATTAATGTGTTCAAATCACCGTTCATAATATTTGTATACCTTAGAATTAGGTACTATTAGGTAACTATTAATTACTACATTTAGATTAAATCACATTAAATAACATATAAATAAAGTAGAAAGAATATATATTATTGTGATAATAAATATTTAAATATTAGCCTCATACCTATACATTTTATCCTTTAGAAATAACCATTATATATAACGAGCACTTTCTCTGTCTGTCTGTCTGTCTTTCTGTCTGTCTGTCTGTCTGTCCGTCGGAAACTATTAATTACTTAATTTAGATTAAATAACATAAATAAAGTCGAACGAAATTTAAAGACGAGACTGCGATTCGAACACACAACGTGGTAAGAATCATTAATAAAACTAATACTCTTTCGACTTCTTTATATACTGTTACGAAAACCTTTTGCAAACCCTCTCAAAGCTTTATATATGTCAACATCTCAAGCTCTAATTGGTTCAAAAAACTAAAAAATGATAAATACTTATATTAACAACAAAAACAGAACATCATCATATCTGAATAAATACAACTCATATAAGTTTCAACTTCCTAATTGCAACTAACTTGTTTGTATTTGTGTCCGTAATTTCATAACGAAGCTCTAACATTACCATGTATCTATAATACATATATAAATATACACACACACACACACACACACACACACACACACACACACACACACACACACACACACACACATATATATATATATATATATATATATATATATATATATATATATATATATATATATATATATATATATATTCCATGATAAATGCCAGTATACTGAAATCATATGCCCTTAATAGGGTTAAGATGAAAATTCATGTACAAAAGCAAGGAAATTCCCAAATTTTTACACTTTTATTGTCATTAAGGGTATGACTACATATCAACCAAGCCATTTCATTATAACATCACTACAGTATAAATATCTATGCATGAGTGGATGAAGCTCTAACATTATCCTGTATCTATAATACATATATAAATACACACACACACACACACACGCACACACACACACACACATATATATATATATTAGACGCGGATCATTCTTAACTTAAATGTTTCAAATATCGTTTTACTTATATTTGCAACTTGTAGTTGTACATTTATAAGTTTTTTCTCATTTTTGTTTGTTTTAAATACCTTTTTTTCTAGGACTGTAATTTTGCTTACTTTGGGTTTCTTTAGCATAATTCGCCGACAAAAAATGGCCGATTGTGTAAGACTCCACATTCATTGTTTCAGATTATCTGAAGACCTAAAAACGAGAATTGTGACGAACCGATAAAAATGGCATCACGAACTTGAATGTGACAGACTGACGAATAAACAATTACACACTGTAATCTGACAGACTGACAACAAATACTACTACAGACTATCGTATGACAGAGCGATTAAAAAGCCATAATAAAGCGAAACGTGGCAGACCAATAAAAAAGACATTACAAGGTTAAATGCGACAGACCGATGAACATTACATCACAACCGGAAGTGTGACAAACGGACGAAGATGCAATTACAAAACGTGACAGACTAATACAAATTCAATACATTGAAGACATTGCCAAGGCTGCTGCAAAGGTGGGCTCCCTCTACCAAGCTAGTAAACTCCTCACACCCGACATTATCCTGTATCTCTACAAAGCCACCATCGAGTATTGTTGCCACATCTTGGCTGGTGCATCATGACTTAGTCTCTCCTTCTTAGACAAGCCCCCCCCCCCAAAAAAAGAGTCTCTAATCTAATAGCTCCATCACTATTTACCAAGCTCCAGCCCCTGTCCAATCGCCGCAATGTTGCATTCTTCTTCTTGTTTTACAAGTATTTCAATAGAATGTGCTCCGATGAACTTGCTGCTCTGGTGTCCCCCCCCTCTCGACGTAAATACACTCGACCAACCCGACAATAAGCTAAACAGAAAATCATAGAAAATTCAGAGAGAGAGAGAGAGAGAGAGAGAGAGAGAGAGAGAGAGAGAGAGAGAGAGAGTTATCCAAAGACATACTGTTTCGCTGTATCACTGTTCTTCAGTGTGGCTAGACAAGCAAGTGCCTAAAGCCGGTATAAAATAGTAAAATAGATTCCAACAATCATATTTATATTATCTAGCCAAAACGTTCATTTTTACAGCCAATCAGGTTTTCCTTTTGGTATCAACAAAGCCTGAATCTTCTAGACGATGATTCATTAGAATAAGAAAAGTCGAAACTAACCTTCACAGCCCAAAATGTCGGCTCGGGCACAAATACAGGTTGTACATCGAAATGGAAAAATCGTTCTAATTAAAGTTCTGCTTGATATTTTTAAATTCTTTTTCGTGGCGTGAGAGATAAAATATGACTGAGTAAGTACAAAATAATGCTTTTACATGAAAATAATTAACTGCATCGGCCTTTAACTAAAATTGTACCAAAAAATTAACATTTTATTTTCTTTCATGCTGTGATAAACCAAGTTATCTCCCTTGCCAAAGTATAAGCGAATTCGGAATAGTGACGGCTAAGAAAAATAGAGTTATCTCCCTCAGATCGGTTACTGCTTATACAAGAGCGCCACAAGTTTACACTTCGGTGCTGAAAATGAAAATGCTTAAACTCGTTTCTGCGCACATCGCTTTGCGCACGAATCCGCCAGAATTAATAAAAACAAATAATATTTTGAACCAATCAGCGAATTTTTCTGAATTTATAGAATTTGTCCTTTGGGAGCCACCTCAACCCCATATAAACCCAGATTTTTCCTTACACAAGCATGTTTAGCCGAAAATGCCGTAAAGACAAAGCTCCTTTCCTTCAATAACCACAAGAAACCGCTCCAACCACCGATTGTCATGGCAAATAACACCCTACCTGAGAGTTCATCATTCAAACTCCTCGGCCTAACCTTCACAGGTAACATGGATTGGAACAAATATATTGAAGACATTGCCAAGGCTGCCGCAAAGAAGGTTGGCTCCCTCTACCGTGCTAGTAAACTCCTCACACCTGACATTATCCTGTATCTCTACAAAGCCACCATCCGCCCATGCATGGAGTATGGTTGCCACATCTGGGCTGGTGCATCATCTACTAGTCTCCCCCTCCTTGAGAGGGTCCAAAAAAGAGTCGCCAACCTAATAGGTCCCTCACTGTATACCAAGCTCCAGTCCCTGTCCCATCGCCGCAATGTGGCATCCTTGTGTTTGTTTTACAAATACTTCAATGGATTATGCTCAGATGAATTGGCTACCCTGGTGCCCCCTCGACGTAAATTCACTAGACAAACTCGACAATCAGTTAAATCCCATCCATTCACTGTGGAGGTCCCCAGATGCCGGAGGGAGAGCTTTCTACTCCAATAGCTTCTTTCCTCATGCTGCTGGCCCCTGGAACTCCCTCCCTGCCCCTGTTTCCCCGACGGTACTGACATGCAGAAATTTAAAACTAATGTAAACAGACATCTCGCTGCGCAGATCCCAATTTAGGTTGACCTCCCCAAACCTTCTCACTTTTTTCTCAGTAGCATCTTACGTCTACAGTGGCGGCCTGCCTTGTTTGGGGTGAACTTTGTTAAAAAATTAAAAAGATAAATAAATAAACGGGGCGTTACTTCCATATTTCTTCTTGCCAACTCACACGACGGTGAATACGACTTTCTATCAACCAACCAAAAATAAACTGCAGACGACGCTTCACATTCTTTTTTTTTTTTTTACATACCTTTCTTATTCTCTATACGAATGACATTTTATCCTTATCTGGATATATAATTACGTATGTACATTATCACCTTTCACACACAGCCTGTATATCAATCGTATCATTCTCATATCATTTCTCTCCATGCAACGCATGTCCTCGCCCTTCACTGGGCAGATTTCACTTGTATACATAATCACACTTTCTACACATGCCTGATACACTTTTTCCTTGGTCGACACTAACACTAACATTAAAGGTTATTACAACTAGTTTTGTAATTAGTAAAGGCGTAACTACAATATATTATAACCAACCAAGGGCTAGGGTGATATTGCAGGTTCATACCTTTCCCAAAAGTATTTTATAGGTTCATACCTTTCCCAAAAGTTTATACCTTCCCCAAAAGTATTTGAAAGTATTTGATAAGATCCGATAGGATTCGAACTCGTCATAGCCGATTCCGTAGCCTTTGATGAAACACTCGCGCATAATCTACATTTCTTTGTCGTTTTATGTTTAATTACAGAAAATGTAGAACATAAAAAACATAGATATATTTTTTATGTTCGACATTCTCTGCGGAATGTCATGGCATCAACTTTTTCAAATTTGGTCCTACAATCTGTGGAAATATTTTATGGACCGCGAGGAGGGAGGCATATGACTCCCGTTGAGAAACCTTGACTTTGAGTTAACAAAAAAATAAACTTGTTATTATTCAATCGAAGTAAAATAGATCAGTTATTTTAAGAACTCTGAAAGTGCGATAAAGTGCGTTAATTAATGAAAGAAGAAAGAGGGGAGGACCAGGAGGAGGAAGAGGGGAAGAAGAAAGAAGGGAGGAGGAGGAGGAGGAGGGGAAGAAGGGAGGAGGAGAATGAGGAGGTGAAGGGAGAAAAAGAGGAAGGAGAAGGAGATGAAGAAGAAGAAGGAGATGAGATAGTATATGCAAAAAGAAGAAACAGAAGAATAGAGAAAGAAAGAAAAAGAAGTCAAAAAAGAAGATGAAGAGGGAAAAGAAAAAAGAGAAAAAGTAAGAGGATAGAGAAAGAAAAAAAGAAAAAAAGAAGAAGAAAAAAGAAGAAGAAGAAGAAAAAAAAAGAAGAAAAAGGAGAAGAAAAAGAAAAAAGAATAAAAAGAAGAAAAAAATAAGAAAAAAGAAGAAAAAGAAGAAGAAGAAAAAGTAGAAAAAATAAGAAAAAGAAGAAATAAAAGAAGAAAAAAGAAGAAAAAGAAAAAAAGCAGAAGAAAAAGAAGAAAAAGAAGAAGAAGAAGAAGAAGAAAAAAGAAGAAAAAGAAGAAAAAAAAGAAGAAGAAGAAGAAGAAGAAAAAAGAAAGAAAAAAAAAGAAAAAAAAGAAGAAGAAGAAGAAGAAGAAAAAGAAAAAAGAAGGAGAAGAGAAAGAAGAAGAAGAAGAAGAAGAAGAAGAAAAGAAGAAGAAGAAGAAAGAAGAAAAAGAAGGAGAAGAGGAAGAAAAAGAAGAAGAAGAAGAAGAAAAGAAGAAGACAAAAAGAAGAAGAGGAAGAAAAAGAAGAAGAAGAAAAGAAGAAGAAAAAGAAGAAAGAAAACAAAAGAAGAAGAAGAAGAAGAAGAAGAAAAAGAAGAAGAAGAAAAGAATATGAAATATCGATTTTAGGTCATAACCAGAAGTCTGCATCGATTGTTGAAACTAAAATTTCCTTTAATGGAACGCAAATTACTGATTGATTTTTCCGTTCTTGCGTTCGAACAATGACGTCAGCAACACATTCATTCTCATGTTGTTCAATTATGTACAATGCGAGGCCAATCTGTTTCCGGGTGCATTTCTCGGCACTCTCTCGTCCAACCATGATATACCGCCGGCATTGCCCCAGTGTCAAATAGGTTAAATATAAATTCAAGAGTATATATATATATATATATATATATATATATATATATATATATATATATATATATATATATATATATATATGGGAAGAGAAGGATGAAGGTAATCCGACGTGATGGTAAAATGAAAAAGGAAAACCAAAAACTGGATGTTTTTTTATGTGTACATCAACGTTTCGTCTTTATTTATAAGACTTCATCAGGATGATGATATAGGGAAAAGATGTCATGCAAGCACGGATACATGTAGGGTAGACATGTTGGGAAGAAAAATAAAATAAAATGAAAAATAATGGCAGCGTCTAGCTGGACGTCCGTACTTGTTAGAGAATGAAAAATGAGTGGGAGAAAAAAGGGGAAGGGTGGAGGGAGCAAGGACTACTGTGGCTGGCGATGAGAGAAAGAGGTGGGGGATGAGCAGGGGTAAAATGGATGGCAGAGAGAGATTGGAGGAAGAGGGGGAGGGGGTGTTTGACCAGATGGCTGTGGTCGAGATTGAAGGGGAAGAGTGAAGTTGGAATGTTTGTGTGTGTGGGGTGTATGCAGGGAAATGGGGATGGGTAGAGAGGGAGGGGGGGGGCTGTGATTTTGGTGGATGGGCGAAAGTTATAGTCTTAGAGAGCGTTTGAAGAAAATGAGGGAATTTAAGAAGAGGTATGGGAGAAAATGGATGAGAGGGGGAAGAGGGAGGATTTGTCGTGATAGGGTGTGAAATATTTGAAATATTTGGAAAATGATAGCAATGAGTGAGGGATTGGAGTGGGTGGGGGTGGGGGAGGGGGGGTGATTGAAAGGGTGGGTGAGGAATATATTTGAAATATTTGGAACATGAGAAAGTTTATTTGGACTGTAGTATTAAAAATGTGAGGGAAAAAAAATGAGGAAAAATAAGAGAAGATTCAGGGAGAAAAGGGAAGGGTGTGGGTGAATGGAAGAGTGTCATAAGGTTAGAGATGAAAATAAAAGTTAGCCATGATCAGGCAAAAGACTTTGTTCTGTGAGGATGATCTTGCTTATTAAGGGTGATAGGTTAAAGAAACCATTTCGCTGCTACATACACATATATACATACATATACATACATATATATACATATATATATATATATACATATACCTATACATACATATATATACATATATATACATACACATATATATATATACACATACATATATATATATATACATATATATATACACATATATATACATACATATATATATATATATATATATATATATATTGGGTATTTAGATCTGTATGGCTAGGTTTCCTTCCTCTTATCTACTTGCCTATCTGGTACTTAAGCTTTTTTTTTAAATGCAACTTTTATTCCTATATAATTTTATTGCTAGCTACCATATCACAGAATGGTTCTTGGATGTAGTGGTTAGATATTATTATTATTATTATTATTATTATTTACTCACTAGGAGTTATCACACTGGTCATCGTCAGTGATCGCCCACTGCCGACAACCTGTGGTATTCCCTGGAGTCTGAGTGACAACAAGTCTCCTCAGACTTCCAGTATGCTCCACCTCTTTTCGTTCATCACCGCTGATGACCTTGCGGTATCGCAACAGCCACCTACCACCGATTTCGCGCTGGTAAGGGCCATTGGTCCCCTCTGGGGCCCGAGTGGCAACAAGCCTCCCCAAGGTCCCAGAGCTGTCCGCGCTCTTCCAGTGGAGGTCTGGTTTGCGCTTTCCCTCCTCGACCCTCTGTCCACATTATTATTATTATTATTATTATTATTATTATTATTATTATTATTATTATTATTATTATTATTATTATTATTATTATTATTATTATAATTGTAATAATAATAATAATAATAATAATTATTATTATTTATTTATGTATATATTAGTGAAATTTAGGCTGAATTATTTTTACAATTGATCATTGGGGAAATGGTAGTTTAATAAGTACAAATGGAGAGCCATGAATATTATAACTGTCCTGTTTTTAAATACTGTATGTTACATATTTCAGAAATGTACCGCGGTTTAATCCAAAAGGGTAGATTTTGACATCCTTAGTAAATCTCTGTGCCCAGTGGAATCGTCGGCATGCTGAAACGATTGTAGTCACGGCCCAATGGGGAATGGCGTCATCGGGCCGCCGTGACTACAATCGTTTTAGCTTGCCGACGATTCCATTGGCCACAGAGATGTGTTAAAGATGTCTAAATCTGCCCTTTGGATGAAACCGCGGTACATTGCTGAAATATGTAATATACAGTATCTATATAAATTATATTAGCTCTCTTATATGATCGAGCACTTTATTTGATTTCTTTTCATATACAACCTGACACTATATATATATATATATATATATATATGTAAATAAATTTTTCGTGGTACAAAATTTGATAACGGCGAGGAATACGGACGTTTGGGACATTTTTTGGAGGGTCGAATGAGATTAAACAAATATAAAAAAACGAGAGAAAACGATTAAAAAGAAATTAATTAATGTACTGAACCGGTTTTCGTCCACACTCATCAGAGTAAAACGTGGAAGTGATTGAATACGACTAAAACCTAAAATAGGGAATAGGGAATGCATTCCCTTTTCCACCTCAAAGTCCTGGAAGCCATATATATCAAGTCAATCAAACCTTCCCTTTGTCAGCAAAAGGAATGGCTTTTAGGACTTAATGTGATCAACTTATGACTCTCCTCCCCATAATTTTTTTTTTCTCCTAAACTTGTCACTAGTGTTCATTACAAATTATTTTTAGGTTTTAGTCGTATTCAATCACTTCCACGTTTTACTCTGATGAGTGTGGACGAAAACCGGTTCAGTACATTAATTAATTTCTTTTTAATCGTTTTCTCTCGTTTATATATATATATATATATATATATATATATATATATATATATATATATATATATATATATATATATATATATATAAAGAGGTGTACTAAAAGCGAACTTTTAGGAGAGGTAAAACCTATTGTGAAGAGTATACAGCTCAATATCCAGGATAGAGCAGGTAGATATGAAGAAGAATGGAAAGGAATTAGAGAAGCAAAAGCCAAATCAAAATTCAATTCAAATGCTCAGAGCAAGGTATATTCCGCAAAAAGGCAATTTATTCAAGTTAAATTAGATTTTGATCTTTGAAAAGCCTGGCTTAAGGAAAATTTAACTTGAATAAATTGCCTTTTTGCGGAATATACCTTGCTCTGAGCATTTGAATTGAATTTTGATTTGGCTTTTGCTTCTCTAATTCCTTTCCATTCTTCTTCATATATATATATATATATATATATACATATATATATATATATATATATATATATATATATATATATATATATATATATATATGGTTGAACAGGAGTGTCAACTTCTGTTTGTTCCTTTTTTGATCCAATCTTTCTATTCGTCGGTCGATAGATCTTGTGCTTTTAATAATGGAGTGTAAGAAATCTCCATATTTAACGCGAACGTTTTCGACCATCATTGGTCGTCTTCAGGCGGATGATTGATAAATGCAAAATAAAATTGGTGAATTTATTTAAGAGGACGTTTCCACGTGATTAAAAAAATAAAATCATTCAACAGCATTTCAAAACGCTTTCGCACTCCTCATAACGAGCATAGTTAATGTTATATATATATATATATATATATATATATATATATATATATATATATATATATATTCAACAAAAAGTATGTTTTTGGGTTGATATGTTTTGATGTATTTTTGTGTATTTGTGTATATAATTTTATATATTTTCAAAGCGTAATTTTATTACCTGTAGTAGTATAACTGCGGTAATGGTCCTCTGAAGAGAAGAATTATCTTTGAAAACTCATGAGCTAAGGACTTAAGGATACTTTGCTTGAACTTTGAATTCTAATAAAATTTGATTGACACCTTATTTTATTACTTCATTTTATATTATAATATTAATGCTCTATCCAGTATATTGAGCTTCAGTTTTTATCCGGATGTTTCACTAATTATAAGATATTAGTTGACGCTTATATCTTTTGTTGGATTACTTTATATATATATATATATATATATATATATATATATATATATATATATATATATATATATATATATATATAATATTTATAAATAAATATTAAATTATTTATACCTACAGACGCTAGCGTTTCAAGCTTATTGCTCTCATCAGTGCAGGGAAGTAACAATTTCAGACGGTCGAGAGGCGTGAACCCGGTACACAGAGTCAGCCATATCCACTCGGCCCACAGAAACTGCCACGTAATTTAGGTAAATTAAGATCTATATGTACCTAAAAGCGGACACAGATAGAAGACTAGTCGAGAGTGTTCGACGAACGTATTCGGAACTTTGCATTAGAGCTTTATCAAAACGTTGTGAGAATAACATCCAAGATGAGAACAGTAGTTTTAATATTCTAAAAACAAACTATCAATCGTCATCTAAAGAAATTCCGAAACGTTTGAATGACAGGTGCGTTTGTCCAGTCTTCTGCACACTGATCGATGTTCAATAAGCTGAATGACTAAAATTGCTTGATCCAAGAATTGATCCAAGTCTTGAACTCTGTCGACGCTCAATCTGAATCACTTCCTCGCGTGGAATAGATTCGCAACACTCCATTATCGTCTGCATTCATGCGTCCTTTAAGTCATCGGCATTCTTTATGGAATTGACCTTTTCACCATTTTCAAAATTTCTCAATTATCTCCAAGGCAAAAATAAGCATTCATGTCGCTTTCTCTTTCCCAAAGAACGAACCGTTTTAAACCCAAACCATTACGAGAGTAGTAAATAAAATCCGGAAGTTAGAAACGCAAATATATGCTCCCCCCGGTAAAACGTGAAGATGGTATCGTGACAAATATGCGTATACTACACTGACCCCTAGTGGCTTAATATATGGCGCATTTGGTTTGTGATTTATTTTTAAGAGGGCAATACAGTTTATTGATACACTTGCAATATTACGTTGCCAACTATTATTGTTTTGTTATATCTATATGTATGTCTATCTATCTATCTATCTATCTATCTATCTATCTATCTATCTATCTATCTATCTATCTATCTATCTATCTATCTATCTATCTCTCTCTCTCTCTCTATATATATATATATATTCTATTAGACATGTAAATATTCATATATTTCAATGTATAAGATACGAATTAATTCATCATATAACATTTTGAAACAGACCTGCCATACCTAAGGGAAGGTAATGTGATACATATTGGCACATTTGGTTTGTGATTTATTTTTAAGAGGGCAATACAGTTTATTGATACACTTGCAATATTACGTTGCCAACTATTATTGCTTTGTTATATATATATATATGTATATCTATCTATCTATCTATCTATCTATCTATCTATCTATCTATCTATCTCTCTCTCTATATATATATTCTATTAGACATGTAAATATTCATATATTTCAATGTATAGGATACGAATTAATCTATCATTATACATTTTGAAACAGACCTGTCATACCTAAGGGAAGGTAATGTGATACATATTGGCACATTTGGTTTGTGATTTATTTTTAAGAGGGCAATACAGTTTATTGATACACTTGCAATATTACGTTGCCAACTATTGTTGCTTTGTTATCTATCTATCTATCTATCTATCTATCTATCTATCTATCTCTCTCTCTCTCTCTCTCTCTCTCTCTCTCTATATATATATATATATATATATATATATATATATATATATATAAAGATAGATGAAAGAAGAGTGATAAACATGTACGAATGTCCAAATTTATATTCTGTAATAAAATTATGTTTATTATTCTTTCCTTGAAAAGCCTTGGCTTAAGGAAATAATAATTAACATAATTTTATTGCAGAATATACTTTGCATTGAACAATCAAAGTGTAAATAAATTTTTCATTCGTACATGTTTATCCCTCTTCTTTCATCTTTCTTTATAATTGCTCTATCTCGTATATTGAGCTTTAACCATTTCACTATGGTAAACAACTGATGATCCCTTAAATAATGTTAAGACTAGCGTAAATTCTTGGAAGCAAACTAATATAGTGACTGCAAAAAGTAAATTGACTTACAAGAAAAGTAATTTTCCATCGAATGACCTGGGACTAAAATGTTTTTGTTGTTGTTTTTTTCCCCTTTCCATATAGGTTTTAATGGTTGAAAAACATCTGAGACTATATATATATATATATATATATATATATATATATATATATATATATATATATATATATATATATATATATATATATAAGGTTAATATTGATCTTAAACCATTTCACTATAGGTTCTATCTACTAAAAGTTTACTTTTAGTTTCATATTTGATTCTATTTAAACACACACACACACATATATATATATACATATATATATATATATATATATATATATATATATATATATATATATATATATATATATATATATATATATATATATATATGTATATATATATGTGTGTGTGTGTGTGATAACTGCTCATTGATTGGCTAATCAGTGCAGATTAATTATTAGAAAGAGATTATTGCTTAAGGACAACCAAGCATCAGATCAGGTGTGGCAATCAACTGACTTGTTTTAAACTATTCAAGTGGGATTTACAAAAAAAAAAAAAAAAAAAAAAAAAAAAAAATGAGAAAAATGCGCCGATAACGTAAGTTGAACATTTTTATACCCTTTGTTCTGCATGTTTATAACAAATGCACCGCCACAAGATTTACGAACATTTTACAGGGAAGGGGGGGTGGGGGGGGGGGTGCGGCTGATATAAAATCTTCGTAATTTTTTTGATAATATCATTGAACACGGAATTTCTTTTCATCTTTGTGTAAGATAGTACCCTGTGGTCAATTTATCGTAGAACGTGCATCATTCACATTAAAACGATGTATGAAAGTGAAACATGGCCAGTGAGGGTTGAGGACATGCGTTGCATGGATATAAATAATATGAGAATGATGCGATGGGTGTGTTATGTGATTCTTAAAGACAAACCTTGTATCTGATGTCATCAGTGAAACATTAAATCCGGACAGTATATGGCTAGATATGCAGAACAGGAGACTTTGTTGATTTGATCACATTGAAAGAATCGATGACTGTGCTTAGATGTTCCTATTTTCCTTCCTCCTCACGAGGGGAGAGTTATACACCAAAGCGTTGCACTCTTGATTAAGACAAGAATAAAAAAAATTACCTCAGTCTAGAGGGATTTCCCCATCACTGACCAAGAACAGAAAATATTGCAAAATTTTCAAAATGTTTGATTGTTTAGTGTTATTTATGTATAATTGAACACAAAAAATACTACTTGCATGAATCTGAAATTTTCACCCATTACGTCCCACCCCTAATATTAATAATAATAACACCGGCCTCAACTGACACGACACAAAAATGAACCAATGAACAGAAATAGCAAGAAATACCATCAGCTCCCTCCCCCCCCCAAAATATTTTAAAACATTTTAAAATTAAAAAAAAAAAT
>OY744555.1:27695626-27700626 GCA_963556195.1 Sepiola atlantica | reverse complement strand
ATACATACACATACACACACATAAATACGCACACACACCCATGCGCGCACACACAGGCGTGTGGTTATAGTGACAGAGAGGGGGATAAATGTTGAATTATATACACATACATACATACATACACACGCACACACATACACACATATATATATATATATATATATATATATATATATATATATACATATATACATACACACACATACACACATACACACACATATTTGCAAAAGATAAATTAATGCAAACGGTCCAAATAGATTATATATATATATATAATAAATATTTGTTATTGTTTATTATCTATGTACGTTTCGTCCTTTTTCAATCGGGACTCATCAGCATAGAGATATGACTATCCACTACCGGTCATGCGATTCGAAACCCCGGACTTCAAATATTTTTCAACTCCAGTCCGACGTCGCTAATCGCTGGGCCAATTGTAAACAGCGAATAAACTATGATAATTTTAACACTTTAACGGCAGCTTTGACGTCGAGGCATTCTACTTCTATTAAGGGAAGGAATGATGCATTGTAAGCAAGTGACGTCATGCTGTGTTAATACTACCAATTACAGTGCTCTACTTTCAAGGAGCGACAAATATATATATATATATATATATATATATATATATATATATATATATATATATATATATCCCATAAATATATATTTTTAAATACCACAGTATTTTTTCACCTTCATATAATATTGTTTCGTTAGTGCAGGAGTGGCCGGTTTAGGTTGTCGCATGGGATCGAACGCATTTCGTAGATTCAGGCTAGAATCACGAGATAAACTCCCAGGACCACTCATCTGTTAAAGACAGCAGTTGAAATTAAGATACACTTATTCGGGAAAGCAGGAGGAAGTGTTATTGCTACAGTGTTCAACACTTATCGCAGATTTCAACAAACTTCCCTATATACACGGTTCTCTACTTATAAAAATATTATATCTTTAAAAGGGCTTTTAAAAGAGATTATATATATATATATATATATATATATATATATATATATATATATATAGGATCAAATATAAACCAAAGCAAAAACTTGTATTTGATGGAACCTAATTGGGGAGGAGTAAGTTTATTGCTTACTGTCTGAGGCGTCCCATACCGGGGAATGCCGACGGGGCTGCCCAGGCAATTTTTAAACCCCACTTTCCCGACCCGACCTTGGGTCACATCTTACTTGTGTGAGTAAGATAAAAACTGGCCTTGTGCCGAACTCCTGGAGAGGAGTAAATCAATACATTAGTTTTTGTTGATTTGTTGGTGTGAAGCTATTTTTACGTACAAGGTTAAATGATTTTGTTGTTGTCGCATGTGTTCATGTGTATCAACTGACTTCGTTTGATTACGCATTATATTTGTTATCATGAATTTGAGTACACTATTTACATCGTGGGTTTTCTTTAAATTGAAATAGATTAACATTTTCTGATTGCGAATACGACTGAACTTCGAGAATTCAGAACGGACTTATTGATTCACAAATTCAACGATTTATAAAAACGCAGGATTTGTAAAAAAAAAAAAAGGTTATTTTCGATTTGTATGAGAGAAGGGACAAAGGTCCTACCCTGAAATTAAACTAGTTTATGTAACCCTAACCCTAACCTTAACCCTAACCCACTCTCCCCTAAGAAAAGTGGAAGAGTTGATTCATAAACATTTTAAGTAAGAGGCCAAAAAAAAAAAAAAACGACATTATTTTTGTACCAAACTAATATTTCGAATTTTAAGTAAGAGGCCAAAATAAAACGACATTAATTTCGTACCAAGCTAATATTTCGAATTTTAAGTAAGAGACCCCTCCCCCCCAAAAAAAACATTATTTTTGTACCAAACTAATATTTCGAATTTTAAGTAAGAGGCCAAAAAAAAAAAAACGACATTATTTTCGTACCAAGCTAATATTTCAAATTTTAAGTAAGAGGCTAAAAAAAAACGACATTATTTTCATACCAAACTAATATTTCGAATTTTAAGAGGCCCCCCCCCCCCAAAAAAAAAAAACGACATTATTTTCGTACCAAGCTAATATTTCAAATTTTAAGTAAGGGGCTAAAAAAAAAAACGACATTATTTTCATACCAAACTAATATTTCGAATTTTAAGTAAGAGCCCCCCCCCCCAAAAAAACGACATTATTTTCATACCAAACTAATATTTCGAATTTTAAGTAAGAGGCCCCCCCCAAAAAAAAACGACATTATTTTCGTACCAAGCTAATATTTCAAATTTTAAGTAAGAGGCTAAAAAAAAAAACGACATTATTTTCATACCAAACTAATATTTCGAATTTTAAGTAAGAGGCCCCCCCCCCTAAAAAAAACCACATTATTTTCGTACCAAACTAATATTTCGAATAATAAAGTTAAATGAAAGTTGATTTAGTATAAGATGTCATCGGCACCATTATGGCAAAGGAAGACTAACCCGACGATGACAGACCACCGTCTTTAGTCAGAATGAAGTATGGTCCTTTCAGTCTTAAGAGGTTCAACCTCCCAGGCTTTATCTTTTTGCTTTATTGCAAATCGGGGAATACCGAGGGGTGCTCAAGTTATTTTTGTGGAACCAAAGTCCCCTTCTCTTTTTAGACGGGAGGGCTTTTCTATATCCCACCTTCAGGTCTTTGACGGTGGGATTGAATTAAATATTGCCGAAGTTCCCCTTGACATCATCTGGCAACCTAGGGGATGTCCTCACATCATCAGCCCCTTATTCGTTGGATTATGTATGGTTCTGATTGGCGCTAGGAGACCATCCTCCCAGGCATTAGCTCCCCTTTGAGAGGGGAGTTGGTTTATTGTCGATCGCCTGAGGTGCCCCTACCGGATAATGCCGACTGGCTCGCTATCGATTATTTTTGTACCCGACCAGACTTCCCGATTTCGTGGAAGTTGATTGGTTTTCCCAACTTTCCGGCCTCATCTTTCCGTAAGAGGAAGCAAGTGGATCACGATGTTCGCATTGACATCATTCTGGTAACCTAGGGAATATCCTGACAGTATCAGCCCCCCCCTTTTTTTTTTTATCTAGACGAGGTAAAGTCCAGATCGGAACCCAAAGATGCATCCTTCCAGACAACAGTCTTCCTTTGGGGGTATAGCCGGTCGTCTGGTGCGACCGTATCGGAGAATACTGACGGGGCCGTTTTTGTACCCGGCCAGAGTGCTTCCTCAGGGGAGCTGGCTTTCCCCATCTTTCGACTTTTAGATCCTTCTGGCAACCTAGGGACTGTCATAACAGCAGGAGGTATTATTTACCTCCTCTCCAGGAGTTAGGCACAAGGCCAATTTTATCCTACTCCCACAAGTAAGATGTGACCCAAGGTCGGGTCGGGAAAGTGGGGGTTGAAAAGCCAGCGTCCGAGATGTGAGCATTCTGACCATTAAAAATTGCCTGTGCAGCCCCGTCGGCATTCCCCGGTAGGGGCGTTTCAAGCAGTAAGCAATTAACTTACTCCTCCCCAAAGAGGGGAGGCAAAGCCTGGGAGGGTGGACCTCCTAGAACTGCACAGGACAAACCCACAGATCGGCGGAATCAAGCCCCGAAGGACAAGACGACACCGGTCTATAGCATGAGGTATTTCTATGCCTGGATGATGTATAGTTCAGATCGGTCCTAAGAGGTACATCCTTCCAGGCAGTCCCCTTTATATTAACTATCCGTCCGTTCTCGCATATACAAAACCATACCCCCCTCAACTTTCCTCAACTTCAAGCCTTGTACAACATTTTTACTGCAAACAAATCCTAAGTATTGCTCTATCCCTTAATAGACTTCAAAAACGGCCTATGCTAGAAATCTCATTTCTTTGATCAATCATAACTAAAAAAAACCAATCAACCAAATTAGTTAAAACTTTGCACAAAATTTTTATTTGATAGGTTCTATAAGTGTGTAGAATTTCAGCATCATTAGTCAAAGCAACCAAAAGATCCAGAAAGGGCAGGCATGATTTTGTGTTATCCGTGTGTACGTACGTACGTATGTGCCACCATGTATCTCATCAACTATTTGATGGATTCAGCTGATTTTTGGCAGAGATAGAGGTTCTAGTGTCTAGTTGATGGCATTTTAATTTCAGTTTACCATATAGCTTAGTTTCCAAGAAAATTCCAAAAAAACCTTAAAAATGACCATTGCATTGAGGCATAGCCTTTACAAAAGTAGTGACATTCCATGAAAAATGCCAGTATACTGAAATCATATGCCCTTAATAGGGTTAAGATGAAAATTCATATACACTAAATGTACAAAAGCAAGGAAATTCCCAAATTTTTACACTTTTATTGTCATTAAGGGTATGCGAGCACAACAGGGCTATGTATTTTACGGGTAGGAATTTTTCTTCAGCGCACCTCACACACTTCATCCACTCATGCATAAAGATTTATACTGTAGTGATATGATAATGAAATGGTTTGGTTGATATGTAGTCATACCCTTAATGACAATAAAAGTGTAAAAATCTGGGAATTTCCTTGCTTTTGTACATTTAGTGTATATGAATTTTCATCTTAACCCTATTAAGGGCATATGATTTCAGTATACTGGCATTTATCATGGAATATGTGTATGTATGTATGTATATATATATAAGAAATAACGATTTCCACTTAGCATTAAGGCAATACTCTGCTGTAAAAATAATTGAGTACTTTCAGTTATCAATATTGTAAATGAAAAAAATATATAAATGAATAGCATCATTTATAATACAATATTATTTCTGTCACCAGCAGTTTCATAGTTTAGTTGGTAGAGCGCTGGATGTCGGTCATTGAAGTCCTGTTTTCGAACTTCGCTGAGTCTAGCCATGCATCATCCTTGAGACAATGAAACACACGTCTGGATAACTATATGCAGATATGCATCCAGTCGCAGTTGCTAATTTTCAGTGACAAATTTAAATTAATTTTATAGGTTCGGCCACCACTTGTCATTAAGCATTACTCTTCACGCAAGATATAACATG
>OY744555.1:27680626-27690626 GCA_963556195.1 Sepiola atlantica | reverse complement strand
CTTTTTTTTCTTTCTTTCTTTAATTCTTTTCTTTCTACTTTTCTTTCTTTTCTGTTCTTTTTTTTTCTTTCTTTTTTTTCTTTTCTTTTCTTTCTTTCTTTTTTCTTTTTTCTTCTTTTCTTTCTTTCTTTTTTCTTTAATTCTTTTCTTTTTTCTTTCTTTCTTTTCTTTCTTTTCTTTCTTTTTTTCTTTTCTTTTCTTTCTTTCTTTTTTCTTTTTTCTTTAATTCATTTCTTTTTTTCTTTCTTTTTCGTACATTTCTTTTTTCTTTCTTTTTTTCTTTCTTTCTTTTTTCTTTTCTTTTCTTTCTTTCTTTTTTCTTTCTTCTTTTTTTCTTTCTTTCGTTTTTCTTTAATTCTTTTCTTTTTTCTTTCTTTTTTGTACATTTCTTTTTTCTTTCTTTTTTTTCTTTCTTTCTTTTTTTTCTTTTCTTTTCTTTCTTCTTTTCTTTCTTTCTTTTTTCTTTCTTCTTTTCTTTCTTTCTTTTTTCTGTCTTTCTTTCTATCTTCTTTTCTTTCTCTCATTTTTTTCCTTTTTTCTTCCTTTCTTTCTTTCTTTTCTTTTTTTTCTTTTCTTCTTTTCTTCTTTTCCTTCCTTACTTTTCTTTGTTACTTTCTCAGCCATCATTCCATCCGTCGTTCTGTCACGTTTCAGTTTCAAATAGCATCAGACGCTCAGTCGGTCCGTTTATCCGTTGCTCTTACATTTGAAACAGCATTTCTATCATTACACACACAGATTGAATGGACGCATCTTAATTTAGATGCGTCCAAGTATTTCTATACTCCATCGGTCGGTCTGTCACACTTAGGTTTAAAATGTGACAGACCAAAGACAATTTTATTTTAAAATTAATGTGAAAGACCAAAAAAATGTCACGCTAATATTTTAAATTTAATTTCCGTTTGTCTGTCACATTTAAATTTAAAATAACATTTTCTTTGGTCTGTCGCACTTAATTATTTTAATTGTCTTTTCTTCAGTCCATCAGACTTAAATTCGAAATAGCATTTTCTTTGGTCTGTCAGGCTAAAGTGCGAAAAAGCATTTTTTTTAATCTACCATGCAGCAATTTGGAAAGCATTAACTTTGGTCTGCCACACTTGAGTTTAAAATATCATTTTTTTGGTCTGTCACATTAATTCAAAAATAAAATTGTCTTTGGTCTGTCACGCTTAAGTTTAAAATGAGATTTACTTTTTCTGTCACGCTTAAGTTTAAAATGAGATTTACTTTTTCCGTCACGCTTAAGTTTAAAATGAGATTTACTTTTTCTGTCACGCTTAAGTTTAAAATGAGATTTACTCTTTCTGTCACGCTTAAGTTTAAAATGAGATTTACTTTTTCCGTCACGCTTAAGTTTAAAATGAGATTTACTTTTTCTGTCACGCTTAAGTTTAAAATGAGATTTACTTTTTCTGTCACGCTTAAGTTTAAAATGAGATTTACTTTTTCTGTCATGCTTAAGTTTAAAATGAGATTTACTTTTTCTGTCACGCTTAAGTTTAAAATAAGATTTACTTTCCCCGTCACGCTTAAGTTTAAAATGAGATTTACTTTTTCTGTCACGCTTAAGTTTAAAATAAGATTTACTTTTTCTGTCACGCTTAAGTTTAAAATCAGATTTACTTTTTCTGTCACGCTTAAGTTTAAAATGAGATTTACTTTTTCCGTCACGCTTAAGTTTAAAATGAGATTTACTTTTTCTGTCACGCTTAAGTTTAAAATGAGATTTACTCTTTCTGTCACGCTTAAGTTTAAAATGAGATTTACTTTTTCCGTCACGCTTAAGTTTAAAATGAGATTTACTTTTTCTGTCACGCTTAAGTTTAAAATGAGATTTACTTTTTCTGTCACGCTTAAGTTTAAAATGAGATTTACTCTTTCTGTCACGCTTAAGTTTAAAATGAGATTTACTTTTTCTGTCACGCTTAAGTTTAAAATGAGATTTACTTTTTCTGTCACGCTTAAGTTTAAAATGAGATTTACTTTTTCTGTCACGCTTAAGTTTAAAATGAGATTTACTTTTTCCGTCACGCTTAAGTTTAAAATGAGATTTACTTTTTCTGTCACGCTTAAGTTTAAAATGAGATTTACTTTTTCTGTCACGCTTAAGTTTAAAATGAGATTTACTTTTTCCGTCACGCTTAAGTTTAAAATTAGATTTACTTTTTCCGTCACGCTTAAGTTTAAAATGAGATTTACTTTTTCCGTCACGCTTAAGTTTAAAATGTGATCTACTTCTTCTGTCACGCTTAAGTTTAAAATGAGATTTACTTTTTCTGTCACGCTTAAGTTTAAAATTAGATTTACTTTTTTCGGTCACGCTTATGTTTAAAATGAGATTTACTTTTTCAGTCACGCTTAAGTTTAAAATGAGATTTACTTTTTCTGTGACGCTCAAGTTTAAAATGAGATTTACTTTTTCTGTCACGCTCAAGTTTAAAATGAGATTTACTCTTTCTGTCACGCTTAAGTTATAAATGAGATTTACTTTTTCTGTCACGCTTAAGTTTAAAATGAGATTTACTCTTTCTGTCACGCTTAAGTTTAAAATGAGATTTACTTTTTCGGTCACGCTCAAGTTTAAAATGAGATTTACTTTTTCTGTCACGCTCAAGTTTAAAATGAGATTTACTCTTTCTGTCACGCTTAAGTTTAAAATGAGATTTACTTTTTCTGTCACGCTTAAGTTTAAAATGAGATTTACTCTTTCTGTCACGCTTAAGTTTAAAATGAGATTTACTTTTTCCGTCACGCTTAAGTTTAAAATGAGATTTACTCTTTCTGTCACCTTTAAGTTTAAAATGAGATTTACTTTTTCTGTCACGCTTAAGTTTAAAATGAAATTAACATTTTCTGTCACGCTTAAGTTTAAAATGAGATTTACTTTTTCTGTCACGCTTAAGTTTAAAATGAGATTTACTTTTTCTGTCACGCTTAAGTTTACAATGAGATTTTCTTTTTCTGTCACGCTTAAGTTTAAAATGAGATTTACTTTTTCTGTCACGCTTAAGTTTAAAATGAGATTCACTTTTTCTGTCACGCTTAAGTTTAAAATGAGATTTACTTTTTCTGTCACGCTTAAGTTTAAAATGAGATTTACTTTTTCCGTCACGCTTAAGTTTAAAATGAGATTTATTTTTTCTGTCACGCTTAAGTTTAAAATGAGATTTACTTTTTCTCTCATGCTTAAGTTTAAAAATGAGATTTACTTTTTCTGTCATGCTTAAGTTTAAAATGAGATTTACTTTTTCCGTCACGCTTAAGTTTAAAATGAGATTTACTTTTTCTGTCACGCTTAAGTTTAAAATGAGATTTACTCTTTCTGTCACGCTTAAGTTTAAAATGAGATTTACTTTTTCTGTCACGCTTAAGTTTAAAATGAGATTTACTTTTTCTGTCACGCTTAAGTTTAAAATGAGATTAACTTTTTCTGTCACGCTTAAGTTTAAAATGAGATTTACTTTTTCTGTCACGCTTAAGTTTAAAATGAAATTAACATTTTCTGTCACGCTTAAGTTTAAAATGAGATTTACTTTTTCTGTCACGCTTAAGTTTAAAATGAGATTTACTTTTTCTGTCACGCTTAAGTTTAAAATGAGATTTACTTTTTCTGTCACGCTTAAGTTTAAAATGAGATTTACTTTTTCCGTCACGCTTAAGTTTAAAATGAGATTTACTTTTTCCGTCACGCTTAAGTTTAAAATGAGATTTACTTTTTCCGTCACGCTGAAGTTTAAAATGAGATTTACTTTTTCTGTCACGCTTAAGTTTAAAATGAGATTTACTTTTTCTGTCATGCTTAAGTTTAAAAATGAGATTTACTTTTTCTGTCACGCTTAAGTTTAAAATGAGATTGACTTTTTCTGTCACGCTTAAGTTTAAAATGAGATTTACTTTTTCTGTCACGCTTAAGTTTAAAATGAGATTTACTTTTTCTGTCACGCTTAAGTTTAAAATGAGATTTACTTTTTCTGTCACGCTTAAGTTTAAAATGAGATTTACTTTTTCCGTCACGCTTAAGTTTAAAATGAGATTTACTTTTTCCGTCACGCTTAAGTTTAAAATGAGATTTACTTTTTCTGTCACGCTTAAGTTTAAAAATGAGATTTACTTTTTCTGTCACGCTTAAGTTTAAAATCAGATTGACTTTTTCTGTCACGCTTAAGTTTAAAATGAGATTGACTTTTTCCGTCACGCTTAAGTTTAAAATTAGATTTACTTTTTCCGTCACGCTTAAGTTTAAAATGAGATTTACTTTTTCCGTCACGCTTAAGTTTAAAATGAGATTTACTTTTTCTGTCATGCTTAAGTTTAAAAATGAGATTTACTTTTTCTGTCACGCTTAAGTTTAAAATGAGATTTACTTTTTCTGTCACGCTTAAGTTTAAAATGAGATTGACTTTTTCCGTCACGCTTAAGTTTAAAATGAGATCTACTTCTTCTGTCACGCTTAAGTTTAAAATGAGATTTACTTTTTCTGTCACGCTTAAGTTTAAAATTAGATTTACTTTTTTCGGTCACGCTTATGTTTAAAATGAGATTTACTTTTTCAGTCACGCTTAAGTTTAAAATGAGATTTACTTTTTCTGTCACGCTCAAGTTAAAAATTAGATTTACTTTTTCTGTCACGCTCAAGTTTAAAATGAGATTTACTCTTTCTGTCACGCTTAAGTTTAAAATGAGATTTACTTTTTCTGTCACGCTTAAGTTTAAAATGAGATTTACTCTTTCTGTCACGCTTAAGTTTAAAATGAGATTTACTTTTTCGGTCACGCTCAAGTTTAAAATGAGATTTACTTTTTCTGTCACGCTCAAGTTTAAAATGAGATTTACTCTTTCTGTCACGCTTAAGTTTAAAATGAGATTTACTTTTTCTGTCACGCTTAAGTTTAAAATGAGATTTACTTTTTCTGTCACGCTTAAGTTTAAAATGAGATTGACTTTTTCCGTCACGCTTAAGTTTAAAATGAGATTTACTTTTTCGGTCACGCTTAAGTTTAAAATGAGATTTACTTTTTCTGTCACGCTTAAGTTTACAATGAGATTTTCTTTTTCCGTCACGCTTAAGTTTAAAATGAAATTAACATTTTCTGTCACGCTTAAGTTTAAAATGAGATTTACTTTTTCTGTCACGCTTAAGTTTAAAATGAGATTTACTTTTTCTGTCACGCTTAAGTTTACAATGAGATTTTCTTTTTCTGTCACGCTTAAGTTTAAAATGAGATTTACTTTTTCTGTCACGCTTAAGTTTAAAATGAGATTCACTTTTTCTGTCACGCTTAAGTTTAAAATGAGATTTACTTTTTCTGTCACGCTTAAGTTTAAAATGAGATTTACTTTTTCCGTCACGCTTAAGTTTAAAATGAGATTTATTTTTTCTGTCACGCTTAAGTTTAAAATGAGATTTACTTTTTCCGTCACGCTTAAGTTTAAAATGAGATTTACTTTTTCTGTCACGCTTAAGTTTAAAATGAGATTTACTTTTTCTGTCACGCTTAAGTTTAAAATGAGATTTACTTTTTCTGTCACGCTTAAGTTTAAAATGAGATTTACTTTTTCTGTCACGCTTAAGTTTACAATGAGATTTTCTTTTTCTGTGACGCTTTAGTTTAAAATGAGATTTACTTTTTCTGTCACGCTTAAGTTTAAAATGAGATTCACTTTTTCTGTCACGCTTAAGTTTAAAATGAGAGTTATATTTTCTGTCACGCTTAAGTTTAAAATGAGATTTACTTTTTCCGTCACGCTTAAGTTTAAAATGAGATTTACTTTTTCTGTCACGCTTAAGTTTAAAATGAGATTTACTTTTTCTGTCACGCTTAAGTTTAGAATGAGATTTACTCTTTCTGTCATGCTTAAGTTTAAAATGAGATTTACTTTTTCTGTCACGCTTAAGTTTAAAATGAGATTTACTTTTTCTGTCACGCTTAAGTTTAAAATGAGATTTACTTTTTCCGTCACGCTTAAGTTTAAAATGAGATTTACTTTTTCTGTCACGCTTAAGTTTAAAATGAGATTTACTTTTTCTGTCACGCTTAAGTTTAAAATGAGATTTACTTTTTCCGTCACACTTAAGTTTAAAATGAGATTTACTTTTTCCGTCACGCTTAAGTTTAAAATGAGATTGACTTTTTCTGTCACGCTTAAGTTTAAAATGAGATTGACTTTTTCTGTCACGCTTAAGTTTAAAATGAGATTTACTTTTTCGGTCACGCTTAAGTTTAAAATGAGATTTACTCTTTCTGTCACGCTTAAGTTTAAAATGAGATTTACTTTTTCTGTCACGCTTAAGTTTAAAATGAGATTTACTTTTTCTGTCACGCTTAAGTTTAAAATGAGATTTACTTTTTCTGTCACGCTTAAGTATAAAATGAGATTGACTTTTTCTGTCACGCTTAAGTTTAAAATGAGATTTACTTTTTCTGTCTTGCTTAAGTTTAAAATGAGATTTACTCTTTCTGTCACGCTTAAGTTTAAAATGAGATTTACTTTTTCTGTCACGCTTAAGTATAAAATGAGATTGACTTTTTCTGTCACGCTTAAGTTTAAAATGAGATTTACTTTTTCTGTCTTGCTTAAGTTTAAAATGAGATTTACTCTTTCTGTCACGCTTAAGTTTAAAATGAGATTTACTTTTTCCGTCACGCTTAAGTTTAAAATGAGATTTACTCTTTCTGTCACCCTTAAGTTTAAAATGAGATTTACTTTTTCTGTCACGCTTAAGTTTACAATGAGATTTTCTTTTTCCGTCACGCTTAAGTTTAAAATGAAATTAACATTTTCTGTCACGCTTAAGTTTAAAATGAGATTTACTTTTTCTGTCACGCTTAAGTTTAAAATGAGATTTACTTTTTCTGTCACGCTTAAGTTTACAATGAGATTTTCTTTTTCTGTCATGCTTAAGTTTAAAATGAGATTTACTTTTTCTGTCACGCTTAAGTTTAAAATGAGATTCACTTTTTCTGTCACGCTTAAGTTTAAAATGAGATTTACTTTTTCTGTCACGCTTAAGTTTAAAATGAGATTTACTTTTTCCGTCACGCTTAAGTTTAAAATGAGATTTATTTTTTCTGTCACGCTTAAGTTTAAAATGAGATTTACTTTTTCCGTCACGCTTAAGTTTAAAATGAGATTTACTCTTTCTGTCATGCTTAAGTTTAAAATGAGATTTACTTTTTCCGTCACGCTTAAGTTTAAAATGAGATTTACTTTTTCTGTCACGCTTAAGTTTAAAATGAGATTCACTTTTTCTGTCACGCTTAAGTTTAAAATGAGAGTTATATTTTCTGTCACGCTTAAGTTTAAAATGAGATTTACTTTTTCCGTCACGCTTAAGTTTAAAATGAGATTTACTTTTTCTGTCACGCTTAAGTTTAAAATGAGATTTACTTTTTCTGTCACGCTTAAGTTTAGAATGAGATTTACTCTTTCTGTCATGCTTAAGTTTAAAATGAGATTTACTTTTTCTGTCACGCTTAAGTTTAAAATGAGATTTACTTTTTCTGTCACGCTTAAGTTTAAAATGAGATTTACTTTTTCCGTCACGCTTAAGTTTAAAATGAGATTTACTTTTTCTGTCACGCTTAAGTTTAAAATGAGATTTACTTTTTCCGTCACACTTAAGTTTAAAATGAGATTTACTTTTTCCGTCACGCTTAAGTTTAAAATGAGATTTACTTTTTCTGTCACGCTTAAGTTTAAAATGAGATTTACTTTTTCTGTCACGTTTAAGTTTAAAATAAGATTTACTTTTCCGTCACGCTTAAGTTTAAAATGAGATTTACTTTTTCTGTCACGCTTAAGTTTAAAATGAGATTTACTTTTTCTGTCACGCTTAAGTTTAAAATGAGATTTACTTTTTCCGTCACGCTTAAGTTTAAAATGAGATTTACTTTTTCTGTCACGCTTAAGTTTAAAATGAGATTTACTTTTTCCGTCACGCTTAAGTTTAAAATGAGATTTACTTTTTCTGTCACGCTTAAGTTTAAAATGAGATTTACTTTTTCCGTCACGCTTAAGTTTAAAATGAGATTTACTTTTTCCGTCACGCTTAAGTTTAAAATGAGATTTACTTTTTCTGTCACGCTTAAGTTTAAAATAACATTTTTAAAAATGCGACCTCACATCTCGATCATAGGCTCTGGCTGTCCGTTGTTCGTTCACTTTTAATTTCCAACGTGCAAATCGAATGGACGCAACGGAAGTACATCCCCAGTTTTCGTACAATGGCCGTCTGATTCTTCTCAAGTCCAAAACGAGGCCGCCTCCCACTCTCTGCCGCCTTCCACTCTCTCCCGCCTCCCACTCCTGCCGCCTCCCACTCTCTCTCGCCTCCCACTCTCTGCCGCCTCCCACTCTCTGTTGCCTCCCACTCTCTGCCGCCTCCCACTCTCTGCCGCCTCCCTACTCTCTGTTGCCTCCCACTCTCTGTTGCCTCCCACTCTCTGTTGCCTCCCACTCTCTGCCGCCTCCCACTCTCTGTTGCCTCCCACTCTTTGCCGCCTCCCACTCTCTGTTGCCTCCCACTCTCTGCCGCCTCCCACTCTCTGTCGCCTCCCACTCTCTGCCGCCTCCCACTCTCTGTTGCCTCCCACTCTCTGCCGCCTCCCACTCTCTGTTGCCTCCCACTCTCTGCCGCCTCCCACTCTCTGTTGCCTCCCACTCTCTGCCGCCTCCCACTCTCTGTTGCCTCCCACTCTCTGCCGCCTCCCACTCTCTGTTGCCTCCCACTCTCTGCCGCCTCCCACTCTCTGTTGCCTCCCACTCTCTGCCGCCTCCCACTCACGCTGCTACTCTCTTTGACTTTGTGCAAAACACTTAAACTATGACACATTTTACAATTCGGGTCGCATTTTTCCTTTAGTCTTTCAATCATTGAAAGAAAGTTTACGGAATTATCTAAACCAGGACGGACAATTCATTTTCCCAGAAAAACCACGTGACAAAATAGGACAGCTATTGAGGCGCAGACTAATGTATTTAAATTGATTCAGTGCGATGTATATTATTATCCTTTTTACAAAAAAAACAACTCTCAATTCAATATTGAAATGGATAAAATCAAACATGGAAAATAATAAATATGATCTGTTATATAAAGGACAGTCGTAATTCTGTCCGCACAAAGTCATGAACTACACAAGACACACTTACAAATCTTACAGTAGGGGCGGCCAACCTACGGCCCGAGGGCCACATCCGGCCCGCGAAGGCTTAGCGTCCGGTCCGCCACATTGCTATGCTTTATTATTGCAATCCGGCCCGCGGACCTCCCTATAACATCAATATCATTTTGTGATTTTGATCAAAATTGGAATAAGGATTCTAGACATAAAGTTTACTATCATTATATTTTATTTGAATATTCATTAGAGGGCATAAAAGTAGTAACAATGCAGTTGTAAGTCCAACCCTCTTCCTTATCTTCATCATTCGTTGACATGTATGCAGATAAGACAACCATCTATGGCAGGGGCGGGCAACCTCCGGCCCACGGGCCACATCCGGCCCGCGAAGGCTTAGAGTCCGGTCTGCCACCCTGCTATGCTTTATTATTGCAATCCGGCCCGCGGACCTCCCAGTAAAACTCATATCATTTTGTGACATAGACATAAAAGTAGGTTTCAATTAAGATTTACAATGGGATAAAAATGTATGAATATCAGCGAGCGATGATTTATGTATATTTCATTTTTCTTTAACTATTAATTTCAAATCCTTGGCCTGAGATAAAAATAGAAAAAGAGAAAGAGAGAGGCAAAGAGGAAACGAGAGACGAGGAAAGGGCATGAAATAGAGAATTTATGTGAGGTGTGTCAAAACGAATGCTGAATCAACTTGCTACTTCCCCCGTCATTATTTTTTATGATTCCAAAATGGCTCTTCGTCGGCGCCTTTTATAACATCACATACAGAAGTCTCTTGAGAAAACATATCAGATTTGTAGAGTGTTCAATGCAATTTTTGTACAATTTATTCATGTAAACAAAATATA
>OY744555.1:27663126-27678126 GCA_963556195.1 Sepiola atlantica | reverse complement strand
TATATATATATATATATATATATATATAGATATATATATATATATATATATATATAGATATATAAGACCATATATTTATGCTTTAAAATGTATATATGTGTATATCTGTGTATGAATATATGCGTAGATATATGTTTTTTTATATATGTATGTATATATATATACATACATACATATCTATATATACATATACATACATACATACATATATATATACATATATATATATTTATATATACATACATATATACATATACACATATATATATATGTATATGTTGTGAAGTTGTTTCACAGTAAATAATAAATAAAGGAAGTCTAGTCGAGGGTTGGTTTAACAAGTGTATTAACAAAGTAAGAAAGTGACTAGCACTTGGCTAGACAGTTACAAGACTGTGCTTTGTCTTCTCTGTGTCTCTGGTGACTCGCACTATTTATAGTGACAACCGGTGTAGTTTCTCCTGTGTAAGAACGGCCGGTGTAACAAATAGGGTACACTTCTGGTTTGCCATTAGTGTTGTACTGTCACTCTCTGTGCTACAAACTGCTCAAAATTTATAAATAGATATGGCAAAACATTTCTGTCACTCTCTGTGTTACAAACGACTCAAATTTATAAATAGATATGAAAAAACATTTATGTCACTCTCTGTGTTACAAACTGTATCAAATTTATAAATAGATATGAAAATTTTTTGTCACACTCTCTGTGTAACAAAAAGCTCAAATTTATGAATAGATATGACAATACATTTATGTCACTCTCTGTGTTACAAACTGCTCAAATTTTATAAATAGATGTGACAAAACATTTCTCTCACTCCCTGTGTTACAAACTGCTCAAATTTATAAATATATATGACAATACATTTATGTTACTCTCTGTGTTACAAACTGCTCAAATTTATAAATATATATGACAATACATTTACTTCACTCTGTGTTACAAACTTCTCAAATATATAAATATATATGGCAATACATTTATTTCACTCTGTGTTACAAACTGCTCAAATTTATACATATATATGACAAAACATTTCTGTTACTCTCTGTGTTACAAACGGCTCAAATTTATAAATAGATATGACAAAACAATTCTGTATGTCAATTCATGTTTGTCGCATTTTTATGGGGTGAGGGTGGGATTGGGTTACAGGTGTTTAAAGTTTAAACTCTAACTTCTCTGAATGATTCATAAAAATGTAATCAGCATGACGAGTTGTCGTGTTTATATATGTGGAAAGGTTTTAGAGCATATTTTTCATATCTATATCAGATCTTTTTAAAAATTTGATTCTGTTTGTAGTTGTATTCACTTTTGATCTGTTATTTTCTTTTGTGGACATTTTTAATGTCTACTTGATCAGTGAAACTAAATAAGAATTATTAAATTTATTTGCAGAATGAGAATGATGTAACATTTTTAAAATAAAAACAAATAATTAATATATCTGATCCGTTTTTTTTTCAAATTTAATTTTTTGGGGGGATCTTTTTCTTTTTTTCTTTTTTCCTCCTTTTTTTCTTTTTTTTTCCTCTTTCTTTTTTTTCCTCCTTTTTTTCCTCCTTCTTTTTTTTCTTTTTTTCTTTTTTTTCCTCCTTTTTTTTCTCTATCTTTTTTCTTTTTTCCTCCTTCTTTTTTTCTTTTTTTTCCTCCTTCTTTTTTTCTTTTTTTTCCTCCTTTTTTTCCTCCTTCTTTTTTCCTCCTTCTTTTTTTTCTTTTTTCCTCCTTCTTTTTTTCTTTTTTTTCTTCTGAAATTTGTCACCAGATCAGTTGTTTGCCTTTTACAGTGTGCTAATTTTAATCAGGCCTCAATCTGGAATTTCACCGTATATTTTCCATCTACTGTGTTTTTGATATAACATGCTACTTGACGATTCGACAATATATACTGTCACTCTCTGATGATTGACAAGATTGGACTTAAAAATACACTCATCCGATTTTTGCCATGTAACGCGCGTAAAAGATAGATATTAATACTTGAATAAATGTTAGATATTTTCTATATTTACTTGGCTTTCCATACTTACTTTCATCTGATTCGAACTATTTAACCCGAACTTAATTACATTATTGGTCAAAAATAATCATTAGTAATCCGTTTTCTTTGAAGTATGTTTCATTTGCTAAGTTATTATAAATATATTTTATTAGTTATATTTAAGTTTCAAATATGTTTTGTTAGTTATGTAAGTTTAAAATATGTTTGTTAGTTATATGTTAGTTTCAAGTATGTTTTGTTAGTTATATGTAAGTTTCAAGTATGTCTTGTTAGTGATATGTTAGTTTCAAGTCTCTTTTATTAGTTATATGTTAGTTTAAAATATGTTTTATTAGTTATATGTAAGTTTCAAGAATATTTTGTTAGTTATATGTTAGTTTCAAGTATGTTTTATTAGTTATATGTAAGTTTCAAGTATCTTTTATTAGTTATATTTAAGTTTCAAGTATGTTTTATTAGTTATATGTTAGTTTCAAGTATGTTTTGTTAGTGATATGTTAGTTCCAATATGTTTGATTAGTTATATGATAGTTTCAAGTATGTTTTGTTAGTGATATGTTAGTTTCAATGATGTTTTATTAGTTATATGTTAGTTTCAAGTATGTTTTAATAGTTATATTTAAGTTTCAAGTATGTTTTGTTAGTTATATGTTAGTTTCAACTATGTTTTATTAGTTATATGTCAGTTTCAAGTATGTTTTGTTAGTTATATATTAGTTTCAAGTATGTTTTATTAGTTATATGTTAGTTTCAAGTATCTTTTATTAGTTATATTTAAGTTTCAAGTATGTTTTATTAGTTATATGTTAGTTTCAAGTATGTTTTGTTAGTGATATGTTAGTTCCAATATGTTTGATTAGTTATATGATAGTTTCAAGTATGTTTTGTTAGTGATATGTTAGTTTCAAGGATGTTTTATTAGTTATATGTTAGTTTCAAGTATGTTTTAATAGTTATATTTAAGTTTCAAGTATGTTTTGTTAGTTATATGTTAGTTTCAAGAATGTTTTATTAGTTATATGTCAGTTTCAAGTATGTTTTGTTAGTTATATGTTAGTTTCAAGTATGTTTTATTAGTTATATGTTAGTTTCAAGTATGTTTTGTTGGTTATATGTTAGTTTCAAGTATGTTTTGTTAGTGATATGTTAGTTTCAAGTATGTTTTATTAGTTATATGCTAGGTTAAAGTATATTTTATTAGTGATATGTTAGTTTAAAGTATGTTTTATTAGTTATATGTTAGTTTCAAGTATGTTTTGTAAGTTATATGTTAGTTTCAAGTATGTTTTATTAGTTATATGCTAGTTTCAAGTATGTTTTTTTAGTTATATATAAGTTTCAAGTATGTTTCATCAGTTATATGTTAGTCCCAAGTATGTTTTATTAGTTATATATAAGTTTCAAGTATGTGTTATTAGTTATAGGTAAGTTTCAAGTATGTTTTGTTAGTTATATGTTAGTTTCAAGTATGTTTTATTAGTTATATGTTAGTTTCAATATGTTTTATTTGTTATATGTTAGTTTCAAGTATGTTTTATTAGTTATATGTTAGTTTCAAGTATGTTTTATTAGCTATCTGTTTATTTTAGTTGTCTTTTGTCAGTTATATGTTAGTTTCGAGTATGTTTTATTAGTTATATGTTTGTTTCAAGTATGTTTTATTAGCTATATGTTAGTTAGAAGTATGATTTTTATTAGTTATTTGTTAACTCAGTATATGTTTAATTAGTTTCATCTTGGTTTAAACTATGTTTTATTAGTTATATGTTAGTCTGAGCTATATTTTGTTAGTTAACTTTTAACTTAGAAGTATGTTTTATTAGGTTTATGTTAACTTAGAAGTGTGTTATGTTAATGATATGTTAGTTTAAGTATGTTTTATTTTATGTGTTAGTTTAAAACATGTTTTATTAGTTATATATTGTTTAAATTATTTTTTATTAGTTATTAGTTAACTTTTAACTGTGTTTAATTTGGTATATTTTCAATTCGAAGTATGTTCTTTATCGATTTTTACTGATTAAATATGAACACTTTAAACAAGAGAAAAAACACATCTTATAAACATAATACAACCTTTACTGTAATATGAAAAAAATCGAGTGCTTGCCTTTGAAAAAATGGTTAGTGAAAAGCAAATAGTTTACATTTAAATTACTGTTGACTGCATGTTAATTTTTTCAGCTTGACTGATATAACTTTCTTGTAAACATTTGTGTTATTTTTTACATCATGAAAATATATGTTGCTAAAGTTTGGAATGGTCAGTTTCTTCTTAAACATGGAACTTACATACAGCAATTTGATCAAAACACTAAATGGACAATTCGGAAAATTGAAAAGATAAAAAAAACACTCATCAAGCAAAAACACTACGTGTTCTTTAATAATATTTGCATAAATGAAAATATGCTGCCTAAATACACACACACATGATATATATATATATATATATATATATATATATATATATATATATAAGTATAAATTTTTATTTATACAAACATTATTGGTTACATATGTGCATACATGTTTCGGTTGCACTTTTCCCAGAAAGTCAACATCATCAGACCAAGAATTTTCGAGAAATGGATGGATTTGAAGAATTTTCTCTCCTAATAAATCTTTTTGGGATTTAGTATTTTCTATTTCTTATGAATTAGTATCGGATTACCTATTCCACTTGCTGACCTTTTCTGTTAGGGGTTGTCCCTTTTATTACCCTTTATGGCGTCTCCATCACCTTTTCTTCTCCTTATTTTATTGCTCACTACTTTCTGGGTTTCTTTAAACTCTTTAGCCTACCCAGTTTTACAAACTCACTTCAGTATAAATATCTTATCTATATATCAAGATCACACATATATAAACAAACTCTAATAGATACCCAAATACAAATAAATAAACAGACATTGATATACATACACATCTAAACATGGACACACACACAGATCCACTATCAATCAAGCATATATTCAAAATACATACGTGCTTATAAATATATTCTAGATGTATATTCAATACAAAAATAAATATATTCTAGATGTATATTCAATACAAAAATTCATACGTCTACACAGACACACACATATACAGCTATATGCACCTACACACGCATATCTATACACACACATATATATATATATACACATATATACATATACATATATATACACACGCACACACACATATACATGCACATATACACAGACATACATACATATACATATATATATATATATATATATATATACATATACATACATAAATCATACATGGGCATATTCGTAACATAGATATACACGCATACACACACATACACTTTTAGTATAAATAGTTCCTAAAAATTCGTACATATATGCACATATATATACATACACACACACTGACATATATATATATATATATATATATATATATATATATATATATACACATGTAGCCTGAAGATTCCGCATAGTGATGAAACGCGGGAGACTCTGTGTAGCTTAATTGCCATAAATATATTTTCATAGCTTAATACTTAGCTCTACTTACGTATCGAGCACTGTTGAAGTAAATACTGAAAATTGATACATAAAAAATTATATCTCCTTATAAAATTTTATGTGGATACATGAAATAGTAATATATATATATATATATATATATATGTATATATATATATATATATATATATATATATATATATATATATATATATATATATATATATATATATCAGAATCAAATATAAACTAAAAGTAAACTTTTAGTAGATAGAACCTATAGTGAAATGGTTTAAGCTCAATATACGAGATAGAGCAATTATAAAGATAGAAGAAATAAGAGTCATAAACATGTACGAATGTCCAAATTTATTTCAAATTTCGATTGTTCAATGCAAGGTGTATTCTGTAATAAACTAATGTTTATTATTATTTTCTTAAGCCAAGGCTTTTCAAAGATCGAAATCTTATCAGAGTAGATATACAGATAGATAAGTTGGCTGTGGAAAAGCCAAAGTTCAAACATTTGAAAAAATATTATTAAAAATGGAGTGAAAAAGAGTTCGTGTAAAAAAGATATGTGGTTTGTCCAGATGGTAATTGTCCGTTGAAAAAGTGTCCAATGATAACGAGATTTTGAAGAAGACGAAAAAAATTTTTTTTTTAGTAGAGGCAGTATGGGGAAAGTGTTCAAAGTGAAGTAAATCCAATGGTGAAATGTTGAGTTCAAATCGTAGATGGAGCGCACTTAAATGGAATTGATATGAGAAATCTGGCCATTTAAAAAACTTTCTGGGCCATAGTAGAAAAATAAATGACATTAGTGGTGAACTATTCCAGAATGTTTGAACTTTGGCTTTTCCACAGCCAACTTATCTATCTGTATATCTCCTCTGATGATAAGACTTCGATCTTTGAAAAGCCTTGGCTTAAGGAAAGAATAATAAACATTAGTTTATTGCAGAATATACCTTGTATTGAACAATCGAAGTTTGAAATAAATCTGAACATTCGTACATGTTTATCACTCTTATTTCTTCTATCTTTATATATATATATATATATAAATATTTGTTATTGTTTATTTATCTATGGACGTATACGTTTCGTCTTTTTTCAATCAAGACTCATCAGCATAGAAGTACGACTATTCACTACCGGTCACACGATTCGAAACCCTGGATTACAAGTTTTTTTCAACCCCAATCCAACGATAGGCCAATTCTGAACAGCTTATAAACAATGATAATTTTAACACATTTAAAGGCTGCGAGACATACAGGCATTCAACTTCTATAAGTGAAGGAATGATGCATATAAAGCAAGTGACGTCACGCTGTGTTAGTACTACCATTTACAGTGCTCTACTTTTTAACGAGGAGCTTCAAATATAAATATTTGTTATTGTTTATTTATCTATGGACGTATACGTTTCGTCTCTTTTCAATCAAGACTCATCAGCATAGAAGTACGACTATTCACTACCGGTCACACGATTCGAAACCCTGGATTACAAGTTTTTTTCAACCCCAATCCAACGTGTGTGTATGTATATGTATATATATATATATATATATATATATATATATATATATATATATATATATATATATATATATATATATATCATACATTTATTCTAGCCAAAACAAAGGTGTATGTTGTAGCTCAATAGAGCTCTTGATTTACCATCATTTATATCTGACATTTTAGAGAAAAACATTCAAACCAATTTTCTTGACAAGTAATTACAACTCAGTTAATTAAGTATGCTTTAAGATTAAACGGTTGTCGTCTCCTTCTTCATGCTTAGAGTTAAGGTTAGAATTAGGGCCAGAAAGACGTATTTATATCTTCAACCTTGATTTACGAGATCTAGATATGGACACCATCGATATCCCCCGTAACAAGGTAACTGCGCTTTTTATGGAAATGTAAAATCATGTGTTCGGATCGAGGGTCGTGTTCCCCCGATTATAAACGTGTTCGTTAAATCAAGCAATGTTGCATGTAAAGACAGAGCAATAATTAATAAACAAAAATGAAGTATATAAAGCAAGTGACGCTACGCTGTGTTACTACTACCATTTTACAGTGCTCTACTTTTTAACGAGGAGCTTCAAATATAAAATATTTGTTAGAGAGAGAGAGAGAGAAAGAGAGAGAGAGAGAGAAAGGGAGAGAGAAAGTGAGAGAGAGAGAAAGAGAGAGAGAAAGAGAGAGAGAGAGAAAGAGAGAGAGAGAAAGAGAGAGAGAAAGAGAGAGAGATTATAAACGTGTTCAGTAAATCAAGCAATTGTTGCATGCAAAGACAGAGCAATAATTAATAAACAAAAATGAAGTAGTTCAAATAAGGTTTATTGAACGTGTGTGTACGTGGAATGGTGAAGTGTGTGGTGTAGACATGTGTGTCGATGGAAAAACAGTTCTTGAATAGGTACGAGAAAGAAATGAAACCGGCGTGGGGAAAGTCTTTGAACGCCGTACACAAAGAAAATGAGTTGAGAACTCTTACCGTTGTTTGACCACGTGTTGACGGAAGAAACGTGTGTTGGTTGTTGTTATGCCGAGACTGGTTGGTGAAGAAGAGAGAGAATTTCCGTTTGCACCTGGTTTTATAATCCGAAGGGCAGATAACTCTGGTGTCGCTTTCCAGCGCCACCTGTTGGTGAAAAAGCGACACCTAACGGCCAACCGGTGCAGTTATGTTTTGAAAGGAGGAGGTAACTGCTACACATGTCCCTAATACTAAAGGAGAATAGTTAACAGATTTGAAGCAAAAATTAAAACGCTATATTTACTGAATATAAATTTTAGCTCTGTAATAATCACCTTTTTGACAAATTATAAATGTTTAGTTTCGATGTTGCCCTCGTCGATAGATGTTTAAAATAATTATTATCAATATAACGGCCCTTGAAAGTTTAGACTAGAAAAATATGATTCTTTGTGGAAATAAGAGTAACTGACCGTTCCTGGCCCGACCTGCCAATCAAAATACACAGAGGAAGAAGAGTGGCTGGAATACTTCATATATAAGGCAGACACATAAGAGATGGCACGAAGCGTTGTAGGGTTGGGAAACAGGTATTTTGAGATTGCCTGATCGACACAGACACGCAGTTCGCACTTGTCTAAAATTAACTCTGTTCAATTTGTTGATAAGAGTTGAGACTGCAATCTTATGGTTCCAATCGCAACTCTCCCACGCGATGTTAAACCCAGTTAAATGTTTGTAAATAACCTAATTAAATGTTTGTAAATAGCTTATTATTATTTGTACTCACTAGGAGTTCTCACACAGATCATCGTCAGTGATTGCTCACCGACAGCAACCAGTGGTATTTCCTGGAGTCTCCCCAGATTTCCAGTATTCTTCACCTCTTTTCGATAACGATGCGGTATCGCAACAGCCCCTTACCATTGATGTCTCGCTGGTAAGGACAATTGGTCTTCTCTGGGGTTTGGGTGGCAATAAGCCTCCCCAAGGTCTCAGCATTCTCTGCACTTTTCCAGTGGAGGTCTGGTTTGTGCTGTCCCTCCTCGGTTTTCTCATCTACCTCGACCCTATACAAATATGTTGTCTGGTGTCAGCCTAGGCCGGCATCAGTTTAAAAGAAATAAAATAAAATAATATTTATTTAAATTAATTAAAAAAAAAAATTATTATTATTATTATTATTATTATTATTATTATTATTATTATTATTATTATTATTATTATTATTATTATTACTACTACTACTACTACTAAAACCAAAATTATTTAGCAATTAAATATTTGTAAATAGCCGACTATTATTTACTATTACTAAAACCAACATTTTTTGCAATTAAATGTTTGTAAATAGCCGACTATTATTTACTATTACTAAAACCAACATTTTTGCAATTAAATGTTTGTAAATAGTCGACTATTATTTACTATTACTAAAACCAACATTTTTGCAATTAAATATTTGTAAATAGCCGACTATTATTTACTATTACTAAAACCAACATTTTTTGCAATTAAATGTTTGTACATAGCCGACTATTATTTACTATTACTAAAACCAACATTTTTTGCAATTAAATATTTGTAAATAGCCGACTATTATTTACTATTACTAAAACCAACATTTTTGCAATTAAATATTTGTAAATAGCCGACTATTATTTACTATTACTAAAACCAACATTTTTGCAATTAAATATTTGTAAATAGCCGACTATTATTTACTATTACTAAAACCAACATTTTTTAGCAATTAAATGTTTGTAAATAGCCGACTATTATTTACTATTACTAAAACCAACATTTTTTAGCAATTAAATGTTTGTAAATAGTCGACTATTATGTACTATTACTAAAACCAACATTTTTTGCAATTAAATGTTTGTAAATAGTCGACTATTATTTACTATTACTAAAACCAACATTTTTTGCAATTGAATGTTTGTAAATAGCCGACTATTATTTACTATTACTAAAACCAATATTATTTTGCAATTAAATGTTTGTAAATAGTCGACTATTATTTACTATTACTAAAATCAACATTTTTTGCAATTAAATGTTTGTACATAGCTGACTATTATTTACTATTACTAAAACCAACATTTTTTGCTATTTAATGTTTGTAAATAGTCGACTATTATTTACTATTACTAAAACCAACATTTTTTGCAATTAAATGTTTGTAAATAGTCGACTATTATTCACTATTACTAAAACCAACATTTTTTGCAATTAAATTCTTGTAAATAGTCGACTATTATTTACTATTACTAAAACCAACATTGTTTGCAATTAAATGTTTGTAAATAGTCGACTATTATTTACTATTACTAAAACCAACATTATTTAGCAAGAATAGAAAAGAGTGGTTTTCTTTTCCTCACTTAGTTCACAAAGAATACCTCGGTTATCTGAATTAAGAGGATAAGCTCGTTTTTTTTCCCTTTTAATGATCGTTGATCGAACTTGTTTCAACCCCTCAACCAGTTAGTGCTCCACAGAGGCCCAATTTTGGTCCCACCTTGCAAGACATTCGTAGCAAGAACTCGTCGTCCACCACAACGGAAATTAACAGTGAAAGGAGATTTAAAAATGGAAAAGAAGGGTTGTTTCTTTCTCTCACCTTCCCCTACATACGCGAATGTAATTTCCCACTACTGACTAGAAGCTATAACATTTCTTGATTTGACCACCCTAGATTTTATTTTTCTTCCCTCATTAACCCCATCCCCCACTCGTAGGATTGACGCCCCCTTCTCATTCTCTCTTGTTTTTTTTCCTTACTTTTTTCTTTTTTCTCTCCTTTTCTTCTGTTTTTCTTTCTCTTTTTCTGTTGTGTCTTTTCCTCCTATTTTCCTCTTTCTTTTCGGTTTCTACCCTCCCCCCACCTCCTTTGCTATTTCAATTTTTTTCTTTCTCTTACCTTCCCCTACATATCCCACAATTCCAAGTAAGTTTCACACTTTACAACAATTCGGATTTCCAATTTTCATTGAGATTTGGTTCGTTGCTTTTTGCCTTTGGATCTGTTTACTTGAAAACAGGAAGAAATGCGTTTTCTTAATATGGCTAATTTTGTCTGATCCCCCCTCTAAGGACTAAGGACTTGGGTGGAATCTTCGCCGTTGGATTTTCTTGCAGATTCTTCTGGATTTACAAATTACATTTTAACCCATTACAACTTGGTTCTCCGTATTTGGTGACTTTCATTTACATTGAAACACACCCGTTTGAACTTTTAAAACCTTTTAAAAAGAACTTTAAAAAAACAAACATTTTCCAAATTTTGAATATTGACTGTTCTTATCTGTCAACTTATCAATCACTACTTCCTCTGATGATAAGATTTTGATCTTTGAAAAGCCGTGCTTAAGGAATGAAATTGAAAGAGAAGAAGAAGAAATATTTTTATTTACTAAATGCTCCTTGTTCTGAACAACTGAAGATATTGATCTGTTTCCATTTACAGGTCTAACTATTTTTCATTGACTCACCTTATTTTTGCTCTATCCAGTATATTGAGCTTTCCTCATCTCACAATAGGTCTAATTCTCTAAAAGTTATCTTTTAGTTATAAACCTTCATATATATATATATATATATATATATATATATATATATATATATATATATATATATATATATATATTGTATGACCTGGATGGACTGTACGGATTCAACAAAAAGTATGTTTTTGGATTGATATGTTTGATGTTATGTATTTTTATGTATTTGTGTATATAATTTTATATATTTTCAAAGCGTAATTTTATTACCTGTAGTGTTATAACTGCGGTAATGGTCCTCTGAAGAGAAGAATTATCTTTGAAAACTCATGAGCTAAGGACTTAAGGATGCTTTGCATGAACTTTGAATTCTAATAAAATTTGATTGACACCTTATTTTATTACTTCATTTTATATTATAATATATATATATATATATATATATATATATATATATATATATATATATATATATATATTGTTGCATTTTACTTTCGTCGAAGTTCTCAGAAATCAAGGAACCTCTTCCTGAGGCTAACACTTGATCTCTAAACGAGATACATAAATATTCGAATATTCCATTAAAGTTCTCTTTACCTGTTAAACATTAAGTTAGTAAAAAATTTAAAAACATTAATTTTCTCTCTTTCCAATTGACCAGTTAAGTATGTTATAGTATATCTTTCTTAGTTGTGTCTTAGTTATAACAGATTCAAGGACAAGAATTCATCTAGTCTGGTGGAGTATCCAGCTAAGTGCTGTTACTTGGGGTAACGTTACTTGTATGAGCCAGTGTATAGCTGTGTCGAGATCTTATTTCGGTATCGAATACTACGTTGCTTTAAATATTTTGTTAGTATTTATTTGTAGGGTGAAGTACCATCATGTCAGGTTGTCCTGACACACCTTTGTACAGAAAAACCGAAGACACTAGACGGTTTGTGTCTAGTAGATAATTCAAACTTTCTTTATAAAATGAAAAAGTCCACTCTTGAAACGTTGACGGAATGGCAATAAGAAGAATCTTTTGAAAAATCTGAACAACGCATTTTTTGTTTTGTTTTTTTAAATAAATTATTTATTTATTCTAAAAACTTGAGCACTTTCAGCGTTATGAGCCTTTATCAAAAGCATAGGAATTTTTTTTCCTTTTTGTATTTAATCTTTCTTGATTTAGACATATTCGTCGCAGTCAAGTTGAAATGCGTCTTGATGTAATGACGATTGTTGTTTTTTTGTTTTTCAAAATAAATTATTAATTCTAAAAACTTGAGCACTTTCAGCGAAATACGCCTTTATCAAAAGCATAGGAATTTTTTTTTCCTTTTTCTATTTAATCTTTCTTGATTTAGACATATTTGTCGCAGTCAAGTTGAAATGCGTCTTGATGTAATGACGATTGTTGTTTTTTTGTTTTTCAAAATAAATTATTAATTCTAAAAACTTGAGCACTTTCAGCGTTATGAGCCTTTATCAAAAGCATAGGAATTTTTTTTCCTTTTTGTATTTAATCTTTCTTGATTTAGACATATTCGTCGCGGTCAAGTTGAAATGCGTCTTGATGTAATGACGATTGTTGTTTTTTTGTTTTTCAAAATGAATTATTTATTCTAAAAACGTGAGACTTTCAGCGTTATAAGCCTTTATCAAAAGCATAGGAATTTTTTTTTCCTTTTTGTATTTAATCTTTCTTGATTTAGACATATTTGTCGCGGTCAAGTTGAAATGCGTCTTGATGTAATGACGATTGTTGTTTTTTTGCTTTTCAAAATAAATTATTTATTCTAAAAACTTGAGCACTTTCAGCGTTATAAGCCTTTATCAAAAGCATAGGAATTTTTTTTTCCTTTTTGTATTTAATCTTTCTTGATTTAGACATATTCGTCGCAGTCAAGTTGAAATGCGTCTTGATGTAATGACGATTGTTGTTTTTTTGATTTTCAAAATAAATTATTAATTCTAAAAACTTGAGCACTTTCAGCGTTATGAGCCTTTATCAAAAGCATAGGAATTTTTTTTCCTTTTTGTATTTAATCTTTCTTGATTTAGACATATTTGTCGCAGTCAAGTTGAAATGCGTCTTGATGTAATGACGATTGTTGTTTAATACCGGTGTGTGAACTACGCGGTTTTATGAACATTTTCGTTCCAAGAACGCATTACTAGGATACTGCTTCCTTGTGGACTACAACATTGTCGTCTTGAAATCAAATATCAACAAGTACTTGTCATAAGCCATTAATCCAAATTTCTTCATTTTCGTTTATCTCGTAATATTCCTCATCATCTACCTGACAATCGATCCATATATTTAACCGTTTATCCTTGTGTGGCTTTTGGCCTTCATAAGTGACGATTCATTAATTAAAAATAGAAATAAAAATGTTAAAGCGACCAACCTGAGCTGGTAGTCATCACCAGGCGAAGATATTTACTTATTTAGCTGCCCGTGAAATGGTCAAAGTAGAGTTATAGGATGCTAGTATGCTCGAATGTAGAATGCAATAACGAAGTCTGAACCGACTGACCTTAATTTCAGAGCGAAACAAATCAGAAAAATAATTACGCAAATATTTTTGCTTTGTGGGTGACAAGGGTTAGGTTTTGTTTTAATAACAAAACGCCCAATATGGCCGAATTCTTTCTCCCCCTCTCTCTCTCTCTCCCTCTCTCTCTCTTTCTCTCTCTTTTTCTCTCTCTCTCTCTTTCTCTCTTTCTCTCTCTCTCTTTTTTTCTCTCTCTCTCTCTCTTTTTCTCTCTCTCTCTTTCTCTCTCTCTCTTTTTTTCTCTCTCAATTTCTCTCTCTCTCTTTCTCTTTCTCTCTCTCTCTTTTTTCTCTCTCTCTCTTTCTCTCTCTCTCTCTATGTCTTTTCTCTTTTCTCTCTTTCTTTTTCTTTCCCCTCCCTCTCTTTTTCTCTTTTATTCTCTTTTTTCCCTTCATCTCTCTTTCTCTCTCTTCATCCTTTCTCTTTCTCTATCTTTCCCTCTTTCTCTTCTCTCTCTCTCTTTCTCTCTTTTTCTTTCTCTCTTTTTCTTTCTCTCTTTCTTTCACACCCTCGCTCTTTATACCCTTCCCCCTCTCTTTCTCGCCTTTTTTTTAAATTTCTCTTTTTCTATTTCTCTTTCCTCTCTCCTTTTCTCTCTTTTTCTCTCTGTATCGTTCTTTCTCTCTATTTTTCCATCACGCTGTTTTCCTCCCTCTCTCTCGGTATCTCCTTTTTCACCCTCTCTTTCTCTTTTCCTGTTTCACTATTGCTTTCTCTTTCTCTTTTATATATATATATATATATATATAGAGAGAGAGAGAGAGAGAGAGAGAGAGAGAAAGGGGAAGAGAGAGAGAGAAAGAGAGAGAGAAAGAGAGAGAGAGAGAGGACGAAACAGAGAGAAAGAGAAATATATATATATATATTATATTATATATATATGTAAAAATAAAAATGGAATAAAGAATAAGCAATTCAACAACTAACAAAATAACTCAAAAACTCATCTTG
>OY744555.1:27623126-27658126 GCA_963556195.1 Sepiola atlantica | reverse complement strand
CTGATAACACTACTATCAAAATCTTGTTTTTCGTTCTCTGCTTGTTCACGCCAACAGCCATGCCGAAGTCTTGACACTTTCTGACATATCAAAATTAATATTCGGTATGATTTTTCTACATTGTTTTCTTCATTCTGTTGGTTTTGTTTTTCCTTGTTTCATTTTACACACACACACACACACACACACATATATATATATATATATATATATATATATATATATTTTGGTACATAAAAATTAGTACAACATTAGTACCGTCGGTTTCAAGTACGGAAAGTCTTAGCAATCCGGCACTCTTCAGCTTCTGTTTTCATCTGTTTTGGAAATGTGAAGTCACGTGACACTCTCGTTGGGACACGTTATTTGCTCAGTGTGTTGTGTATGTTTGTTTGAATTTAAATTTAGTGTAATAAAACGGTTGAGATTTAAAACCGGAGGAGATTTGGAGAGATATAAGAATATATATATATATATATATATATATATATATATATATATATATATATATATATATATATATATGTATATATATGTATATATATATGTATATGTATATATATATATGTATATATATGTATATATATATGTATATGTATATATATATATGTATATGTATATATATATGTATATGTATACATATATATGCATATGTATATATATATGTATGTATATATATATATATATGTATATACCTAAACTTATATATAGAGAGAAGGTATTTATATATTTTATAGTGTCATTCGAATAACCATAGGAACAATCAATCCATAACCATAAATTACACTTGTTTCCTAACCCTAACTCTAACCCTAACCCTAACCCTAACCCTAACTTCTTTATCTTCCTATATCGTTTGAACAGCCACAATCATAACTTTCATATCTTCTTTCACTTTCTATTTTTTTAAATATATATTGGCGAATATCCGTAATTCCTTTTGGTTTCACAAACAGAAATATTTTTAATATATTTATATTTATAAATTTATCAATGTTTATTTTTTTCCAAATTTAATACCTTTTCTACATCTTACGCGCGTTTCACAGCAAAATCAAAAGAGAAATACATAGTCTTCATCTTAACTTTGTTGATCATCAGAGATATTGTCCATTCAATAGTAATAGAAAGAACACATCATGAGAAAGGAAGATAGAACAAGTTTTAAAAGAGTTCTTAACAAATGAAACAACAAGCCAGAATACATGAACAAAAAACCTCACATGAAAAATGGTTGCAAAAATTCAAGGAACCCCCAAAGAAAATCTTCTTCTCAAAACGTAAATGACTCTTCAGACCATCTCTTACCATTACTCTTGATTTTGCGGTGAAAGGCGCGTAAGATGTAGAAGATGTATTGCCTTTTGAAATAATAAGCAAAAAAATAAAATATAAATATACAAAAAAAAAAAAAATTGTTTGTTAGACAAAAAGGAAGTACAGGGATTCACCGATACATGAAGATAAAGAAATTGAAACAACAAGCCAGAATACATGAACAAAAAAACTCACATGAAAAATGGTGGTAACAATTCAAGGAACCCCCAAAGAAAATCTTCTTCTCAAAACGTAAATGACTCTTCAGACCATCTCTTACCATTACTCTTGATTTTGCGGTGAAACGCGCGTAAGATGTAGAAGATGTATTGCCTTTTGAAATAATAAGCAAAAAAATAAAATATAAATATGAAAAAAAAAAAATTGTTTGTTAGACAAAAAGGAAGTACAGGGATTCACCGATATATGAAGATAAAGAAATTGAAAGTACAGATTAAAGATATAGTTATGGTTGTTCGCCGATACATCAAAATAAATATTGGCGAATATCCGTAATTCCTTTTTGTCACACAAACAGAAATATTGTTAATATATTAATATTTTATTTTTTTTTATTTTTTTCCAAATTCAATACTTTTTCTACATCTTACGCGCGTTTCACAGCAAAATCAAAAGAGAAATACATTATCTTCATCTTAACTTTGTTGATTGCTAGATCGAGTATTCATTTAATAGTAATAGGAAAGACACATTCCAAATGTTTTTTTTTTATTCCTTCTGTTTTCATTTTTTTGTCGTTTTCAATTGACCTTTTATCAGATAAAAAATAATAGATGCGGTGTTTTACGAAGAGCTTAATGTTTAGGACGTAATCCAAATCCGACATTTTGTTTTATTAAAAAAAAAAACAAAAGTCACATGTCCTGTGCCGCCTCGTTTCTTTCCCTTCTTTCTGATTAGTTGGCGATGATGTCAGCGAGTGTTGAAAAAATAGCGGAGTTAATCGCGGATTACTTGATTAAATTTACAGATTCTGATGAGAACAGAAGAGGATTGTTTTTCATCCTGTTTTGTTTCGTTTCGGAATCAAACGTTGAAGGTGCAAAAAAAAAAGGTGGGAAATGTGTAAAGTATTAAAGAACCGTGACGTGAGAGTTATCTATCTATCTATCTATCTATCTATCTATCTATCTATCTATCTATCTCAGGCTGTTCATATCTATCTATCTATCTATCTATCTATCTATCTATCTATCTATCTATCTATCTATCTATCTATCTATCTATCTATCTATCTCAGGCTGTTCATATCTATCTATCTGTCTATATATCTATCTATCTATCTATCTATCTATCTATCTATCTATCTATCTATCTATCTATCTATCAATGTCTATCGATAAATGTCTATCTATCTATCTATCTATCTATCGAGCAATTGTGCATGATCGTATATTTATTCATGTATTCATTTATCTCTCTCTCTCTCTATATATATATATATATATATATATATATATATATATATATATATAATCCACAGATATATATATATATATATATATATATATATATATATATATATATATATATATATATATATATATATATATATATCTGTGGATTATATATATATATATATATATATATATATATATATATATATATATATATATATATATATATGTCTGTTCTCAATACTGGTCACCCCTGAAGAAGGAATTTTATTCCGAAATCGATAGGATTAATGTATTGCTAATATGGCTTATATTTCAATTTTATTAACTAATCCTGCAATACTTTGAAATTTGAACGACCCACCCACACTTTTCATGACAGCGTGCCAACGCTTCTTTCGTTCGACACCGGATTTGAATCATAACCGCCGATACAACACTGCGGAGACGTACCAAAGACGTTTGTTTATCAAGTAACAAAGAAATAAGTCTGTTTATTCTTGTTTTTTGATGAAAAAAAAAATGACTCAATACTGGTCACCACTGAAGAAGGAATTTTATTCCGAAATAGATAGGATTAATGTAAAAAAAAAAATTAATTAATCTTGTATTGCTAATATGGCTTATATTTCAATTTTATTAACTAACCCGGCAATACTTTGAAATTTGAACAACCAACCCACACTTTTATATATATATATATATATATATATATATATATATATATATATATATATATATATATATATATATATATATATATATAGTAAGCTATGAAAATATATTTATGGTAATTAAGCTACACAGAGGCTCCCGCGTTTCATCAAGCACTTTAGCACGCTCCTCAGCACTTCTATGCATTTTTTTTGGCAAGTGTTAGATTTTGCTGCGCTACCATGTAACTAGTTTTAAATAAATTTTTTTTCAGCCAGCATCTCATCAGAAAACAACCCTAACCCTAACCCTAACCCTAACCCTAACCCTAACCCTAACCCTCGGCAAACAAAATAATAAAATAAAAAAAAATAGAAACTCTTTTACTATCTTACGCAATTTTAATTTACAATAGCCCAAATCGAATTTGGGAACTTGTTAGAAAATGTTTTCCGAAAGAACCGCCCAATTTGGGCGACCTGGGCGGTCAGCCTCATTTTGTATCGGTGCGCTTTTGTTTACAGTTGTACTTACTGCTGCTATTGGAGATTTCGACATTTACAGAGAACGACATACATACATACATACAGACATACAGACATACAGACAGACAGACAGACAGACAGACATATATTATTACGGTAATTTAAAAAGAGAGAGAGTGTGTAAAAGAGAGAGAAAAAGAGTCCGAATAACACTTATCAAGTCATCGCCTTGCATGAACAGTATTTTTCACATCAGAAATTAGAGCTTTATCCAGTATCGGATTAAGACGTTGCTAGCCTTTGTGCACATTTTTAACAAGTGACCTGAAATAGTGAAAACACAGGTATTTTGGACTTATCGACAAAAAGAAGACAAGTAAAATTTTAAAATAGAATATTTATGAGACAAAAATTACATTACAACTGCAAATTGGCCAATTAGTTTTTTTTTTAAGTTAATCTTTTTGAGAAAATCACTTTGAATGCAGAGAAGTGGCAGTATCAGTACCACAAGACGCCATTGACACAATCGTTTTACATTTTTACTTCTTTTCAATTAAAGTTGAGAATAAGCATTTATTTATTTTCCAACTTCCTCTTCTTTATATCGTGATCAAGATAAATCGGTCGACGCTTGTACATGGATAGTCGTGTTTGTCGACAGAAATCATATCAGACCATCTGCTCTTAATAATTCTATCCATGTGTATACAATTTGAGTTATTTTTTAGTAGTTGATGACCCTGTATCTGTCGGGCTGGAGTATGGTTCTGTGCAGTTGATGAAGGTTCACCCTCTCAGACTTTACCCTTATCTTCTTTTTGAGAAGGGGTTAGTTTTTTTGTTTTGTTGCTATTATCCTTAAGAAGGGGTTAGTTAAAATTGGCTCTGTCCAGCAGTGCCGGGTTAAGGCATTACTAGCCCTAAGACACATTTTTAAAAAGTGGCCTGAAACAGTGAAAATACATGGAAATTTGAAACATATCGACAAAAAGAAAAAAATTTAAATTTAAAATAGAATATTTATTAGGCAAAAATTACATTACAACTTTGTGCGCTTTTACAACTGTAAATTCGTCAATTAGTTTTTTTAAGTTAACCTTCTTGAACAAATCACTTTCAATGCATAGAAGTGACAGTACAGGAAGCCGCTGTTGACCCATTGTCGATCGTTTTACTTTATTAGAAATCTTAATGCAAATGTATCATTTCGTATAAACAAAATAACACCTTTACTAAAGTTATATCATAGGGTACTAAATAAAACACATGAATGTATTTTTTTTAAATGAAAATAAAACATTGTAGATGTTAACAATAAAAAATATATTGATCTATTAGAAAAAAAATCGAATCTGTCTTTCCTATACAGTTCTATTGTAGAGTGATATGAAAAAAACCTTCTTGAGCAGACAGTACACCAAGACGCCGTTGACCCATTGTCGATCTTTTTACATTTTTTTTTTCAATTGTGAAAACGAGCGTTCAACTGAACAATTGGTTGCCATCAGACATAAGTTGATCCGCAGAGCTAGTTCAGTATTTGGAAATGCTTGATAGACATCAGAAATGATCAGCATTTGAAACATTTTCTCAGCATTTGATCCTTCATCATTGGGTCTCTGTTCAGCACATAAATTGTCGATTTTTTTCTGGAAAATCAGATGAAAGGTCTTTTGAATACACAGTAACCAATCCTTTAACAGCAACATTAATACCTAATTAAGAAAATTTAGATCAAATTGAAGATCGTGCAGAAATATAGGCAAGTGGAATTGGATTGTTCAAAACAAATGCTGTAATTTCTTTCTTTCATTATAGATACAAACTTGTGGCATTTTTTTGCTCTCTTAAGCGTAACAGTGTACGGCCAAAAATACCCCCCCGAAATTTTTTTGTGACCTACATTTTTGGCTTGGCTTGGGTGAGAGTTAGGGTAGGGTAGGGTAGGGTTAGGGTTAGGGTTAGGGTTTAGGTTAGGGTTAGGGTAAGGGTTAGGGTTTTTGCCTGACCCTGTTGTGCTATGTGCCTTGTCTGCCTTATGGTTAACCCGGCCCTGGCTTTATCAACACACGAAATTCAGATTTTTCTATTGTTTTGAAAATTTGCAATAGCACCTATACCTAATTTTAAAACTAATAAGGCTCAAATTTTGACACGTGCTACTTGAAGTTTTGTACTTTATAAAATCATATGAATTTTTCTTAATTATGTCAGGCTCGGGACGTAGATAGTTATTTGTCATACAACAACCGTTTTTTTTTTTTAAATTTGAGTTGTTTTATTGTAAGGTTCACTTGATTTATTGCTCATACGTCGTATATAGATATGTTTTTAAAGACATGCAAACGTCGTTTATATGAAGAAAAATAATGTTTTGATCGGTTTGTTTTATGCTTGTGAAAAACTTGTTAAGTGTCAATGCGTCTGGACACGTTCAATAACGAAAAGCACTGCGTCAAATTTCCGTTTCGACGCATAACCCGAACCCTAACCCTAACCCGAACTCTAACCCTAACCCTAACCCTAACCCTAACTCTAACCCTAACCCGAACCCTAACACCACGTGCTGACTCTATCTATTGTTCCTTTCTTCCTTTATCTCCTTAAAATGTCTGTCGTCTTTCTCTCGTTAGACCCTAACTCTAGCCCTAAACCCTAACCGTAACGCTAACCCTAACCGTAACCCTAAACTAAACCTTAACCCTAAAACCTAACCCTAACCTTAACCCTAGCCACTAAACCCTAAACTCTAACCCTAACCCTGACTCCTAAACCCTTACCCTAACCCTAACCATAACCATAACCATAATCCTAACCTCTAGCCCTAACCCTACACTAAACCCTAACCCTAACCCTAACCCTAACTCCTAAATCCTTACCCTAACCCTAACCATAACCATAATCCTAACCTCTAGCCCTAACCTTACACTAAACCCTAACCCTAACCCTAACCCTAACTCCTAAACCCTTACCCTAACCCGAACCCTAACCCTAAACCTAAACCTAACCTTAACCCTAAACACTTGCCCTAACCCTAAATCCTAAACCCTAGCCCTAAGTCTAACCCTAACCCTAACCCCTAGCCCTAACCCTAACACTAACCCTAACCTTAACCCTAACCCTAACCCTAACCTTAACCCTAACCCTAACCCTAACCCTAACCCTAACCCTAACCCTTACCTTAACCCTAACCTTAACCCTAACCCTAACCCTAACCCTAACCTTAACCCTAACCCTTACCTTAACCCTAAACTTAACCCTAACCCTAACACTAACCCTAACCTTAACCCTAACCCTTACCTTAACCCTAACCCTAACCCTAACCCTAACACTAACCCTAACCTTAACCCTAACCCTTACCTTAACCCTAAACTTAACCCTAACCCTAACACTAACCCTAACCTTAACCCTAACCCTTACCTTAACCCTAACCCTAACCCTAACCCTAACACTAACCCTAACCTTAACCCTAACCCTTACCTTAACCCTAAACTTAACCCTAACCCTAACACTAACCCTAACCTTAACCCTAACCCTTACCTTAACCCTAACCCTAACCCTAACCCTAACTCTAAGACTACGTGCTGACTCTTCTCTCTTTGCATTCGAGGTAAAACTAAGAAAAGAAAACGCATGACGTCATTATAAAAAAAGATTTGTGCGGATTAAAAAAAAAAAAAGGATTGCTAATTTGTATTATTTGAATTATTCACTGTTGTTGTCATCTTTAACAGGAGGGCAACAATTTGCGATTAAAGTGTCAGATTAGATCGGTTCTCAACTTCGACACAGTAACCTTCTTAATCATATTTCAACAAATAAGATTACATTGTAAGTTTTATATATATATATATATATATATATATATATATATATATATATATATGTAATTAATTTTTAATTTTTTAACGGCCTTAATTTTTGAAATGTTAAATTTCTTTCCTTCTTCTTCTCTTCCTCCACTTCATTCTCTCCAAATATGATCTGAGGTTAAGATCGGATTCTAACTCTGCCTGATGAGATCTCAGTTTATAGTAACTGTTGATCGATAACATCGACATGCCAGTGTCGCAGATTTTGTACATGTCTGTGTAAATAAAATTATCATATATATATATATGTATATATATGTATATATAAGTATATATATATATGTATATATATATGTATATATACATGTATATATATGTATATGTATGTATATATATGTATGTATATATATGTATGTATATATATATGTATATATATGTGTATATATATGTATATATATATGTATATATATATGTATATATATGTATATAGATGTATATATATATGCATGTATATGTATATGTACATATATATGTATATATTTATGTATATATATATGTATATATATGTATATATGTATATATATATATTTGTATACGTATACATATATATGTATATATATAAATATATATATATAAATGTATATATATGTGTGTATATATATATATGCATATATATGTATATTTATGTATATATATATGTATATATATGTATATATATGTATATATGTATATGTATATGTATATATGTATATGTATATATGTATATATATATATACATATATATAAATATATATATATATATATATATATATATATATATATATATATATATATATATATAGTAAGTTATTAAAATATATTTTTTGCAATTAAGCTACACAGAGGTTACCGCGTCTCATCCCCGTAGGGAATCGTCCGGCTAAAAGGCAGTGAGTTTGTTTTGCTGGGTGTTTTTTATATACACTGTGTGTTTAATCTAGCTAGTTAACCGATCAGATTCTTTCGTATTCTCGTTTTCGATTCTCTCCGGAATCATCTTCAGGTCTTTAATGGCAAAAATGAATAAAAAACGAGCGAAAGAATGGAATTTCTTAAAAAATACGCCGGCAAACCGTTCACGTAAAAGACGGACGTCTACATTTTGAAATGTGACGATTGAAACAGTTCTTCGTTTATTTATTAATTTTATTTATTATTATTATTATTATTTTTCATAATTTTAATTTAAAATAGTGGCCGATTTAATTTGTCTAATAATTATGGAGTCTAATAATTATGGAGAAGGAACATTTTTAAAGAGAAATTCCATTCTTTCACTCGCTTCTTTATTCATTTTTGCCATTAAAGACCTGAAGATGATTCCGGAGAGAATCGAAAACGTTAGTCAAACACACGGATCCTTCATCAATTTATTCCATCTATACGTTAAAAAGATCATTCGACGAATGGAAAAAATAAAAAAAGGAATCACTAAACAGAAGAGTTCTGTCGTTTTCAACAACACATGCATGAATATATATATATATATATATATATATATATATATATATATATATATATATATATATATATATATATATATATATGCATAGATTATTATTATTTTAAGTGCAATATTATAAACTATTTATCCTGCAATAGGCTGATAATTAATCTATCAATTATCAATTCCGTGTCACATATTTGCGTGTCACATGATTCTGTGTTTCGACTTAATGGAGGCTTTTTTGGTTTCATTATCTCATTAATGTGTCAGGTCAGCTCGGTTCTCAATTTGGACACAGTAACCTTCTTAATCATATCTTTCAACAAAAAGTAGGATGTTATACTGTTGCACAGCCGTCCCGGGAACGGGCCGTGGCAGTACTCGCTTTGTATACCCGTCCCGGAATGGGTCGTGGCAGTTCTAGCTTTGTATACTCGTCCCGGAATGGGTCGTGGCAGTTCTAGCTTTGTATACCCGTCCCGGAATGGGTCGTGGCAGTTCTAGCTTTGTATACCCGTCCCGGAATTGGGCGTGGCAGTTCTCGCTTTATATACCCGTCCCGGAATGAGTCGTGGCAGTTCTAGCTTTGTATACCCGTCCCGGAATGGGTCGTGGCAGTTCTAGCTTTGTATACCCGTCCCGGAATGGGTCGTGGCAGTTCTCGCTTTGTATACCCGTCCCGGAATGGGTCGTGGCAGTTCTCGCTTTGTATACCCGTCCCGGAATGGGCCGTGGCAGTTATCGCTTTGTATACCCGTCCCGGAATGAGCCGTGGCAGTTCTCGCTTTGTATACCCGTCCCGGAATGGGCCGTGGCAGTTATCGATTAAACAACTGGCCATTTTAACACACAAAAATGTATATGTTGCGTACCTTTTAATTTCTCGTACCTGCTCACTTTTCATCGTCGCTTGGAGGGGGGTCGTCTCGATGTTGTCTAGTTTCCCGTATCTGTTCTTCTTTCTTTCTGCCGTGAACCTTGACGTCCGTCGTGTCTGCAACAAAACCTTCATAACACAAATTCACGAGGCCACAATCTTTTACTTTTCATTTGTTTATTTCAGGCGTTAGTTATCGTCGCCGCCGGAGTTGCCTTGCTAACGTCGAGGGAGGGACCAAAGTACTGCTTTATCGTAGTTAATTCCTATTTAAGTCCTTAGCCATTCGAGGAAAGGGAAGAAGAAATCTTATGTCTGTATTCTCTTAGGGAATTTAATTCCCCTAATCATTTGAAGACTACATAGAGAAACACGTCCGTACGGCTCGCTTCCAAAACCCAGACTGGCAAAACACAGCTTCCTACACAAAAGCCCGTGACGTCACAGAACCCCTATCGCAGGTGCACATTGACCCTTGACCTGACGTCTCGTCAACCTGGTGACCCTGTCACTCGTGAGAACAGCCCCATTCTGCACTCGACTGTGCGAGTCCACCCGCACTAAATCGCGCAAACACAACGCCCACTTTAACATGCGTCCGCCTCACAGGGCCATTATTCAACAATACTCGCTACGACGATGTCATCCAACAAGCTAACTCAGCGAGCAAATTAATATTAGATTTTTAAATGTGAGATGATATATATATATAAGGAGGGCAAAGCTGGAGTCTAAGACTTCCGGTTTGTGGCTTTCATGGGTTGTGTGGGCTGCGGCGTTGTCTGATTGTGAAAATAATTATATATATCATCTCTCATTCAAAAGTCTAATATATATATATATATATATATATATATATATATATATATATATATATATATGTATACATTTGCTCTACGTTTAGATGTATATTTGTGTGTATATAGGTATAATCAGCCAACGGAAAATCATAAGCGCACAAGTGGGAGAAAAAGGTATATGGTTAGGGTTAGGGTTGGGGGAAAAGGGATAATAATAGGGAATAAAAAACGGAGAATCAATAAAAATAAAACGTGCAAACACTTACATCCACACAAGCATATAAATATAAATATATATATATATATATATATATATATATATATATATATACACATATATATACATATACATATATATATATATATATATATATATATATATATATATATATACATACATATATACATACATATATGCACACACATACACATATATACTAATCTGCTAACTTATATATTTATTACGTGGTGCACACTTGTCTATATAATTAGTTTATCTACTACTATCCTGCACTATTTTTAATAATGAAGACGATTCTCCATTTTTAAATGATTGCGATTGATTGGTTCATTTGAGGCACGTGAGACAAATCCTGGGGGATAGTGCAGGATAGTGGCGGATATAGAAAGTGCTGCTGACGCAGGGGGTGCACATTGGAGCATATCATTAAACAGCAGTAAAATAAAGACTGTTGAACATTATTGACTGATACTTGGTGGACAAGTCAGACATCGAACTACATATGGTTGGATTGCAAACAGGAGTGCGAATTTTGTTAACGATCCTGTGGGTAGCAGTTTTTACGGTTCAGCTTGTATAAGTGTGATTGGGATTGATGACCTGCACATGTAGGGGGCGGAGGCGGAGGAGGAGGAGGAGGTGGAGGAGGAGGAGGATGTAATGACTTTATTTTCCCTGTAAGAAAAAGCAAAGTAATGTGGAGGCATTTCTATATATTGGTGTCTCTACTTGTTGGTTAGAGTTGAGGGGGGGGGGGGGAATCCCTACTTTGAACAGTTGGAAAAATGTTTCCACAATTTAGCTTCGAGAGGATGTAAATAAATAAATAAATAAATAAATAAATAAAATGATAATAAAAAAAAAGAAAGATATTTGTCTTAAGAAAGAAAAAGGATAAACGTATCACCTGTTTTAATGTTTAATTTTACTTCAGTCGAAGTTCTCAGAAATCAAGGGGCCCCTTCCTGGGGCTAACACTTGATCTCTATATGAGATACATAGATACCCGAATATTCTATTAAAATTCTCTTTTATTTCTCAAGCATTGAGTTAGTAAAAAAGTTAAGAATAATAAATTTATTTTCTCCCCAGCTGACCAGTCAAGTATGTCATAGTATATCTTTCTTGTGGTCTGTTGGTCTTACCGGATTCCAGGACAAGAATTCATCTAGTCTGGTGGAGTATCCAGTACGTGGTGTTACTTGAGGTAACATCACAAGGATAAGATGCACTATTCCTCATACGAGGGGATCTTATTTGTGCTGCGGATACTATGTAATTTGAATATTTGGTCAGGGTTTACTTGTAGGGGTAAGTATCCTCATGTCAGGTTGTCCTGACAAACCCTTGTACAGAGAGACCGAAGACACTCGAGGATAGTGTCTAGTAGATAATTCAAACTCTCCAGTAAGTAATTTTAACTGTGTGTGTGTGTGCGTCTGTACACGACCTTCATTAAGAAGGCCTGTTCGATCGGAAATGACATCATACACTTTGGTGCGAGCGAGACATGCCGAAAAGTCAGGCTGTCGATAATGACCGATAGCATGGCACATGCCAGGTTCCTACGTCCTAATTCGTAAAAGTGGTAAACGAAGACTCGTGTATAGGTCGACTCTGCTGAAACACCAAAATCAAAATGGCCGACAGCGCTCGGCAATTTGTAAACCAATCTTTAGTAGAGATTACAAAAAGAAGCCAACGTTGAAGGGGATTTAGAAATACTTTTTTATCGAATTGCATATAAGTTTCATCTTTTTTTTTTTAATTTTCTTATTTTTCGTTAGGTTTTTGTTTTTTTTCGATTTTCAGAACAACGTCTTTACTTTCCAGAAGGATTTGGAAAGTCGGATCGATTCGCCATTCTTATCGGGATTTGCATGATCGAACGCCATTACAGATTATTTTTGTCTTCAAGGAGAAAGCAGACCACACACACACACACACACACACACACACACACACACACACGCACATATATATATACATATATATATATACAGATATATATATATATATATATGTATATATACATATATATACATATATATATACATATATATATATAAAGATAAATGAAAGAAGAGGGATAAAAATGTACGTATATATATGTATAAGTATATATGTATATATGTATATATATTTATATATATATATATATATATATATATATATATATATATATATATATATATAAAATAAAATATGAAGCTATTAGTATACTTACATGTTTTTACCGAGTACACATTGAACAATCGAAGTTGAAATAGATTTGTCATTCGTACATGTTTATCTCTCTTCCTTCATTCATCTTTATAATTGCTCTATCTCGTACATTGAGATATATATATATATATATATATATATATATATATATATATATATACATACATATACATATATATATATATATATATATATATATATATACATACATATACATACATATATATATATATACATATATATACATATATATATACGTATATATATGTATATATATATATATATATATGTGGAAAATATATCGTCTCCTTTTTGGTAGGCGCCATCTTTGTCTTGCGTTTCAGAAATCTTTTCTGTATTGATTTACTCTTCTCCAGGAGTTAGGCACAAGGCCAGTTTTTATCTTACTGCCACAAGTAAGATGTGACCCAAGGTCGGGTCGGAAAAGTGGGGTTTAAAATGCCAGCGCCCGAGAGATGAGCACTCTGGCCATTAAAAATTGCCTGGGCAGCCCCGTCGGCATTCCCCGGTAGGGGCGCCTCAGACAGTAAGCAATAAACTTACTCCTCCCCTAAGAGGGGAGGCAAAGCCTGGGAGGGTGGACCTCCTAGAACTGCACAGGACAGACCCATGGACCCGCGTAAATCAAACCCCGAAGGCCAAGACAATACCAGTCTATGGGGTGCAGTATCCATCGGAACAGATACTACACTTTGATCTTAGCCCAAAGATCTTTTTTGTAGCTGGCATTTATTGTCCCACTACTCCTAGCAACATGACAAAACCATACTATATATATATATTAACATAGTTCACCCAAAACAAGGCAGGCCGCCACTGACGACGTAAGGGGCTACTGAGAAAAAAATGGGTGAAGAGTTTTTTTTTTATTTTGGGGGTGATCAACCTAATTTAGGAGCTGCGCAGCGAGATGTCTGTTTACATTCATTTTAAATTTATGCATGTCAGTAACGCCAGGAAAGCAGGGAGCAGGGAGGGAGTTCCAGAGTCCAGCAGCACGAAGGAAAGAAGCTTTTGGAGTAGAAAGTTCTTCGGCATCTGGGGACCTCCACAATGTATCGATGGGATTTGGCAGATTGTCGGGTTGGTCTAGTGAATGTATTTCGTGGGGGCACCAGAGCAGCAAGTTAACCAGAGCACAATCCATTGAAGTAGTTGTAAAACAGGCACAAGGCAGCAAGATTGCGGCGATGGGACAGGGGCTGGAGCTTGGTGGATAGTGAAGGACCTATCAAGTTAGCAACTCTTTTTTGGACCTTGTCTAAGAGGGAGAGACTAATGGATGATGCACCAGCTCAGATGTGACAACAATACTCAATGCATGGGCGGATGGTGGCTTTGTAGAGATATAGGATAATGTCAGGTGTGAGAAGTTTACTGGCACGGTAGAGGGAGCTCACCTTATTTGCAGCAACCCTGGCAATGTTTTCAATGTATTTATTCCAATTCATGTTATCTGTGAAAGTTAGGCCGAGGAGTTTGAATGTTGAACTCTCAGGCAGGGTGCTATTTTGCCATGAAAATCGGTGGTTGAAGAGGTTTCTTGTAGTTATTGAAGGAAAGTAGCTTTGTCTTTGCGGCGTTAAAAGTTACCATCCATTTTTGACCCCATTCCATTACAAAGTGGAGCTCATTTTCAAAGGATTCAGCCATTGCCTCAAATATGTGCGCGTCGGTTTTGCCAACATGATGAGAGTAGAGCGTGGTGTTGCCAGAAAAAATTCCTATCTCCGTCGCAATGGCATCAGGGAGGTCATTTATGAAAATCAGGAACAATAGTGGTCCAAGAATAGATCCCTGGGGTACACCAGCATTTATGCCATGTTGCTTAGAAGAACGGCCATCGAGTACAACCTGGATTTTTCGTTTTGTTAGGAAGGATGTAATTATATTAAATATTTGTCCAGTAATACCATATGAGTGCAGTTTTATGAGAAGCCTTTCATGCCAGACCTTGTCAAAGGCCTTGAATATATCGAGCGCTACCGCCCTAGCTTCACCTGCGTTGTCCAGTGTATGGTATATGCGTTCAGAGATGAACGTTAGGATATCCGCTGTAGATCGTGCTTGTCTGAATCCGTATTGATGATCAGAAAGAAGTTTAGCATTAACTAGGTGCCTGACTATCGCTAGATTGAATAATGACTCAGAGATTTTAGCAAAGATCGGGAGTAGACTGATTGGGCGGTAGTTTAGAGGATCAGTTCTATAACCAGAATTATTGAAGACTGGTACCACAGAGGCAAAAAGTTAAGGGCGACTAATAATGCAATTTTCTGCATCTTAATCACTCAGGAAGTGAAACAATCGAAATAATAGTAAGCAAAAAAACAACGAACGCTGCAATCACCAATAAAAATAATTACATAAAATTTCATTAAAATATTTAGGTGATAAAAATCGTACACATTTCTAGACAGGACGTCCTGATCCGATGGTAAAAAACGCTGGACTATAGACATCAATATCGAAGGTTAGATCCTTGTTTAAGTTAGCCATGCTGATGACGGCTGTGAGCCAGAAACACGTGTCCATTGATTACTTTTATGTATGTATTCAATAAATAAAAATATATTCATATATATATATATATATATATATATATATATATATATATATATATATATATATATATTTTAGACACAGTCTTGGGAAGACGGTGATGCGTTGAAACACAAATAGATTCGTGTCGACTTTCACCAATGTTTATTTAATTTTTAAAAAGCTCTACATTGTATCAAGTACTTTTGAAAAAATATTGGTTTTGTGTTTATTATGTAAATATATTTGAACTTGAATAATTAATAAATATATATATATTTATACACACACATTTATATATATATGTATTTTTAAAATTTATATTTGGGATTTTTTATATGAATTTAAAGATAAATTTTATAACATAATGTACTTATAAAAGCTCAATAGTGTAAGACGAGAGCTAAGTTATATTCAATATTTTTTTTAGTTTGATATAAATAACAGATTCACGTCATATAAAAAAAACTTGTATTTTATTCAGCATACAATTGTTTCGGTTTACACCAATATAGTTGTAAATTGCACTCGTGCATTTATTTCTTGGTGTGGCTATCTTCAGTGCTAATTACATAAATCAAAATAAAAAAGTGTTATAAAGTTCATATTTTTTTTAAAAAGCATCTATTGTTAAATTTAAGAAAGAATATGTAATAAATCCTGATGGCATCGGATTTGTATTTGTTTATCTCTTTACCGGCTTATCACGTGCTGCATTCACGTTCTTCATATTTGATGGTGGGAAACGACAACTTGCCCATTTGGCCCGGCTATAATTACAACAAGCCGGTAAAGAGATAAAAAAAATACAAATCCGATGACATCAGGATATATTACACACCGAGGATGCCAGGTTTTGGCGAAATATCTGTATCACTTTAAACTAACAAAAAAATAAAATGCTAGTTTTAATAAAAAAATCAAAAAAAATCGGTTTCGATTTATTATTTTTCTTTTTTATATAACAAAAATTGATATCGCATCTTAATGCTTCAAAAGGTATTTATTTTATCTATTCCTTCTTATATATATATATATATATATATATATATATATATATATATATATATATATATATATATATATATATATATATATGTGTGTGTGTATCTTGGCAGCATCTTTTCTTTTATACAAGTATCATTAAAAATTTCCCGCCTAAATAGAATATATATTCACTCCTAGGTCTATGCCTGGTTAACATTGCTCCACTGACGATGGACCTGGAAGGGTCCGAAAGCGCTTTGGGAAGCTATGGCAATTTTATCAGCCAGTTTCCGTCTGAAACTAAGAACCTAATCAGGAAAACGGAAAGGATCTTAGAAAAAATAACCAGACACAAGATGTCCGTTATTTTTAATGATACTTGATATATATATATATATATATATATATATATATATATATATATATATATATATATATATATATATATATATGGGAAAATGAAAAAGGAAAACCAAAAAATGGATGTTTTTTTATGTGTACATCAACGTTTCGTCTTTATTCATAAGACTTCATCAGGATAATAATATAAAGAAAAATGACATGCAAGTACAAACACATATAGGGTTGACATATTGGGAAAAAGGAAGTAAATAGTAGCCACTTTCTCCAGTAGTGGCTACTATTTTCTTCCTTTTTCCCAATATGTCAACCCTATATGTGTTTTCATTTGCATGACATTTTTCTTTATATTATTATCCTGATGAAGTCTTATAAATAAAGACGAAACGTTGATGTACACATAAAAAAACATCCATTTTTTGGTTTTCCTTTTTCATTTTCCCATTAAGTCGGATTACCTTCATCCTTCTCTTCCCATATATATATATATATATATATATATATATATATATATATATATATATATATATATATATATATATATATATTTATTCCGAAATTGATTCGATTAATGTAAAAAAATTTTTTTATTAATCTTGTATTGCTAATATGGCTTATATTTCACTTTTATTAACTAACCCTGCAATACTATGAAATTGAACGACTAACCCACACGTATATATATATATATATATATATATATATATATATATATATATATATATATATATATATATACATTTTTCATGGTAAACAACTGATGATCCCTTAAAATAGTGTTAGAAACAAACTAATATAATAACTGTAAAAAATAAATTGACTTACATGAGTGATTTTCCACTGGAAGACTTGGGACTATAAGTTTTTTTTTGTTGTTTTTTTTAATATAGTTTTAATTGTTGAGAAACTTCCGAGACTATATATATATATATATATATATATATATATATATATATATATATATATATATATATATATATTTTTTTTTTTTTTCTTTTCATTGACTGCGTTTTTTAACAAAAAATCCTTTAATAATAATTTTCATATTTTCAAATATTTGAACTTTGGTTTTTTCGAAAGCCAACTTATCCATCTGTATTTCTCCTCTGATGATAAGATTTCGATCTTTGAAAAGCCTTGGCTTAAGGAAAGAATAATAAACACTAGTTTATTACTGAATACACCTTGCGTTGAACAATTGAAAATTGAAATAAATTTGGACAATCGTCGCATATTTATCACTCTTTTTTCTTCTATCTCTCTCTCTCACTCTCTCTCTCTCTCTCTCTCTCTCTCTCTCTCTATCTCTCTCTCTCTCTCTCTCTCTCTCTCTCTATATATATATATATATATATATATATATATATATACGCAGTAGTAGTAATTTTAAACAATTAAGTCGACCACAACGCTAAGAGATGTGTATGATTGATCGCATGGTGTGTGTGTGTGTTTGTATGTATGTGTGTGTGTGTGTGTATCGAGCAGTAAGAGAGAAAGAAAGGGAGAAAGAAAAAAGGTATTTGTGAATGGGTGTATGTATATATGTATGTATGCTTACGCGCATAGGCACGTGTCGGTGTATGTGTGTGTGTGTGTGTGTGTGTACATATATCAATGTACATGTACACGTCCCATTACGTGTGTGTGGACGCGTATGTGCGTGTGCTCATTTATACACATATTTAATTTATGATTTTTCTACTCTTTCCCTCTCATTGCCTGGGAAAACCTCCCACCGTACACACGCAAACCCCAAACACCGATGAAGACTGAAGGATCAGTCGAAAATTTTGTTCTCCATACGATCAACAAGAAAAAACTATTTTTCTTTACAGAACAATTTATATTCCTACACGTCACAAAATAAATAAATAGAAAAATAAATAATAAAAAGTTATAACACAATATAAACTTTTTTTCACATTATTATTTTATTTTTTTATATACATACTTATATATATATATATGATTTTTTTATTTATATATATTTTATTATTTATATAGATTTTTTATTTATATTTATTATCTATATATTGATTTATTTATATATTGATTTTTCATTTATATATTGATATTTTAATTATATATTGATTGATTTTTTATGTATATATTAATTTTTTATTTATGTATTTATATATTTATCTATATTTATATTTTTTATTTATATACTTATCTATATTTGTGTTTTTACTTTGAATTGAGAATTATTAATTGAAATGATCGAAATTCATGAAAACATATATATATATTTTATATAATGATAAATAGTTACCTCCCCTTTTTTAGATAATTTAATTAATTCGAGTTGCGTACCTTAATTAATTATTTTCTACATATATATATATGTGAAGATAATATATATATAAATATAAAAGTAATATTTTATTATTATAAATTTAATTTTTTTATTTTTCCCCTCCTTTCTTTCTTTCTTTCTTTCTTTCTCTCTTTTCTTTCTTGCTTTACTTCTAAATATAGAATCTTTTAACGGCTTTTTTCTGACCTAAGCGTTTATCGTTGGCTCTCCATTTCAAAATTCTGTGTACATAGCGTTTCATAACAGTTAGATGTTTTTTGAAGAAATTCCATCATTTACTATTTCAGACTATGCTGAAGACGACGGAATCGGGAATTTAAAACCCTTTTCTTGTCAGAAACCACTGGTCCATGTCTGATTAAAATCTGTATTTAAAAATAAAAATATTACGCTCTTAATTTAATTAAATTGAGCACTCTGCTGGTATTTCCCTTTTATTCTTTTTTGAGTATACCTTTATACTATATATATATATATATATATATATATATATATATATATATATATATATATATATATATATATATATATATTCTTTTCATTCACTGCGTTTTTTAACAAAAATTCCTTTAATAATAATTTTCATATTTTCAAATATTTGAACTTTGGTTTTTTTGAAAGCCAACTTATCCATCTGTATTTCTCCTCTGATGATAAGATTTCGATCTGTGAAAAGCCTTGGCTTAAGGAAAGAATAATAAACACTTGTTGATTACTGAATACACTTTGCGTTGAACAATTGAAATTTGAAATAAATTTGGACAATCGTCGCATATTTATCACTCTTTTTTCTTCTTCTATCTCTCTCTCTCTCTCTCTCTCTCTATACATATATATATATATATATATATATATATATATATATATATATATATATATATAATCACATGGAACTATGGTCTCGTTATATCCACGTGATAACATATGTGTATCGTATCCTTTTATATATTTGTATGTCTAATCATTCATCATCATCATCTATAATTATTAATCTAAATTTTCCTTAATTAAAACATATATATCCCACTCTGTTGTCATTTCCTTTTTTCTTCGGGTTTTTAGTCATCTTATTCCTTATTTTCTATTCCTTTGTTACATTATTCTTTTATCTCCGTAACTTTGAATGACTAATATAAAGATATTTATAACTTTGTTGTAATCATTGTTTTTTCTTTTAAAAAAAATTTCAGGTTCAAACAGAACTTTGCGAAAATCCCTTTCAACATGTATTAAAGGAACGAAAGGATCCGGGTCTTCAGTTAAAAAAGGAGAAAGACCAGGAGAACCGAGCCGTTTTAGACACCACGCCGGTCGTTTTGCGGAAGAATTCCTACAACAGTTTTGACAACACCGCCGGCAGTCGTAAACCTCTCATCCAAGAGATTACCTTCGACGAGAAAAAAGTAGATATCCCAGAGAAGGAAACCCCTTATGGAAATGTTGCCACGCGCAGCCCGCGCCATCACGAGATTCTGAGAGCTTCGTCGGAAAATCCTGCAGATAAACTCGAACCTTCACCCGCGCAGGTGGGAAGTGAAATCTACCGTAACCGCCTGAAGAAGTCGGTTTCCTACAAAGAAAGCAATCGTAAATCTTGTCCCAATGTTGATTTCCAACCGTTTATCTTAAGGTCGACATCTCGAAGGATCTTTGAGGACGGTCCGAAAACGACAGTAAACACCGAAGATGATTGGTTAAACAAGAGGCGTTCGACGCCGATAATCAACACCACAAGTACCGTAATTTCCACCAAGGACTCTGGTACTTGTTCCGATTCCAACAGCGACCAACAACCTGATACGTGGTCTGTAATTCGACAGCCACTCGATAGTGGTACCGACAACAGGAATACGCAAACCGTTACCGAAAAACCGGCGTGGATTAAAAAGAATTTGGACCAAAGACGCACCTGTTCGTACTCTTTTACACCGCCACGTAAGTGTTTAACTTTTTACACCGCCACGTAAGTGTTCAACTTTTTACACCGCCACGTAAGTGTTTAACTTTTTACACCGCCACGTAAGTGTTTAACTTTTTACACCGCCACGTAAGTGTTTAACTTTTTACACCGCCACTTAAGTGTTTACTTTTTACACCGACACGTAAGTGTTTAACTTTTTACACACTCACGTAACTGTTTAACTTTTTACACCGCCACGTAATTATGTACATGTCTGTGTAAATAAAAATGATCATATATATATATATATATATATATATATATATATATATATATATATATATATATATATATATATATATGGGAAAAAGAAAAAGGAAAACCAAAAAATGGATGTTTTTTATGTGTACATCAACGTTTCGTCTTTATTTATAAGACTTCATCAGGATGATAAAATAGAAAAATAATGTCATGCAAGTACAGATACATGTAGGGTAGACATATTGGGAGGAAAAATAAAATGAAATAATGGCCACTACTGGGTGGACGTCCGTACTTGTTGGAGAAATAGAAATGAATGTTGAAGCCACAGTAGTCCTTGCTCACCCCATCCTTCCATTTTTCCCCACTCATTTTCTTCAACATTCATTTCTATTTCTCCAACAAGTACGGACGTCCACCCAGTAGGGGCCATTATTTCATTTTATTTTTCCTCCCAATATGTCTACCCTACATGTATCTGTACTTGCATGACATTTTTCTCTATTTTATCATCCTGATGAAGTCTTATAAATAAAGACGAAACGTTGATGTACACATAAAAAACATCCATTTTTTGGTTTTCCTTTTTCTTTTTCCCATCACGTCGGATTACCTTCATCCTTCTCTTCCCATATATATATATATATATATATATATATATATATATATATATATATATATATATATATATATATATATATATATATATATATATATATATACTGAAACGAACACACAACGGATGTTATTCTGGTGGCCTGTTTGTTTCATAAAACAATAACTGCGTAATTAGAGCAGAATAGCATGATCTGTGTTAATCTTTTTACATCCGGATTAAATATTGTTATTAAATAAAACCCTGGACACACAATGTTTATTAAAGTACAACATTATCCATTTCATGCTGACAAATTTACAGGAATAACAACATAAGAAATCTATAATAATATTAGAGATGCGTGCCCGTTTCATTTTACTTCAGTCGAAGTTCTCAGAAATCAAGGGGACCCTTACCGGGGCTAACACTTAATCTCTATACGAGATACACAAATATTCGAATATTCCATTAAAGTTCTCCTTTACTTATCAAACACTAGGAAAGAAATTAAGAACATCAATTTTTTCTTTCTTTAATCCATGGATTTTTTTTTATTATTCTTTACTTTTATTATTATTTTTATTATTATTTATTTTTATTATTATTATTATTTTTATTATTATTTTTTTTATTATTAATTATTTTTATTATTATTTTTATTATTATTTATTTTTATTATTATTTTTATTCTAATTTTTATTAATATTATTTATTTTTTATTATTTTTATTATTCTTTTCTTTTATTATTATTTTTATTATTACTTATTTTTATTATTATTTTTATTATTATTTTTATTATTATTATTTTATTATTAATTATTTTTATTATTATTTTATTATTATTTATTTTTATTATTATTTTTATTATTTTTTTTTTTATTATTATTTTTATTATTATTTATTTTTATTATTATTTTTATTCTAATTTTTATTATTATTTTTTATTTTTATTTATTTTTTATTATTTTTATTATTCTTTATTTTTATTATCATTTTTATTATTATTTTTATTATTATTTTTTTTATTATCATTTTGACTATTATTTATTTTTATTATTATTCTTTTATTATTATTTTTATTATTATTTTATTATCATTATTTTTATTATTATTATTATTTTTATTATTATTTTTTTATTATTATTTTTATTCTAATTTTTATTATTATTTTTATTTCCGTTATAAATGTACATGTTACGTACCCTTACTTTCGTTTAGATTGTTTATAAAGATGGCGACTATAATTTTCGGTCGACAAAACATCCAAAACTTTCAATCTTTTACTACATGAGGATTTGCTAAGAATCAAATTTCTTAGCAAATCCTCATGTCGGTTAAAAGTTTGTTTTCTTCGACAGTTTCGATGCTTTTTTCGTTTCGTTTGTTTTTATGGCAACTTTCGGCCATCCAAAACTCAATCTTTTATTAAAAACTAGCGGAACCCGTCGCCCGGCGAGTTTAGTAGCCTGTTTTGTATATGGTTATTTTCCTATACTCCGAGAAGGTACAGGGGAAAAAACGTCTCTACTTTATATATTAGAAAACTAGCGGAACCCGTTGCCCGGCGTTGCGCGGGAGAAAGTACTACCTATTGAATAAAAAATAAACCGCCTATTGTTCTTCTCCCCCCCTCTACCGTGTTGGTGAATGTTTTAAATTTAAAAAAAAGAAAAGAAACTGGTTTAGAGGAGAATGGGATCGAACGCCGATACTGACGATAATGAAACATCCCTTCTTAACCATTGCGCCAGAGTTACTACTTGAAAAATGCATGTGAAAATATGCCAGTTAACGTAAGCTTGTTTACTGGCAGCTTCTGGCAGCGAAAAGTAAAGTTCAACAATGACACGGTTTATATCATTTATTTGGGAAGGGTTAAAGGTATATGATTTTGAAAATATAAATGTCTCGGGGTCTAACAGCATCTTGGCGGCTATTGAATTAAGTAGGAAGTCGATTTAATGAAGGAATTGTAGCCGCCATATTTGAAGAATAAATGTTGCAGGAACTGTGTTCGTTAATGTCATTCGCTTGATTCCGGAATGAATGTAAATGTGGAAATCATAGTTAGAAATAGGAAACACGTAATCTGATATTCGCGGAATATCATCGGATTCAACGGGAGCGGTCATTATTTGTTTGCGTATTGTTTTATATTATGTAGTAAATTAATACCAGGCTAATAATAAATAAGGACGGACTGTTTTGTGAAAAGTAAACTGTGTTTATTACTTCCCGGTGTCGATTAGTGTAGTCACAGTACACAATTGTTAGGGGGAAAAGTCTTTGCTACCACCTATATAGAGTTGGTTTTTCGGAGAGTTTTGGATGGTGGGCCAAATATAATATTTAGTGTTAGGTTGGAAAAAATAATAACAACTTTACTAAAACACGCTCGAGTGAATAAGTGTAGTATAGCGGTAAGTTTAGTAGCCTGTTTTGTGTATGGTTATTTTCCTATCCTCCGAGAAGGGAAAAAAACGTCTCTACTTTATATATTAGAGAAGATAGAAAAGATAAACATCAAATAGTCATTTTATTGCCCCCCCGCCCCTCCCCCCGAATACAATATTTTTTTTTGTTTAATTCTATTTTGTTACATTTCAAACTAGAAGTTATTTTTTACTTTACTCTAAATGTAAAAAAAAAAATCACAATAAAACATTAACACTAGATTTTAATTTCGTACCCGATAATTAGTAAGTTTGTTAATTAGTTGTTAGTTAGTGTTAGTTAGTTGTTAGTTAGTGTTAGTTAGTTGTTAGTTAGTGTTAGTTAGTTTGTTAGTTAGTGTTAGTTAGTTGTTAGTTAGTTTGTTAGTTAGTTTGTTAGTTAGTGTTAGTTAGTTGTTAGTTAGTGTTAGTTAGTTTGTTAGTTAGTTTGTTAGTTAGTTTGTTAGTTAGTGTTAGTTAGTGTTAGTTAGTTGTTAGTTAGTGTTAGTTAGTTGTTAGTTAGTGTTAGTTAGTTTGTTAGTTAGTTTGTTAGTTAGTTGTTAGTTAGTGTTAGTTAGTGTTAGTTAGTTGTTAGTTAGTGTTAGTATGTTGTTAGTTAGTGTTAGTTAGTTTGTTAGTTAGTTTGTTAGTTAGTTGTTAGTTAGTGTTAGTTAGTTTGTTAGTTAGTTTGTTAGTTAGTTGTTAGTTAGTGTTCGTTAGTGTTAGTTAGTTGTTAGTTAGTGTTAGTTAGTGTTAGTTAGTGTTAGTTAGTTTGTTAGTTAGTTTGTTAGTTAGTTGTTAGTTAGTTGTTAGTTAGTGTTAGTTAGTTTGTTAGTTAGTTTGTTAGTTAGTTGTTAGTTAGTGTTAGTTAGTTTGTTAGTTAGTTTGTTAGTTAGTTGTTAGTTAGTGTTAGTTAGTGTTAGTTAGTTGTTAGTTAGTGTTAGTTAGTTGTTAGTTAGTGTTAGTTAGTTTGTTAGTTAGTTTGTTAGTTAGTTGTTAGTTAGTGTTAGTTAGTTCGTTAGTTAGTGTTAGTTAGTTGTTAGTTAGTGTTAGTTAGTTGTTAGTTAGTGTTAGTTAGTTTGTTAGTTAGTTTGTTAGTTAGTGTTAGTTAGTGTTAGTTAGTGTTAGTTAGTTTGTTAGTTAGTTGTTAGTTAGTGTTAGTTAGTGTTAGTTAGTTGTTAGTTAGTGTTAGTTAGTTTGTTAGTTAGTTTGTTAGTTAGTTGTTAGTTAGTTTGTTAGTTAGTTGTTATTTAGTGTTAGTTAGTGTTAGTTAGTTTGTTAGTTAGTGTTAGTTAGTGTTAGTTAGTGTTAGTTAGTTTGTTAGTTAGTGTTAGTTAGTTGTTAGTTAGTGTTAGTTAGTTTGTTAGTTAGTGTTAGTTAGTGTTAGTTAGTGTTAGTTAGTTTGTTAGTTAGTTGTTAGTTAGTGTTAGTTAGTGTTAGTTAGTTGTTAGTTAGTGTTAGTTAGTTTGTTAGTTAGTTTGTTAGTTAGTTGTTAGTTAGTTTGTTAGTTAGTTGTTATTTAGTGTTAGTTAGTGTTAGTTAGTTGTTAGTTAGTGTTAGTTAGTTGTTAGTTAGTGTTAGTTAGTTCGTTAGTTAGTGTTAGTTAGTTGTTAGTTAGTGTTAGTTAGTTGTTAGTTAGTGTTAGTTAGTTTGTTAGTTAGTTTGTTAGTTAGTGTTAGTTAGTGTTAGTTAGTGTTAGTTAGTTTGTTAGTTAGTTGTTAGTTAGTGTTAGTTAGTGTTAGTTAGTTGTTAGTTAATGTTAGTTAGTTTGTTAGTTAGTTTGTTAGTTAGTTGTTAGTTAGTTTGTTAGTTAGTTGTTATTTAGTGTTAGTTAGTGTTAGTTAGTTGTTAGTTAGTGTTAGTTAGTTGTTAGTTAGTGTTAGTTAGTTTGTTAGTTAGTTTGTTAGTTAGTTGTTAGTTAGTGTTAGTTAGTGTTAGTTAGTTGTTAGTTAGTGTTAGTTAGTGTTAGTTAGTGTTAGTTAGTTTGTTAGTTAGTTGTTAGTTAGTGTTAGTTAGTGTTAGTTAGTTGTTAGTTAGTGTTAGTTAGTTTGTTAGTTAGTTTGTTAGTTAGTTGTTAGTTAGTTTGTTAGTTAGTTGTTATTTAGTGTTAGTTAGTGTTAGTTAGTTGTTAGTTAGTGTTAGTTAGTTGTTAGTTAGTGTTAGTTAGTTGTTAGTTAGTGTTAGTTAGTTTGTTAGTTAGTGTTAGTTAGTGTTAGTTAGTGTTAGTTAGTTTGTTAGTTAGTTGTTAGTTAGTGTTAGTTAGTGTTAGTTAGTTGTTAGTTAGTGTTAGTTAGTTTGTTAGTTAGTTTGTTAGTTAGTTGTTAGTTAGTTTGTTAGTTAGTTGTTATTTAGTGTTAGTTAGTGTTAGTTAGTTGTTAGTTAGTGTTAGTTAGTTGTTAGTTAGTGTTAGTTAGTTCGTTAGTTAGTGTTAGTTAGTTGTTAGTTAGTGTTAGTTAGTTGTTAGTTAGTGTTAGTTAGTTTGTTAGTTAGTTTGTTAGTTAGTGTTAGTTAGTGTTAGTTAGTGTTAGTTAGTTTGTTAGTTAGTTGTTAGTTAGTGTTAGTTAGTGTTAGTTAGTTGTTAGTTAATGTTAGTTAGTTTGTTAGTTAGTTTGTTAGTTAGTTGTTAGTTAGTTTGTTAGTTAGTTGTTATTTAGTGTTAGTTAGTGTTAGTTAGTTGTTAGTTAGTGTTAGTTAGTTGTTAGTTAGTGTTAGTTAGTTTGTTAGTTAGTTTGTTAGTTAGTTGTTAGTTAGTGTTAGTTAGTGTTAGTTAGTTGTTAGTTAGTGTTAGTTAGTTGTTAGTTAGTGTTAGTTAGTTTGTTAGTTAGTTTGTTAGTTAGTGTTAGTTAGTGTTAGTTAGTGTTAGTTAGTTTGTTAGTTAGTTGTTAGTTAGTGTTAGTTAGTGTTAGTTAGTTGTTAGTTAGTGTTAGTTAGTTTGTTAGTTAGTTTGTTAGTTAGTTGTTAGTTAGTTTGTTAGTTAGTTGTTATTTAGTGTTAGTTAGTGTTAGTTAGTTGTTAGTTAGTGTTAGTTAGTTGTTAGTTAGTGTTAGTTAGTTTGTAAGTTAGTTTGTTAGTTAGTTGTTAGTTAGTGTTAGTTAGTGTTAGTTAGTTGTTAGTTAGTGTTAGTTAGTTGTTAGTTGTTGTTAGTTAGTTGTTAGTTGTTGTTAGTTAGTGTTAGTTAGTTGTTAGTTAGTCTTAGTTAGTTGTTAGTTGTTGTTAGTTAGTGTTAGTTAGTTGTTAGTTAGTGTTAGTTAGTTGTTAGTTAGTGTTAGTGTGTTGTTAGTTAGTGTTAGTTAGTTTGTTAATTAGTTGTTAGTTAGTGTTAGTTCGTTTGTTAATTAGTTTGTTAGTTAGTTAGTGTTAGTGTTACTGTTAGTGTTAGTTATGATTTTGTCCTAAAATTGTTAAGTCACTGTAACTAAAATAAAGAAAGCCGGAGAATTGATCAGCCGAAACATTCTAAAATATTTACTTTTTTTCTTATATTCCTTTATTTATTTTTTTTTGTATTTTCTAGCAGCTGCTAAAGAATTGGACTCGAAGGAACCGAACGAGGCTCCCTGGATAAAGGAATTCCGAAACAGTCGGAAACGAGTGGGTCGCATTTTCAGTAACCGTGAATCCCTAAAGCCTGGCTCTGACAAGCCGCAGTCGTCATCCTTCGAGGCGACGACCCCTATACGAATTGCAAAACCCTTATCGTCTCTAGTTGGCGAGCAGTCAAGCCGAGAGGTCGGGGGAAGAAAGCTCTCATTGAATACCAGCCCCCGTTCTACGGTGGTTGAAAAGAAAGAGACCCCTAATATTCTGCCGGACGTATCGGCTTCTCCGAAATACAAAGTCGAAAGAAAGTTCTCTTTCCAGAGCACAAACGAAGGGGGTGTTTCCTCAAGAATGAAAGAGAACCGGTAAGTTTTTTTTTTTTGCTTAGAACATTAAGATCGTGACCTTGTGTCAAGCGTGATCTATTTCATGAAAAATCTTTTTTTGTTTGTTTGTTTGTTTGTTTGTTTGTTAGGCAAGTTGGGCTTCTGCAAAAAGCTCACGGAGAACGTGCCTCAGGATTTTTGTGTTTTAACCGACACAGAGAACAGCAAGGCTCAGCGGCTGCATGCGAAGTCGGGGAAGGTTTAACCCAGAACTTGCAAAAGAATGACGTAGAACTTGCAAAATAATGACTTAAGAAGCAACGTTGCTATTTTCACTTTATTGATTTGCGGTTTCGCACCTGACACGTTTTGCCATACAAATTCAGAGGCAGAAACGACCAGAGGACGACGGATCCTGATGACAACTCTTCCCGGATTTTTATCGGAACCTTGTTAGTCGAGTATTATTTATCTCCTCTGTAGGTAAAGTTTGGGGGGGGGGTTAAAAAAAGCCAGAAAACTAGGTGAAATGCACTGGCTTATAAAAAAATACCTGAGCAGGCCCAACGGCAATTTTTTTCATGGAAATCACTCCAGACAAGACATGAAGCCATCTGATGTGAGGAGCTAAAAAAATATAACTCTAAGGTAAAAAAAAATAGTCAACGATAAGTGTTTGATAAAAAGATTCAGATCCAGAAAACAGCAATTCTTTCCTCTTTGTCAGAAATATCGTTCGTGGAATGTGAGGACTAAAATAAATAATAATAAGCGAAGCGAGAGTTACGATGCTGCCGAAAGTAAACCCAAGTTAGTCACTTTCTACTCTCCTGGTAAAAGCGCCTCAGGTGATTAGCAATAAACTAACCCCCTTCTCAGGGAGAAGGTAAAACATGGGAGAGTGGAATGATTGTCAAGGACGTATCCCCGACTGCCACGATGGGGGAGAGGGTGCCTTTAGGGGAGGGACTTTTATTGTTGGATTTTATGGCATGTCAACCCTCATTGGGTCATTTTATGCCAAAATCGTAGATACTTTTTTGAAACGAATAGTTTGTATCTTAATTTGTTTTGTAGGCACTTCTTGGCCTTTTGGCCAAGATCAAAGTGTAGTATCTGTTCCGATGGATACTGCACGCCTGTCTTGTGCAGTTCTAGGAGGTCCACCCTCCCAGACTTTGCCTCCACTCTTTGGGGAGGAGTAAGTTTATTGCTTACTGCCTGAGGCGTCCCTACCAAGGAATGCCGACAGGGCTACCCAGGCAATTTTTAATTGCCAGAGTGCTCACCTTCTCAGGAGCTGGCTTTTCAAGACCCACTTTCCCGACCCGACCTTAGGTCACATCTTACCTTGTGGTAATAAGATAAAAATGGCCTTGTGCCTAACCTCCTGGGGAGGTAAATAAATTGATTCCGCCGATATATGGGTCTGTCCTGTGCAGTTCTAGGAGGTCCACCCTGCCAGGCTTTGCCTCCCCTCTTTGGGAAGGAGTAAGTTTATTGCTTACTGCCTGTATATAATATATATATATATATATTCGGCCTAATATTCACAGGTAACATGAATTGGAACGAATACATTGAAGACATTGCCAAGGCTGCTGCAAAGAAGGTGGACTCCCTCTACCGTGCTAGTAAACTCCTCACACTTGACATTATCCTGTATCTCTACAAAGCCACCATCCGCCCATGCATGGAGTATATTTGGGCTGGTGCATCATCCACTAGTCTCTCCCTCCTAGATAAGGTCCAAAAAAGAGTCGTCAACTTAATAGGTCCCTCACTATCCACCAAGCTCCAGCCCTTGTCCCATCGCCGCAATGTTGCATCCTTGTGCTTGTTTTACAAATACCTCAATGGATTGTGCTCCGATGAACTAGCTGCTCTGGTCCCTCCTCGACGTAAATTCACTAGAATAACCCGACAATCAGCTAACTCCCATCCATTCACTGTGGAGGTCCCCAGATGCCGGAGAGCCTTCTACTCCAGCAGCTTCTTTCCTCGTGCTGCCGACCTTAGGAACTCCCTCCCTGCTCCCTGTTTCCCTGACTGTACAAACATTCAGAAATTTAAAACTAATGTAAACAGACATCTCGCTGCACAGCTCCCAACTTAGAATGACACCCAAAACCTACTCCCTAATTCTCAGTAGTTCCTTTACGTCTATAGTGGCGACCTGCCTTGTTTGGGGTGATATATCTTTTATATATATATATATATATATATATATATATATATAAACTTAGATATTAAGGTTTCAGTTATGTACATGACAATACATTAAGTAACTGGCTAGGCAGATGCAAAGTTTAGGGGTTGACTTATATAATCCGGCAAATAAACCTTCAGATTAGATAACCCTAAACCCTAAACCCTAACCCTAACCCTAAACCCTAAACCCTAACCCTAAACCCTAAACCCTAACCCTAACCCTAACCCTAAACCCTAACCCTAACCCTAAACCCTAACCCTAACCCTAACCCCTAACCCTAACCCTAACCCTAACCCTTAACCCTAACCCTAAACCCTAACCGTAAACCCTAAACCCCAACCCTAAACCCTAGACCCTAAAACCTAAACCCTAACCCTAAACCCTAACCCTAAACCCTAAACCCTAACCCTAACCCTAACCCTAACCCCTAAACCTAAAGCTAACCCTAACCCTAACCCTAACCCTTAACCCTAACCCTAAACCCTAACCTCAACCGTAAACCCTAAACCCCAACCCTAACCCCTAGACCCTAAACCCTAAACCCTAACCCTAACCCTAACCCTAAACCCTAACCCTAACCCTAACCCTAAACCCTAACCCTAACCCTAACCCTTAACCCTAACCCTAAACCCTAACCCTAACCGTAAACCCTAAACCCCAACCCTAAACCCTAGACCCGAAACCCTAAACCCTTACCCTAAACCCTAACCCTAACCCTAACCCTAAACCCTAACCCCTAACCCCTAACCCCTAAACCCTAAACCCTAAACCCTAAACCCTAACCCTAAACCCTAAACCTACTTTTTCATATTACCAATTTTTAATGCTGTGCTACGGTGGTGTCCGCAATGTCTAATTTGGAGAAGTGATTTGATATATTCTTTCTTTCTTTCTTTCAGGTCACCGGTTACACAAACTAGCATTAACACAGGTACGTCTAATTAACAAATTAATATTTTTGTCAATATAAAAGTTTAATATGTCGTATTTTATGTCACCTGTTTTGTAAAATACACCCAGGCATTACTATAAGAGGTTTTCTGTCGATTGGTCGTTTGATCTCAATTTCTGCATGGAACACATTTGATCATTAAGTGAATACCACCGCGACGAGATGGTTTCTTGGCATTTTGGCCAAGATCAAAGTGCCCACTCCCCACTTTCAATTCTTTGTCCTCAGCCCCACCCCAACTTGCACTTATCTTGGAAGGACACCAACCACTCTTCAAACCTCATCCTCCACTTTCTTTTTTCTCCCAATTAGATCCCACTCCCATTTAGAGACGAACCTGCTTGTTTTTTGGTTAAGAACAAACCGGAAAACAGTGGGCAGTCTAATATTTAGAAAGAGTTAGGAGGGTCTTAATAACTGGGTTTTGCTTTTCATCCCCATCATACTCCAATGAATTTCTGTAAATATAACCATATTTATTTATTTATTTATTTATTTTATTTATTAAAAAAAAACATAAAGAAAAATTTTAAGATTGCCAACTTATTTTAAAATAACCTAAGTAGGACGGCCCCTAGAGCAAATGTGGTATTGTGGTGACTGAGATGATTCTAGTTAAAAGTAGGATAGACAATTTTATTACCTTAGACAAAGGATGACCAACGACACCCATTCCCCACACTTTTGATGGCCTTGTGCCTAATTTGTCTTGAATATAAATATGTATTTTCTGCAAATAAATATTTCAAAGTGTAGTATCTGTTCCGATGGATACTGCACCCTATAGACAGGTACCGTCTTGGCCTGCGGGTCTTGATTCCGCCGGTTTGTGGGTTTGTCCTGTGCAGTTCTAGGAGGTCCACACTCACAGGCTTTACCTCCCCTCTTTGGGGAGGAGTAAGTTTATAGCTTACTGCCTGAGGTGCCTTTACCGGGAAATGCCGACGGGGCTGTCCAGGCATTTTTGTAGGCCAGAGTGCTCACCTTCTCGGGCGCTGGCTTTTCAAATCCCACTTTCCCGACCTTGTGTCACATCTTACCGCTGTGGGAGGAAGATAAATAGAAGGTTTTTGGCATTTTGGCTAAGATCAAAGTGTAGTATCTGTTCCGATGGATACTGCAACCCATAGACAGGTATTGTCTTGGCCTTCGGGGCTTGATTTACGCCGGTCTATGGGTCTGTCCTGTGCAGTTCTAGGAGGTCCACCCTCCCAGGCTTTGCCTTCTCACCGTTTGAGAAGAGGTTAGTTTATTGCTAATCGCCTGAGGCGTTCCTACCGGGGAATGCCGACGGGGCTGCTCAGGCAATTTTTAAGGTTATAGTGTTCTTCCTCTATGGTGCTGACTTATGAAATCCCACTTTCCGACCTTGTGTCACATCTTACCGCCGTGGGAGGTAGATAAATACCCAAAAGTACGCCACTCATCATGGTTTTAGGCCAGTGTTACAGCTGTTAAGAGCGACATGCCAGTCTCAACTCTTTCGTGATCGTCCGAAGTGTCGTAGTTCGTTATTGTTCAGGGAAGGACAAAGTATGATCTGAAAAGATAGGCATAATTTCAAGAATCTAATCTAGTCAACAGCTGGACATACAGAGTTAATCAACAGATGGATACAGTTCCCGGAACATAACAAAAAAGCCCATGACAGTCATCCATTACTTCTAGGTCCATTCTGATACAAAGAGTTAATACCAACGTCTCATCTCTGGCTAAAATATCATAGATTGTTTTTGAAATTATTTATATACAAAATATATACTTAAATTAATCTGTAAATATAAATTTGGGGAAATTCATTTTTTAAGCATCAATAAAATTTAAAATGTAAAGAAAGAGGCAAAATGCCTTTAAAAACCATGGTTTTTTTAAGGCATTTTGCTTTCTTTAAGTTTCATAAACTATATATATATAACGTTAAGATATTTTGTATAAATATAGATATCTTTACTGATACGTAGGTCATCGATGTAAGTTTATTTTATTATAAATATGATTCAACTGCACCAAATATTCTGAATTTTATTACTGATGTCATATATATATATATATATATATATATATATATATATATATATATATATGCATATATATGTATATATATATGTATATATATATATATATATATATATGTATGTATATATATATGTATATACATATGTATATATATATATGTATATATATGTATATATATATATGATTATTTTGATTTACACAGACATGTACAAAATCTGCGACACTGGCATGTCGATGTTATCGATCAACAGTTATTATGAACTGAGATCTCATCAGGTAGTTAGAATCCGATCTTAACCTTAGATCATATTTGGAAAGAATATGATCTAAGGTTAAGATCGGATTCTAACTCTGCCTGATGAGATCTCAGTTTATAATAACTGTTGATCGATAACATCGACATGCCAGTGTCGCAGATTTTGTACATGTCTGTGTAAATAAAAATAATCATATATACAAGCTCTATTTGATATTGAGCACTTTTTATAAACCCGTTTGAAATTCTTTGGATGTTTTACCTGGATTGTGTGTGTGTATATATATATATATATATATATATATATATATATATATATATATATATATATATATATATATAAATTTGGAAAAGTTCATTTTCGTAAGTATCAATGAATTTAAAACGTAAAAAAAGAGGCAAAATACATTCAACAACCATTTGTTAGATGCGTATATATTTTATTAAAATCAAAACAAATATTTTCATTTTGACTTTTTTTTTACTAATATTTCCCTCGATATAACAAGCATCATCAGATATTTACATTTATTTTTAATTTATACCTAAGAATCCTTCTTAGTGGTGATGAAAGATTGGCGTCCGGGTGTTGTACGGACAAACGATTTTAATATCTGAAGAACTACCTAGATGTGCTTTGGCCGAAGGGGTATCTCTTGGGACCGGCACCAATGTGGCAACATCGTTTGCTTTGGACGGCTGGGCGATTTTTGTCGGACTTTATGTGACGACGGGACGATGTGTGACAACATGTGCACGTATGTGCAATGTCCAGTGAGCAATCATCGTCTGACGATAGTCACTGTCGTCTGCTTCGGGACCATCGTGCTGCAAATCAAACATTATGTAATAATGGAACAAACCATTTTACTTTTAATATAAACATATAATTTATTATATTTTGAAAAGAAACATCTCAAAGCGTCTTCCTCGTTCGGATTTCAAACCAGTCTCTCAA
>OY744555.1:27613126-27618126 GCA_963556195.1 Sepiola atlantica | reverse complement strand
TTTCTGTGCAAGACTTAAAACGGTCCTTTAATGACATACGCTGCATTATTCGATCTTCTCTTGCTGAAGTTTTGCGGGGTCTGCCGGTTTTAAAAGCACTAGCTATTTTGCCAGTATCATTGTAGGATTTAACAATCCTGCCGACAACACTCTTGGAAAGTTTCACTTTCTCTGAAATCTCTCTAATGGTGTGCTTTTCCTTGTGTAGCTTCACAATAGCTTGTCTCACAGAGTAATCAAGTTTTTGACGTTTCGCCATGGTGTTGACTGATGCAACGTTTACAAATGACTAAATAAGAGTTCTTCAGTAGAGGAAATAAAAAAAGTTGAATGTAGCATGCTATTTACACCGTTTTTCTCAATTATGTCCCTTACTTTTGGACATTCCAAATTTGGAAATAAATGAATAATTGTTATAATTCTTTTTCTATTCTATACAAAGGGTTCAAATTTTAGTATGTTATTATGGATGACAACAACTACCGGTTGTCAAAATTTCAGCTTTTTACGGTTATTATTTCTAACAAATATTAGGTTTTAAAATTTTGTCCCTTAGTTTTGGACGCGACTGTATATATACATACATACATACACACATACATATACATACATATACATACATATACATACATATGTAAATACATACATATATATATATATATATATATATATATATATATATATATATATATATATACATATACATATACATACATCCATAGTTTTACGATAGCAGCACAAAATTTGTTGAATTTGTTTTTACTTTATTATATTCTGTTTACATTTTGTTTCTTTTTTCGATTCATCATTTTTGTTGTGTCATTAAATTATTTTCCAGACGTCATTTCATTGGTTTATTTTCAAATCTCGTTACGTTCTGGGCGCCATTTTGTTTTTTCTCCCCCCCCCCTCCCCCTGTCTATTTCATCCTCCCAACTAAAATTTCAATTTTTGCAGACAAAAAGCGAAGGCGCCGAATTATACGAAGACTATGATATTGCTTTTGCGCTAGAAGATTCATACCTCGAAACGGAAAAGGTTACCGACATGTATTCGCAAAATAACGACCCCTACGCCTATCCCAGCGCTTACCCACAATCCTCAGCTTCAGTACCGGATGTGAATGCTTACCAAGGACAATGGTACACTCCCCAATCGAATTCGGGTTATTATGCAGGCTATGACCCGAATTATTATTACGGCTGTAACCAGCAGGGTACAGGCTCCGTAGATTTGTCTTATTCAACGTCATACGTGCAGACGGCCGAATATAACCAACACAATATGTCCTACAATCAAAGTCAATACAGCTCTTTGAATAGGGCCTACTCTTACGACGCTTTGAACCAATACGAAACACCTTCAGCTACAGAATTAAATCCCAAAGTCAGCGATCTCTCCCTGTCGCCAAAACGCAAAGAGTTCTCCGATTCGAGATCGGCTTCTCCGAAATCCCCCAGGTTCGTCCGGGTGTTACCGGCGTCGAGCTCAAACGGGCCCTCGCCAGCATCTTCTCCTAGAAAAAGCGAAATTTCAGATTGCTCTTCGATTCCAGCTTCGCCAGCATCTTCCGCATCTTATCGTCACGCTTCCTCCCCGGCCGGTTCACCGGTCACCCAGAAACCGGTCACCCAGAAAGGTCTGCCGTCGTTTTCGCTCAGCAACGCCGAAAGCCAGTCCGACGGACGCCTGAAACGCTACTCCAGTAAGCCAATGTACGTTCGCGTCCTACCGCCGCCGAATCTACCCAATAAGTTGAGCCCGCGTAAAAGGCGGGAATACACAGATCTGTCGCCCGAGAACAGTCCTAGCCGCATCCCAGTGGCCATCAAAGAGGCGAGCAACCAATCAACACCCAAATCTATCAAGAATCGACTATTTGGACGAAAAAACGAAGGTCCGGAAGCGAATGAGTCGAATCTGGCGCAGGAAGACTCTAACAAAAAGTCAAAGTTGAAGTATAAACTAAAGATCCCCGTCAGCCCCAAATTTTCGCCGTTCAAAAAGAGGGATAAAACCACGAAGGAAAGCCAATCCGACAATGACAGCAATTCGAGCCTCTCTGCCCCTGCGACCCCGAAACGCAACGCGGACGTCCAAGCCAATACCGAGAACAAATCACCGGCGATCGAACCGGAGAAAGGTCCCTATTATCGAATACTAAGGAGTCCTCTTAAAGGGAAGTCGCGAGTTAACGTGATGTCAGGTCCATCCTATACTATGACCTTCCCGACCCAAGAAGTGTGTGAAGGCAGGGCGAAATTACGTCCGGTTATGAGCCAGGATCAGACCACCCCTGAAAAAACGACACATATTTTGAAACGCGGACGAAGGGTAGGAATTCGCACAACATAGAAGCAGTTGACCATTCCTACCTTTAGAATTAGTTGCCCTCAAACACCCAATGCACGCACTTGCTATATATATATATATATATATATATATATATATATATATATATATATATATATATATATATATATATAAGTTTAAATCAATGGAAATTTTGACTTTAACGGTAGGGTAAATGACCAAAGGCTGAGGTGCGTCAAGTAAAAACACCTCAGAACGGATAATTACCACAACCGAGCACTGTAGACTTAGGTATCAGCTCTATGGATGCTATATAAGTAAACCAGAGCTATAATAAAATGATTTAATGGATCAGAACATTCCAATTGTTCAAAGAATTAGAACAACAGGTCTAGTATGGCGTACGGTCGTTTCCAAAACATTCTGGAAATCCTTTTTTTTTTTTTAATTTAAAAAAAAAAAAAATAAATAAATAAATAAATAAAAATTAAAGTATTTCCAGAATGTTTTGGAAACGACCGTACGCCATTCTAGACTGGTTGTTCTAATTCTTTGAACAATTAGAATGTTCTGATCCATTAAATCATTTTATATATATATATATATATAATATTTATAAATAAATATTAAATTATTTATACCTACAGACGCTAGCGTTTCAAGCTTATTGCTCTCATCAGTGCAGGGAAGTAACAATTTCAGACGGTCGGGAGGCGCGAACCCGGTACACAGAGTCAGCCATATCCACTCGGCCCACGGAAACTGTCACGTAATTTAGGGAAATTAAGATCTATATGTACCTAGAAGCGGGCACAGATAGAAGACTAGTCGAGAGTGTTCGACGAACGTATTCGGAACTTTGCATTAGAGCTTTTTGACAGTCTATTTTTAACTTCCCCGAGAGTGCTCAACTTTAATTTCTTAAAGGGGCTTAGTATAATATTTATAAATAAATATTAAATTATTTATACCTACAGACGCTAGCGTTTCAAGCTTATTGCTCTCATCAGTGCAGGGAAGTAACAATTTCAGACGGTCGGGAGGCGCGAACCCGGTACACAGAGTCAGCCATATCCACTCGGCCCACGGAAACTGTCACGTAATTTAGGGAAATTAAGATCTATATGTACCTAGAAGCGGGCACAGATAGAAGACTAGTCGAGAGTGTTCGACGAACGTATTCGGAACTTTGCATTAGAGCTTTTTGACAGTCTATTTTTAACTTCCCCGAGAGTGCTCAACTTTAATTTCTTAAAGGGGCTTAGTATAATATTTATAAATAAATATTAAATTATTTATACCTACAGACGCTAGCGTTTCAAGCTTATTGCTCTCATCAGTGCAGGGAAGTAACAATTTCAGACGGTCGGGAGGCGCGAACCCGGTACACAGAGTCAGCCATATCCACTCGGCCCACGGAAACTGTCACGTAATTTAGGGAAATTAAGATCTATATGTACCTAGAAGCGGGCACAGATAGAAGACTAGTCGAGAGTGTTCGACGAACGTATTCGGAACTTTGCATTAGAGCTTTTTGACAGTCTATTTTTAACTTCCCCGAGAGTGCTCAACTTTAATTTCTTAAAGGGGCTTAGTATAATATTTATAAATAAATATTAAATTATTTATACCTACAGACGCTAGCGTTTCAAGCTTATTGCTCTCATCAGTGCAGGGAAGTAACAATTTCAGACGGTCGGGAGGCGCGAACCCGGTACACAGAGTCAGCCATATCCACTCGGCCCACGGAAACTGTCACGTAATTTAGGGAAATTAAGATCTATATGTACCTTATGTATCAATTTTCAATATTTACTTCAACAGTGCTCAATACGTGAGTAGAGCAGAAAGTTGACCATTCCAACCTTTAGGATTAGTTGCCCTCAAACACCCAATGTACGCACTTGCTATATATATATATATATATATATATATATATATATATATATATATATATTTGTGTAATTAGGCAGCATTCATTCTCTTATGCATGTTTGGTTAAACAGTAGCGACAACTTCTGTTTATTTATTTTTTGATTCGTTTTTTCGATTCGTCGCACGACCGATTTGGTATTGTCGTCCAGGTTGTATAAAAAAATTCCATATTTTCGCGAACGTTTTCGACCGACGCCGGTCATCTTCAGGCGGATGAATGAGTATGCAAAATAAAAGATTGGTGATTTTATTAAGAAGACGTTTTTAAAAAAACATTTCAATACCACTTCAACAACACTTCAACATACCTTCGCCCCCCTCATAACGAGCATGGTTGATACTAGGTTTATTTACTTGAATAAACACCGCTTCTATTAAATGAATTCAGGAATATTTTAACCAAGAACGCAGCAATTCTTGAGATCTCTTATTGCAGTATTCGTCTCCCCAAAAATATGGCGATGTTTTATACAACATGGACGACGAACCGAAAAAACGAATCAAAAAATAAATACACAGAAGCTGTCGCTACTGTTTAACCAAACATGCATATATATATATATATATATATATTAGTATTTCATGTATCACATAAAATTTTATAAGGAGATATAATTTTGTATGTATCAATTTTCAATATTTACTTCAACAGTGCTCAATACGTGAGTAGAGCTAGGTAGTAAGCTATGAAAATATATTTATGGCAATTAAGCTACACAGAAGCTCCCGCGTTTCATCCCCGGGGAATCTTC
>OY744555.1:27595626-27610626 GCA_963556195.1 Sepiola atlantica | reverse complement strand
TTTAAATAGACGAAATATCAGTGAACATATGAAAAGGAGTCGGTTTTTCATTCATTTTCCATTTTAAGTTTTCATATATATATATATATATATATATATATATATGAAAACCGGCCTGTGTTTATTAGTGTGTGTTTATTGGATTATAGATTGTTATCTGATTTGAGTATTCTGAGTTATTTTTTAATGTAAATGACTTATAAGAACTGTATATTAAACTCCTTTCTTTTTTAAATAATTCTTTTATAAAAATGTTAAAAATTAATATATCCCACTTTTGAAACCTACATACCGTAAACTCTTTCTGTTTTCATTTATCTAATTTGGTTCGTCTTATGAAAAAAAATCGTTTCTGTTTTAAGTACTGATGTCAAATTCGAGGTCAAAGGAGATACCGCACTCTCCCAGTCACAAGTACTCTAACCGCAACCCATTACACAGTAAGGAAATACAGAAGTATTATTATTTAGCGCCAATCCGTCTGTCTCACACTGGTAGTTCAGTAAAGTCATGTGTATGAATACACCGACTTGACAGTAAACAGCTGATAAACAAAGACTATAACAGAAATGCTTCTTTGATTATTAATGCCAAGTTTTGCTTCCTCGCTATCGCTTTGCAATTTAATTTCTATTCACTACTTGAAATCATTGAAACGAAACTAATCGATAAGTAGATTAAACTAATCGATAAGAAGAAATAACTAATCGATAAGAAAAATAAGACACAATTTATCGATGAGAAAAAGAAGGCAAACCTAATCGATGAGAAGACAAACCTAATCGATGAGAAAAAGACGAAAGTAATTACAATTAGACAGAACTAATCGATGAGATAAAAAAAATAACAGATAAGAAAAAAGAAGCCAAACCAAATCGATGAGAAATCAAATCCAATCGATGAGAAAAAAGACGAAAGTAAGTGTTGTGAAGTTGTTCCACAGTAAATAATAAATAAAGGAAGTCAAGTCGAGGGTTGGTTTAACAAGTTTATTAACAAAGTAAGAAAGTGACTAGCTCTTGGCTAGACAGTTACAAGACTGTGTTTTGTCTTCTGGTGTCTCGCACTATTTATAGTGACAACCGGTGTTGTTTCTCCTGTGTAAGAACGGCCGGTGTAACAGTAAGTAATTATATATAAAGACAAAACTAATCGATAAGAAAAAGAAGACAAAACTAATCGATAGACAACAATTATCTATAAGGAGACAAAACTAATCGAAAAGATAAAAGACCAAACTAATTACTAAAAAAGGTCTAACTAATCGATAAAAATAGAAGACAAAGCTAATCGATAAGAATACAAAACTAATCGAGTAGAAAAATAAGACAAAATTAATCGATAGAAAAATGAAAGTAATCGATAATAAAAAGAAGACAAAACTAATCGATAAGAAAATGGAGACAAAACTAATCGATGAGAAAAAGGAGGCAGAACTAATCGATAAGAAAAATGAGACAGAACTAATCGATAAGAAAAAGGAGACAAAACTAATCGATAAAAAAGGAGACAAAACTAATCGATAAAAATAAGGACGCAAAACTAATCGATAAGAAAAATGAGACAAAACTAATCGATAAGAAAAAGGAGACAAAACTAATCGATAAGAAAAATGATACAAAACTAATCGATAAGAAAAATGATACAGAACTAATCGATAAGAAAAAGAAGACAGAACTAATCGATAAGAAAAAGGAGACAAAACTAATCGATAAGAAAAGGAGACAGAACTAATCGATAAGAAAAAGGAGACAGAACTAATCGATAAGAAAAAGGAGACAAAACTAATCGATGAAAAGGAGACAAAACTAATCGATAAGAAAAAGGAGACAGAACTAATCGATAATGAAAAGGAGACAAAACTAATCGATAAGAAAAAGAGACAAAACTAATTGATAAGAAAAAGAAGACAAAACTAATCGATAAGAACAGGAGACAGAACTAATCGATAATAAAAAGGAGACTAAACTAATCGATTAGAAAAAAGAGACAAAACTAATTGATAAGAAAAAAAGAGACAAAACTAATCGATAAGAAAAAGGAAACAAAACTAATCGATAAGAAAAATGAGACAGAACTAATCGATAAGAAAAAGGAGACAAAACTAATCGATAAAAAAGAAGACAAAACTAATCGATAAAAATAAGGACGCAAAACTAATCGATAAGAAAAATGAGACAAAACTAATCGATAAGAAAAATGATACAAAACTAATCGATAAGAAAAATGATACAGAACTAATCGATAAGAAAAAGAAGACAGAACTAATCGATAAGAAAAAGAAGACAAGACTAACCGATAAGAAAAAGGAGACAAAACTAATCGATAATATAAAGGAGATAAAACTAATCGATAAGAAAAAAGAGACAAAACTAATTGATAAGAAAAAGAGACAAAACTAATCGATAAGAAAAGGAGACAGAACTAATCGATAATAAAAAGGAGACAAAACTAATCGATTAGAAAAAAGAGACAAAACTAATTGATAAGAAAAAAGAGACAAAACTAATCGATAAGAAAAGGAGACAGAACTAATCGATAAGAAAAAGGAGACACAACTAATCGATAAGAAAAAGGACATAAAACTAATCGATAAGAAGACAAACCGCTCAAACTACTGATAGAAATGCTCCATTAACGTCTTTCACCCAAGAGAAAGACAACACAAACGAAAAGGAATGATTGAAAATGGATACCTTAACAGAAATTAGTATTCAAATCTTAGATTATAAGACCTATTCTTATGCTTGCATCATTGTGTCTTTCAACCAACATTCTGTCTTTGCATAATAATTTCATTTTGTTTCCACTCAGGTGCTGGTGAGCAAGGAGAAAAGAAATCCGCAGAAAAACCGGATTGGATCAAACAGGCCGAAGAGAGAAGAGCGCGTTTGGCCCGTACGTACTTCCGTTTTATTTTTTCAAAATGGCCGACCGTTCAGTAAATAATAAATTTAACGAATTCTCACAACTCGGCGTTAACTGGGATTCGCTAATGTTATTTAAGGTTCTTTTCCAACATGTTTAAAGCTATACATAAAAGAGAAATACCTTTATTTTGTTTTTAGTTTTTATTGTTTTTTTATTGTTTTTTTTATTGTTTTTATTGTTTTTATTGTTTTTATTATGTTAATTAAATTTTGATTACAAGAAAATAAAAAAAATGCTACAGTCACGTATAGACGAGAAACACACACACACAGAAAAGAAGAAGTCACTTTAACTGGGATTCACTAATGTCATTTAAGGTTCTTTTCCACATGTTTAAAGCTATACATAAAGGAGAAATACCTTTATTGTTTAGTTTTTATTGTTTTTATTGTTTTTTTAAAAATTGTTTTTATGGTTTTTATTGTTTTTATTATGTTAATTAAATTTTGATTACAATTAAATTAAAAAAAAATGCTACAGTCACGTATAGACGAGAAACACACACACACACAGAAAAGAAGAAGACACTTTTAACCCACTCATATCTCTTGAGGAAGGAAAACCAACCCATCTGCATACGATGTCAAACCCCACTCACAATTAAACACATTTTAATCGACTGCATCGATTTTACAACAGTAAAGAAAAAAATATAAAAGATCTTTATGAACAAAACAATCCCCACATCTTACTCTCATACTACAAAAAAAAAATCGGACTCTACCAAACCATTTAAAACAAAACAAAAGAACATTACATATATATATATAGAGAGAGAGATTGGACATCCGGGTCAAACAACACGTGCCCACAAAAATTCGCAATGGAAATTATTTACCAACTGATGATTTGAATAATACTTATGGCTCGTCGATAGGTCAACATCTCATAAATAATCGCACCTGTGCCTCTAAATTCAGTGTCGACTTATTCTCCATTCTTAGTAAGTCGCACTCCCCTTATCATCTCAAGATCTTAGAAACAATTTATATTAAGTCCTTGAGACCTTCTCTTTGCAAACAAAGAGAAGATCTCCTCGGGCTTAATGTTGTTTCTATTTGACTGAACTTTTTTTTTTTTTGATTTTTTAATATTTTTTTTTTTTTTACCCCTTTCCCTCGCTATAATTCTCATAGCATCTTTTTATATTTTTTATACATTACCTCGATATTTGGCTCTGTTGAGCGAGGTACGAAACCGGTCAGCTGCCCTTTCATCTTTTTAATTTCTTAAATTCATTATGAATAATAAATATTGTCTCTTCAATGCTATTTTAAAGTTTTGTACGACAAAGAAAATATTTATATATATATATATATATATATATATATATATATATATATATATATATATTAAAATAAAAAGGGGAAACCTCCCAATTTCAACAAATATTCAGCATAAAATAACCCTAAGTTTTGACACGCTGTTAAAAACATAAATGATTTAAAGTAAACAAAGCTTTTTAGTAATTAGTTTGGTCTTTTAAAAAATGAAATCGTCCTACCCATAAAATACCATTCAACAACTTGATTCAGCATTAAATGAATCAAAGATGGCTGATATGCCGTAAGAAAAACAAACAAAAAAAAAAATACAAAAAAAAACACACACACAGAAACACGCGAAATCGTGAAATATTTTTAATAAGTATAGATGAAAAAAGCTTATGTTAGATAGGTGTAGTGTTACTGCACCGATGAGGGGACGAGTTACGGCCCCTGGCGATGACTCAGTTAGAATGTATTTTGACCGCCAATAAACCTTGATATTTATCCTATACGTCTCTCTGTCTCACTACTCATTTAACCCAGCCAATAACCTTACATGGTGTCAGATAAAGGATACAATTTGTGGAAAACCAAAAACAAAACAAAGACGCAACAGATCTTCCCAGTAACCAAAGAAACATCCCACTAGAGAGTTCCAGAGGTCCTGACCAAGGGAAATATACAAGAAGCGGTCGACAAGTTCGACCACCTAAAAGACTGCCCTTGTAAAGAACTTTACAACCGAAAGGGGGATGTAGTGTCACTGCACCGATGATTCACCGGTGAGGGGACGAGTTACGGCCCCTGGCGATGACTCAGTTCGAATGTATTTTGACCGCCAATAGACCTTGTTATTTATCCTATACGTCTCTCTGTCTTACTACTCATTTAACCCAGCCGATAACATTACAATAGGTAGTTCCTATAATTGTTTCAGTTAAATCAGGATTTTAAATTTTATTTTTTAAAACGTAGTTCACCCCAAACAATGCAAGTTGCCACTATAGATGTAAGGGGCCACTCAGACTTAGGGTGAAAGTTTAGGAGGTCATCTTAAATTGGGAGCTGTGCAGCTAGATGTTTGTTCACATTAGTTTTAAATTTTTGCATGTCGATACAATCGGGGAAACAGGGGGCAGGGAGAGAGTTCCAAAGGCCGGCAGCTCGAGGAAAAGAAGCTACTAGAGTAGAAGTCTTCCCTGCATCTGGGGACATCCACAGTGAATGGATGGGATTTAGTTGATTGTCGGGGTTGTCTAGTGTATTTGCGTCGAGGGGGGGGGCAGCAGAGCAGCAAGTTCATCGGAGCACATTTCAATTGAAGTATTTGTAAAACAAACACAAGTATGAAACATTGCGATGATGGGACAGGGGCTGGAGCTTGGTGGATAGTGAGGGATCTGTTAGATTAGTGACTCTTTTTTTGGACCTTGTCTACGAGGGAGAGACTAGTGGATGGTGTACCAGCCAGATATGACAACAATACTCCATGGATTGGTGGATGGTGGCTTTGTAAAGATATAGGATACTGTCAGGTGTGAGAAATTTTCTAGCACGGTAGAGGGATCCCACTTTCTTTGCAGCAGCCTTGGCAATGTCTTCTATGTATTTGTTCTAATTCATGTTACCTGTGAAGGTTAGACTGAGGAGTTTGAACGTTGGATTCTCAGGTTGGGTGTAATTTTCCATGGCAATTGGAGGTTGAAGATGTTTCTTGTAGTTATTGAAGAAAATGAGCTTTGTCTTAGCAGCATTAAATGTTACCATTCATTTATGACCCCCATTCCCCTACAGGTTGGAGGTCACTTTCTAAGGATTCAGCCATTGCCTCGGATATGTGCGCGTCCGTTTTACCCACATGCCCTTACAGTATTTGAGTCATTTTTTAAGATTGTCGCCATTGTGTCAATATTCCTAGCTGGAATATTTTAAGAAAGTTGTAGCAAAAAAAAACATTTTAGTATTGTAAAGAACATGCTGGAAGATCATAATGACCAAGTGGCTAGGCAGAATCAAATATTGATTCGTCAGATCCAATGCTATGTAGGTATAATGTCGGTAATTCTGCCGAATTATTCTCAAAATGAGAATTAAGAATAATGAATGGATATAGAACACAATCACAAACTGTTCTTTTCTCATTAATACTAAACATTCTCGAAAACTAAACATCGGCGCTCGAGCGATTGTATCCACAGACGATCGCGAGCCTTGGTTACCCAACGACAGCAACGTGTGTATAATGATTTATACACGCCATAGAGAAAACCGAAACTTGTACAGCTATATGTTGACTGTTGTATTTTTGTTTTATTTTTGTAAAGTTTATTTGAAGAGTTCGAATGCAAAACGCGATAAACGCCATTTTCAAAATCACGAAACTGTCCCTACAAAAAATGTTGCATTTCAACACTCTACCACACCCCAAAACTGTGTTACAGAATATGATACCTAAATAATTTATTTTTTGATTTCAATTAAAATCAGCTTTCATTAGAAGTCTAGATTTAATATATTCGTGTTTTTTTATTTTTTTATATTTTTTATTGTTTATAGCAGGGGTGGGCAAACTACGGCCCGCGGACCGCATGCGGCCCGGCAATGTAATTCATGCGGCCCTTTAAAATGCTAGTAAATGAAAAATGATTGAATTTTCGCTTTGCAATCCATATATTTCGGTTATTTCAGATTTCAATTATGTTGGAAAATATACTATGCGGCCCAATAAAAAATTTTTTTTTTTAATGTGGCCCTTGCTCTGAAAAGTTTGCCCACCCCTGGTTTAAGGTCTCAATTTAAACGAATTGGATTTATGGCGTTTTGCGATCGAACTATTCAATTTATTTATTGGTTATTAATTATTATTTATTTATTAATTTATTTATTATTAATTTATTAATTAATTTATTTGTTATTAATTAATTAATTTATTTATTATTTATTAATTAATTGTTTATTTATTAATTAATTAATTAATTTATTATTTATTTATTAATTAATTTATTTATTATTTATTTATTAATTAATTTATTTATTATTTATTTATTAATTAATTAATTTATTATTTATTTATTAATTAATTAATTAATTTATTATTTATTTATTAATTAATTTATTTATTATTTATTAATTAATTAATTTATTAATTAATTAATTAATTAATTCATTATTTATTTATTAATTAATTCATTATTTATTTATTAATTTATTAATTAATTAATTAATTATTTATTAATTAATTAATTTATTTATTAATTAATTAATTCATTCATTCATTATTTATTTATTTATTTATTAATTAATTAATTCATTATTTATTTATTTATTTATTAATTAATTAATTAATTATTTATTTATTAATTTACTAATTAATTAATTAATTATTTATTAATTAATTTATTTATTTATTAATTCATTCATTCATTCATTATTTATTTATTAATTAATTATTTTATTTATTTATTATTAATTAATTAATTATTTATTTATTAATTAATTTATTATTTATTTATTAATTTATTAATTCATTATTTATTAATTGATTAATTAATTAATTTATTATTTATTGATTAATTTATTATTAATTAATTAATTAATTAATTATTCATTAATTAATTCATTATTTATTGATTAATTAATTAATTAATTCATTATTTATTTATTAATTTATTAATTAATTAATTTATTATTTATTTATTTATTAGTTATTTATTAATTAATTCATTATTTATTTATTAATTAATTAATTTATTATTTATTTATTTATTATTTATTTATTTATTTATTTATTAATTAATTAATTCATTATTTATTTATTAATTTATTAATTAATTAATTTATTTATTATTTATTTATTAATTTATTATTTATTTATTAATTAATTATTTATTTATGAATTTATTATTTATTAATTAATTAATTAATTAATTTATTTGTTTCATTTTTGTAGAGAATAAGCTGTTGGGTGAGTAAGGCTTTTCCCGAAGAAATACATACGATTACGGAAGGCGGCGATGTTTGGACGTGGGCCGATGTATCCTGACCCAGAGAGGGATGCGAAACAACACAAAAGAGAAGAAGTAAACGGAAAAGCTATCCACATTCGAAACGAATCGCCTTATTTATGTTTTTTTTAAGGGGGGGGGGTGATCATGGAGCGGGACTTAAGTTTGGTGAACAAACAAAGAAATCAAAAGAAAAAAAATTATGAAAAAAATTTTGACTGAAAAAAACAAAACAAAAAAAAAATAAATAAATAAAATAAACAAAATTAAAAAAAAAAAAAAATCCACAAACTTCGATGGATTCTTCGATGACTGTAATAAAAAAACATGTGTGCGAGAGAGAGAGAGAGAGAGAGAGAGAGAGAGAGAGAGAGAGAGAGAGAGAGTGATACAAAAATACTCCTAAAAGTCTTTTTTTTTTTTGTCAGTGAACTATTTTTTCATTAGTTTAAAACAAAATATGTCGAACCGACTGTAGATATATGGGTTCACCCCAAACAAAAACTTTTCACAATACAAAGTTCGCAAAAAAAAAAAAACAACAACACAAAAAACAGTATACACACCTAAAAACGAAAATATATACTAAAAAAAAAGAAAAGAAAATGTTTACATATTAAATTGTATAAAAGTGATTAAAGAATCTTTTTATCTGAAAGAAAGGTTTTACACGGTTCGTATGACGTTTCGCTACAATATTAGGGATGGGACGTAATGGGTGAAAATTAGGGGTGGGACGTAATGGGTGAACATTTCAGATTCATGCGAGTAGTATTTTTGTGTGTTCATTTATACATAAATAACACTAAACAATCAAACATTTTGAAAATTTTGCAAAATTCAGAAGGTGCAGGCCAAAAATAGCCGTTAGGGCTTCACGGGACTCAAAATCCATCATTTTTTCGGTAAAAAAGTGGTTTCATGCGACATTGCAGGTCCTTAAACATCCTCAAAAGCTATGAATGGATATAGACGGTTAAATCTGATATGGTACTTTAATTTAGGACCATTTTCAGGCTGTGAAAGGGTTTTCATGAATGTAAAATAGCCAAAAACTAGTGGCCTGCATCTTCTGAATTTTGCAAAATTTTCAAAATGTTTGATTGTTTAGTGTTATTGATGTATAAATGAACACAAAAAAATACTACACGCATGAATCTGAAATTTTCACCCATTACGTCCCACCCCTTCTGAATTTTGCAAATTTTTCAAAATGTTTGATTGTTTAGTGTTATTTATGTATAAATGAACACAAAAAAATACTACTCGCATGAATCTGAAATTTTCACCCATTACGTCCCACCCCTTCTGAATTTTGCAAACTTTTCAAAATGTTTGATTGTTTAGTGTCATTTATGTATAAATGAACACAAAAAAATACTACTCGCATGAATCTGAAATTTTCAACCATTACGTCCCACCCCTAATTTTCACCCATTACGTCCCACCCCTAATTTTCACCCATTACGTCCCACCCCTAATAATATATGCCTTTTCCACATGTGCAAAAACAAAAAGTAAAAAAAAAAAACCCACCGATGTTTTCGCATATTAATACCATATATAAATAGAACATGGTATATAATATACCGTTACGTCATATGAACTGTATAAAGACTTTTTTCTTCTAAATTTTTATCCACGTTTTTTACATATATATATTTATATATGTGTGTGTGTGTAAGTCTATGTACGTATGTGTAGTGTGATGTGAGTGTTTGTGTAATATCTATTCGTGTGTAAAACAGCACAAATAGGTCATAATTTGTATATATTTGTATATACCCGAAATCGAAGAAAAAATGACCAGAGTGCTCAATTATCGGACAAGAGCCAAATATATTCGTTAAATAAAATATTCACACATTAAAGTATGTCATAATAATGGAACACAGTAATATGACATAATCCAATATGCAAATAACTTATTTAAAAACACACATATATATATATATATATATATATATATATATATATATATATATATATATATATATAGTTTGAAGTACCTACTAGACAAAATCCTCGGCCTCTCTGTACAAGGGTTTGTCAGGATAACCTGACATGAGGATACTTCCCCCTACAAGTAAACCCTGACAAAATATTCAAAATAACATAGTATTCGAAGCCCAAATAAGACCCCCTCGACACGGCTATACACTGGCTAATATGAAGAATTTTGCATCATTTCCTAGTAATGTTACCCCAAATAATAGTACTTAACTCCACCAGACTAGATGAATTCTTGTCCTGGAATCCGATAAGACCAAGAGACCACAAGAAATATATACTATAACATAGTCAACATTTTTAACCCTAACCCTAACCCTAACTATAATAGTAATAAGATGTGAAGAAATACGTTTACTAATTGAGGTAGCAGCATAAATAGCAACTTATTACACATTTGAATTACTTACAGGGGAGTTTGAATTACCTACAGGGAAGTTTGAATTACCTACAGGGGAGTTTGAATTACTTACAGGGGAGTTTGAATTACCTACAGGAGAGTTTGAATTACCTACAGGGGAGTTTGAATTACCTACAGGTGAGTTTGAATTACTTACAGGGGAGTTTGAATTACCTACAGGAGAGTTTGAATTACCTACAGGGGAGTTTGAATTACCTACAGGAGAGTTTGAATTACCTACAGGGGAGTTTGAATTACTTACAGGGGGGTTTGAATTACCTACAGGGGAGTTTGAATTACCTACAGGAGAGTTTGAATTACCTACAGGGGAGTTTGAATTACCGACTGGGGAGTTTGAATTACCTACAGGGGAGTTTGAATTACCTACAGGAGAGTTTGAATTACCGACTGGGGAGTTTGAATTACCTACAGGGGAGTTTGAATTACTTACAGGGGAGTTTGAATTACCTACAGGGGAGTTTGAATTACCGACTGGGAGTTTGAATTACCGACTGGAAGTTTGAATTACCTACAGGGGAGTTTGAATTACCTACAGGGGAGTTTGAGTAACCTACAGGGGAGTTTGAATTACCTACAGGGTAGTTTGAATTACCTACTGGGGAGTTTGAATTACTTACAGGGGAGTTTGAATTACCTACAGGGGAGTTTGAATTACCTACAGGGGGGTTTGAGTTACCTACAGGGGAGTTTGAATTACCTACAGGGGAGTTTGAGTAAGCTACAGGGGAGCTTGAGTTTCCTACTAGACACACTCCTCGGGTGTCTTCGGGCTCTCTGTCGGTTTGTCAGGATAACCTGACATGAGGATACTTCACCTTACAAATAAACCCTGACTAAACATTCAAAATAATATAGTATTAAAAGCCCCCCCCCCTCGACACGGCTATACACTGGCTAATACGAAGAATGGTGCACCTTCTACTTCTAATAATAACACCACTTTGCTGGATACTCCACCAGACCAGATGAATTATTGTCCTGGAATTCAGCAACATTTAGAAATGGCCACCAGAAAGATTAACCATAACATAATTAACTGACGGATTCAGGAGAGGGGAATCAGTGTTCGTCACTGCTTTACTAACTCAATGTTTGAACACTCGGATATCTATGTATCTTGTATCTCATATAGAAATCATATATATATATATATATATATATATATATATTATAATATAAAATGAAGTAATAAAATAAGGTGTCAATCAAATTTTATTAGAATTCAAAGTTCAAGCAAAGTATCCTTAAGTCCTTAGCTCATGAGTTTTCAAAGATAATTCTTCTCTTCAGAAGACCATTACCGCAGTTATACTACTACAGGCAATAAAATTACGCTTTGAAAATATATAAAATTATATACACAAATATATAAAAATACATAACATCAAACATATCAATCCAAAAACATACTTTTGTTGAATCCATACAGTTCATCCAGGTCATACAAGTTGAGAAGCATAATCAGGAAGGACATTACTCCAAGATACAAACAGCAGTCCAAATACGTGAAATTGAAGGGGCCGGCAAAGTTATCCAGTCGCGAAATGTGTCCATATTCAATGTTAATGATAAATAAATCAATCAAAATAATACAAAAAGTCCAATCAAAGTTCCGAGATCCCAACATGTGCAACTCTAATCAAATCCAAATTCTTGGAGTAATGTCCTTCCTGATTATGCTTCTCAACTTGTATGACCTGGATGGACTGTATGGATTCAACAAAAGTATGTTTTTGGATTGATATGTTTGATGTTATGTATTTTTATATATTTGTGTATATAATTTTATATATTTTCAAAGCGTAATTTTATTGCCTGTAGTAGTATAACTGCGGTAATGGTCCTCTGAAGAGAAGAATTATCTTTGAAAACTCATGAGCTAAGGACTTAAGGATACTTTGCATGAACTTTGAATTCTAATAAAATTTGATTGACACCTCATTTTATTACTTCATTTTATATTATAATATTAATGCTCTATCCAGTATATTGAGCTTCAGTTTTTTTATCCGGATGTTTCACTAATTATAAGATATTAGTTGACGCTTATATCTTTTGTTGGATTGCTTCATATATATATATATATATATATATATATAGAGAGAGAGAGAGTGAGAGAGATAGAAGAAAAAAGAGTGATAAATATGCGACGATTGTCCAAATTTATTTCAATTGTTCAATGCAAGGTGCATTCAGTAATACACTAGTGTTTATTATTCTTTCCTTAAGCCAAGGCTTTTCAAAGATTGAAATAAATTTGGACAATCGTCGCATATTTATCACTCTTTTTTCTTCTATCTCTACTATTGCTCTATCTCGTATATTGAGCTAATCCTTTTCACAATAGGTTCCATCTACTAAAAGTTTTCACTTTGGTTTATTTTGATCCTACTATATATATATATATATATATATATATATATATATATATATATATATATATATATATATATATATATATATATATATATATATATTGTGTTATAATTGAATAATTCCAGGAGGAAATCCGGGTATGAGAGCTCAATGTAGTAAACAGAGCAAGAATAAGATAAAATATAATAACACGAAATCACATAATTTATTTCAACCTTGTGATTTTTTCAAGCATCACTCAGGCAATTACATTTTTGAGACTGATAGAAAATTGAATTTCCTCACGACAATTCAAACACAACCAGAGAGAGTGGTGGTAGCAACCAATTTGATACATCTTTTAGAGAGAGGGTGAATTTAAAACTTATATTTAACTATGGCGTTAAGTTAATCAACTAATAACTGCCGTGTCAAAATTATGACACTTACGACTTGACGATATCATACATATGATTTCTGAGAACTGCTTACTGAAGTAAAATGAATACACATATATATATATATATATATATAGTAAGTTATGAAAATATATTCATGTCAATTAAGCTACACAGAGGCTCCCGCGTTTCATCCCCTGGGGGAATCTTCAGGCTAAAATGCCCCCCCCTCCCACCGAGGATGAAACGCGGGAGCCTCTGTGTAGCTTAATTGTCATAAATATATTTTCATAACTTACTACCTAGCTCTACTTAGGTATCGAGCACTGTTGAAGTGAATACTGAAAATTGATACATAAAAAAATTATATCTTGTTTTAAAATTTCATGTGGATACATGAAATAGTAATTATATATATATATATATATATATATATATATATATATATATATATATATATATATATGAAATAGTAATATATTTTAAGTCTGCGATATCTTGGATTTAGTTAGTTTCTCTGGGAATTTAAACTGCATTTTCCTATTTTTTTGTTTAAAATGACTCAAAGCTTCTTTAGACACACATATATATATATATATATATATATATATATATATATATATATATATATATATATATATATATGTATGTATATATATATATATATATATATAATTAAGTATAAATATTTGTTTTTTTAACTACATACATATACGTTTCATCCTTACGGGAATCGTCGGTGTAGAGAATAATTATTCACACCAGTCGCCGGGCTCGAACTCGGAAACACGAGTTACATTTAAAACTCAAATTCCAATGTCTTACGCTGTCAACAACTTAGTAAATTAGCGAGAGATTAACTCTTATTTAAAGACAGCTGTCGTAGAGTGTTCAACTTTTGAAAAGAACCATTGCATTTAAGTCACAGTGACAAATAACTAATTATAAATATTTGTTTTATATCTACATACATACATGTTTCATCCTTACGGAAATCGTCAGTGTAGAGAAGAATTATTCACACCGGTCGCCGGACTCGAACCCCGGAACAGGAGTCGTGTTTCAAACTCCAATTACGACGTCTTAACCCACATGGCCGTTGTCAACAACTGGGTAAATCAGCGAGAGATTAATCGTATTTAAAGGCAGCCGCCGTAAAGTGTTCTATTATTGAAAGGAAGCCACGTTAACAGCTGAGTTTATACTACTCACTACAGAGCCCAGCCTAGATTTTGGAGATGACAAATAATTACTTTTAAATATTTGTTCATATATATATATATATATATATATATATATATATATATATATATATATATATATATATATATATATATATATATGCAAAACATTTATATGGAACAACACGTAGATTTAGTATAAGGAACATTTATGTTTTTGTCTTTTAAGGGAAGTGGGGTCTGATCAACTCTGCTGGGAAGCCATGAAATTAAATACTGTCTTGTTTTTAAATTCCCGAAACAGTTTTTCATGGTAAACAACTGATGATCCCTTAAAATAGTGTTAGAAACTAACTAATATAATAACTGTAAAAAATAAATTGACTTACATGAGTGATTTTCCACTGGAAGACTTGAGACTATAAGTTTTTA
>OY744555.1:27575626-27588126 GCA_963556195.1 Sepiola atlantica | reverse complement strand
TAAATTCACTAGACTAACTCGACAATCAACTAAATCCCATCCATTTACTGAGGAGGTCCCCAGATGCCGGAGAGCCTTCTACTCAAACAGCTTATTTCCTCGTACTGCTGGCCTCTGGAACTCCCTCCCTGCCCCCTGTTTCCCCGACAGTACTGTCATGCAGAAATTTAAAACTAATGTAAACAGACATCTCGCTGCGCAGATCCCAGTTTAGGTTGACCCCCCCAACCTTCTCCCCTTTTCTTCTTCTCAGTAACCCCTTACGTCTACAGTGGCGGCCTGCCTTGTCTGGGGTGAAAAAAAAAAGACTGGCGTAAATCAAGCCCCGAAGGCCAAGACAATACCAGTCTGTGGGGTCCGCCCAATAAACCGGTATTGTCCGGGCCTTCTGGTCTGGATTTACGCCGGTCTATCGGTTGTCCGTTCTGTACAGTTCTAGGAGGTGCACCCTCCCAGGCTTTGCCTTCTCACCCTTTGAGAAGGGGTTAGTTTATTGCTAATCGCATGAGGCGCCCCTACCGTGGAATTCCGACGGGGTTGCCCAGGCAATTTTTAAACAGCCAGAGTGCTCAAATTCTCGAGCGCTGTTTTTTCCCATTTTACCACCTTGTGTCACATCTTACCTTGTGGGAGGAAGATAAATAGAACCAGTCTATGGGGTGCAGTATCCATCGTAACAGATACTACACTTTGATCTTGGCCAAAAGGCCAAGTATTTATTTACTCCCACAAGTAAGATGTGACCCATGGTCAGGAAAGTGGGACTTGAAAAGCCAGCACCCGAGAAGTGAGCACTCTGGCCATTAAAAATTACCTGGGCAGCCCCGTCGGCATTCCCCGGTAGGGGCGCCTCAGACAGTAAGCAATAAACTTACTCCTCCCCAAAAAGGGGAGGCGAAGCCTGGGAGGGTGGAGCTCCTAGAACTGCACAGGACAGACCCATTGACCGGCGTAAATCAAGCCCCGAAGGCCAAGACAATACCAGGCTATGGGGTGCAGTATCCATCGTAACAGATACTACACTTTGATCTTGGCCAAAAGGTATTTATTTACTCCCACAAGTAAGATGTGACCCATGGTCAGGAAAGTGGGACTTGAAAAGCCAGCACCCGAGAAGTGAGCACTCTGGCCATTAAAAATTACCTGGGCAGCCCCGTCGGCATTCCCCGGTAGGGGCGCCTCAGACAGTAAGCAATAAACTTACTCCTCCCCAAAAAGGGGAGGCGAAGCCTGGGAGGGTGGAGCTCCTAGAACTGCACAGGACATACCCATTGACCGGCGTAAATCAAGCCCCGAAGGCCAAGACAATACCAGGCTATGGGGTGCAGTATCCATCGTAACAGATACTACACTTTGATCTTAGCCAAAAGGCCAGTATTTAACGCCTACCCACAATAGGAGTATTTTATTTATCTACCTCCCACAAGGTAAGATGTGACACAAGGTCGGGAAAGTGGGATTAGATAAGCCAGCGCTCGAGAGGTGAGCACTCTGGCCATTTAAAAATTGCCTGGGCAGCCCCGTCGGCATTCCCTGGTATGGGCGCCTCAGGCAGTAAGCTATAAACTTACTCCTCCCCAAAGAGGGGAGGCGAAGCCTGGGAGGGTGGACCTCCTAGAACTGCACAGGACAGACCCATAGACCGGAGTAAATCAAGTTCCGAAGGCCAAGACAATACCAGTCCATGGGGAGCAGTATCCATCGGAACAGATACTACACTTTGATCTTAGCCAAAAGGCCGGTATTTAACGCCTACCCACAATAGGAGTATGTGACACAAGGTCGGAAAGTGGGATTTGAAAAGCCGGCGCCCGAGAAGGTGAGCGCTCTGGCCATTAAAAATTGCCTGGACAGCCCCGTCGGCATTCTCTGGTAGAGGCGCCTCAGACAGTAAGCAATTCACTTACTCCTCCCCAAAGAGGAGAGGCGAAGCCTGGGAGGGTGGACCTCCTAGAACTGCACAGGACAGATCAGACCCATAGACCGGCGGAAATCAAGCCCCGAAGGCCAAGACAATACCGATCTATGAAGTGCAGTATCCATCGGAACTTTGATCTTAGCCAAAAGGCCAAGTAATTGCGTCGTTAAAATTGTGTTTATTGTCTTGTTATGGGAAATAACTCAGGAAAGACATTCTACAAACGTGTATATTTCTTTTATAGTTTATCAAGGGAGATAACTCCATTAATATTATACATAGTTACTTCCCTTGAATGCACACTTTTAAATGCCAGGTTTAGGTAATCAGTTGTCGCGTATAATTATGTCTATTTTAGTTTTGGAATCTATTTCTTCCTGAAATATGCACACGTGACCAGCCACGTGATGTTCAAGAGGAATTGATCGTCGCCAACTACATGTTGATTTTAACTGAATAAAACTACAAACAAAAACGGAAGTGCAGCCATTTCTGAACTAGTGTAGCCATTTCGACGAGGAGTAGAAGACGAGGAGGAAACGGAAGTCGAAGACGGCAAAAAAGAAGAAGAAGAAAAAGAAAAAGAAGAAGAAGGAAAAGAAGAAGAAGAAGAACAAGCAGAAAAAGAAGAAAAAGAAGAAGAAAAAAAAGAAGAAAAAAAAGAAGAAGAAAAAGAAGAAAAAGAAGAAGAAAAAGAAAAAGAGGAAGAAAAAGAAGAAGAAAAAGAAGAAGAAAAAGAAGAAGAAAAAAAAAGAAAAAGAAGAAGAAGAAGAAAAAGAAGAAAAAGAAAAAGAAAAAGAAGAAGAAGAAGAAAAAGAAGAAGAAAAAGAAGAAGAAGAAAAAGAAGAAGAAAAAGAAGAAATGTGTAGCGTCAGAATTTCATGTTATAATGTCTGGGTTTGTTAATATTTTTTAAATGCATATTTTTTATAAATACTATAAAAATAATTTTCAGTAATTTTTTCTAAATATTGTTTTCAACAATATTAAAAAAAAATGATTGAAAATTATTAATATGAAAAAAGTGATGTCCCTTATTTCTGCTATTTTTTAAATGTATTTTTTAAATTTGAGTTAAGCCCAAGGCGATCCATAATACTGCTAATAATATTAAAAACATTGATTTTTCATCACTTGGACATTGTTTAATTCAATATCAAGAAATCCTGATTCCTTATATGGAATCGTATCATAGTCCATAGTTTTCTTCAAATGCCCGGCTGGCTTGGCAGGCCGAGAGCAGACTCACAGCGTTTCCACGAATAATGGCGATAGAGAGGCGCTCGTAAAACCAAGACAATTCGCGATTGTCTCCGGTGTTGCGTGTCATTAATAGACCGAGGTTGTCAAGAAAGCCGCGTGTGACAGTGCCAATCACTCCACTCGTCTCCACAGCGATCGGTTGAAATACAAATCTGTCGAAAAGATTGGCATATTTTGACCGCTTGCGGCTCCTTGCTGACGCTGCTTCACTTATTTAAATTCGAATTTTCGACCCATAAAAGAAAATACAATGAAAATACAAACATTTCTGCTCGTTTTGAAGATCCAGATATTTTGTGTTCGATTCCATTGGCATGTGCTCCGGTTTGCACGGGTTTGAATAATTAGTAAAGATAATGGCGGTAGAGAGGCGCTTGTGAAGCCAAGACAATTCTGCTATTTTTAAAATGTATTTTTTTTATTTGAGTTAAGCCCAAGGCGATCAATAATACTGCTAATAATATTAAAAAAAAAATTTTTCATCACTTATTTAAAATTTCTAAATCTTTTACCTTACTTTTGGATATATATCATTCAACTGTAGAAAGTTAAAAGTGAATCTATATAGTAAAATGTGTTATTCTATTTTTCTATTATTATATTTTTTATTTATTTATTTATGTTATATCCTAAATTACATAGGACATACTAAATTAAGAATACGCCGAGTGGTTTGCGTTTAACGGGGATCCGGTAGGAAGTAGAGACGTTTACTCTTCACTCACTTCCAGATATGACTGCCCGTCTTATATACGTACTTTCGTATATAGTCAATACCTGATTACTTCCCTTTATGTTAGTTTCGTATTTATGCCAATCATGACCATTACAACAATTTATTCATTTATTTATCTTTAAAAAAATATTTTTTTATAACTTATATATTTATTAATATATTTGTTTCTTCATTTATTTTATTATTATTTATTCATTTATTTATTTTTTATAAATATATATATATTTTAAACAATTAAGTCGACTACAACGCCAAGAGATGTGTATGATTGATCGCATGGTGTGTGTGTGTGTTTGTATGTATGTGTGTGTGTGTGTGTGTGTATCGAGCAGTAAGAGAGAAAGAAAAGGAGAAATAAAAAAGGTATTTGTGAATGGGTGTATGTATATATGTATGTATGCTTACGCGCATAGGCACGTGTCGGTGTATGTGTGTGTGTGTGTGTGTATCAATGTACATGTACACGTCCCATTACGTGTGTGTGGACGCGTATGTGCGTGTGCTCATTTATACACATATTTAATTTATGATTTTTCTACTCTTTCCCCCTCATTGCCTGGGGAAACCTCCCACCGTACACACGCAAACCCCAAACACCGATGAAGACTGAAGGATCAGTCAAAAATTTGTTCTCCATACCATCAACAAGAAAAAACTATTTTTCTTTACGTTCTGTAAAGAAAAATAGTTTTTTCTTGTTGATGGTATGGAGAACAAATTTTTATATTCCTACACGTCACAAAATAAATAAATAGAAAAATAAATAATAAAAAGTTATAACACAATATAAACTTTTTTCATTTTATTTTTTTATATACATACTTATATATATATATATATATATATATATATATATATATATAATAATGGTAATAATCCAGGTGAAAAATATCCACAGGGTGGTAATCCAGAGAATTTTAACCGGGTTTATAAAAAGTGCTCAATATCAAAATAGAGCTTTATATATGATAGTTTTATTTACACAGACATGTACAAAATCTGCGACACTGGCATGTCGATGTTATCGATCAACAGTTACTATAAACTGATCGGATTCTAACTCTGCCTGATGAGATCTCAGTTTATAGTAACTGTTGATCGATAACATCGACATGCCAGTGTCGCAAATTTTGTACATGTCTGTGTAAATAAAACTATCATATATATATATATATATATATATATATATATATATATATATATATATATATATATATATATATATATATATATATATATATATATATATATATATATATATATATATATTCGAATTTTCGACCCATAAAAGAGTACTAGTCAATAAAAATACAGACATTTCTGTTCGTTTTGACGATTCAGATATTTTGTGTTCGATTCCGTTGGCGTGTGCTATGGTTTGCTCGGGTTTGAATAATTAGTAAAGATAATGTCGGTAAAGAGGCGCTCGTGAAGCCAAGACAATTTGCGATTTGAGCTCAGTTTCTTATACAAAAAATCGCTCTGAATAATTTCGAAATATGAAATGAGTGTAAAACTATTTTTCCTCACCTCGGAAGGTTATTGATATCAAAACTAGATCTATTAACTAATTGGTTTTTTTTTCTCTAATAGAGTAATATATTGCCAGATCGAATTAAGAAAATAAAAATGGAATTTAGGACGCTGAAATAATACTATGTAAAACTGGGTGCTTGTATAATAAAAAGCTAAAAAAAGGTTTTTTGTGTCTTTTAGTGTTGGAGAGGTAAATAAGGGGCAGGTAACTCTTACCACTAATTTTTAACACGATTATCCAGTAATCAAAACTGATGGCTTTAATTGGCGTTGCTCATGTGACTACTGTGCAAGGAGAACGTCGATTAGACATAAAAGGGTTAGGGTTTAGGGTTAGGGTTAGAGTTAAGGGTTAGGGTTAGGGTTAGGGTTAGGTTTAGTGCTAGGGTTTAGGGTTTAGGGTTAGGTAAGGGGTTCGGGTTAGAAAAATATTGTTCGAAAGCTAGAGCTGTTGTGAAGAGTTACCTGCCCCTTATTTACCTCTCCAACACTAAAAGACAAAAAAAAACTTTTTTCGGCTTCCATTTTTATTTTATGCTTATTTTCTTACTCAAAACTAGTTATACCCCGTGAACCAACGACAGAGTCAGCATCTGCACCCCCAAAACCTCCGTCTTATTTCCTTGTTTTGACGATTATATCTGAATTCACCTGAACATGTTTAAAAAATTAATAATAATGTTACGGCTTTCGGTGTGCTTGTATAAGCACCAAAAACTGTAACATTATTATTAATTTTTTTAAATACGTGAATTATTTTAGGAAAAACAATTATATCACATATTGATTACAGGGATGTAATTTTCAAAAAAAAAAAATTCACGTACTTTAAAATTAATAATCATGTTAGAGGTTTTACATAACATTGTTTCATTTTTCGATCGAGCGTCCTAAATTCTTTTTCTATTTTATGATTATTTTCTTAGTTATCCCCCCCCCCCCCTGAACCAACAACAGCGTCAGCATCAGCGCCTTTTTGGGAACTATCGGATGAAATATTTATTTATATTTTATTTTATTTTATTTTATTTATTTATTTATGATTTATTTATTTTACTTTTGTTCAATCTCAGTAGAGGCATTTTGCCTCTATCTTTATATATATATATATATATATATATATATATATATATATATATATATATATATATATATATATATATATATATATATATATATATATATATATAAACACTTCCCTCACAGGACCGTCCCATAGACCGGCGTAAATCAAGCCGAGAAGGCCAAGACGATACCAGTCTATGGAGTGCAGTATCCATCGGAACAGATACTACACTTTGATCTTGGCCAAAAGGCCAAGAAAACTGTTTATTTATCTACCTCCCACAAGGTAAGATGTGGCACAAGGTCGGGAAAGTGGGATTAAATAAGCCAGCGCTCGAGAGGTGAGCACTCTGGCCATTTAAAAATTGCCTGGGCAGCCCCGTCGGCATTCCCCGGTAGGGGCGCCTCAGACAGTAAGCAATAAACTTACTCCTCCCCAAAGAGGGGAGGCAAAGCCTGGGAGGGTGGACCTCCTAAGACTGCACAGGACAGACCCATAGACCGGCGGAATCAAGACCCGAAGGCCAAGACAATACCGGTCTACAGAGCAAGCATCCATCGGAACATATACTACACTTTGATCTTAGCCAAAAGGCCAAGCGTAATTTAGTCCTTTTCGTTATTTATGTGAAATGTTTGACTTATGCGGCATATATTCATATCTATATTGTCTTAGCTACTTGCCCGGTGATTCTTGGCCTTTTGGCTAAGATCAAAGTGTAGTATCTGTTCCGATGGATACTGCACCCTATAGACCGGTATTGTCTTGGCCTTCGGGGCTTGATTTACGCCGGTCTATGGGATTGTCCTGTGCAGTTCTAGGAGGTCCACCCTCCCAGGCTTTGCCTCCCCTCTTTGGGGAGGAGTAAGTTAATTGCTTACTGCTTGAGGCGCCCCTACCGGGGAATGCCGACGAGGCTGCCCAGGCAATTTTTGATGGTCAGAGTGCTCACCTCTCGAGCGCTGGCTTTTCAACCCCCACTTTCCGACCCGACCGTGGGTCACATCTTACTTGTGGGAGTAGGATAAAACTGGCCTTGTGCCTAACTCCTGGAGAGGAGTAAATAATACTTGCCCGGTGAGTCTTGGCCTTTTGGCTAAGATCAAAGTGTAGTATCTGTTCCGATGGATACTGCACTCCATACTGGTGTTGTCTATGCCTTCAGGTCTTGATTTACGCCGGTCAATGGGTTTGTCCTGTGCAGTTCTGGGAGGTCCACCTTCCCAGGCTTTGCCTCCCCTCTTTGGGGAGGAGTAAGTTTATTGCTTACTGCCTGAGGCGCGCCTACCGGGGAATGCCGACGGGGCTGCCCAGGCAATTTTTAAACCCCACTTTCCCGACCCGACCTTGGGTCACATCTTACTTGTGGGAGTAAGATAAAAACTGGCCTTGTGCCTAACTCTTGGAGAGGAGTAAATCAATACCCTAAGTAGATCGTCCTAAGATGGATGAAGGAAGCATATTAATTTTTGTTGCTAAAAAAATATTAATTTCAGCTTTTAATGATTTTAACCACCATTAAATAATTCCAAGATTTCAAAATGCAACATTTTAAATTTGTATCATTTTCAAGGGAAGTAACTATGTAAAATTCCACCTGAGTTATCTCCCTTGATAAAGAAGACTATAAATTATTTAGATTTTTTAATCTTATGACCCAACAAAGATGCCACCTATTGAATCGTTAATAAAACTTACAATACCATTTGCAATCTCACTAAATTTGGAGCAATTAAACTTCAATCTATGTCTGATTTGTCCACCAAGTTTCAGTCATGAATATTCAACAGTCTCTATTATATCGCCATCTCATTGAACAGCGATTACACGTTGAATGTTTCTAAAAATTATATATCCGACAGTCGTAGAACTTTGTGTCGAGCGGTTTAAAATTAGAGCTTATATGTTTAAAGTCATGAGCTTAAAAGTCGTCAATTATTTGCGGTTTAACCGCTATTCGATGAAAAGATGTTGCAAAGAAGGTGGGCTAGGGTTAGGTTTAGAGTTTAGGGTTAGGGCTAGGGCTAGGGTTAGGGTTGGGGTTAGGGTTAGGGCTAGGGTTAAGGTTGGGGTTAGGGCTAGGGTTAAGGTTGGGTTAGGGTTAGGGTTAAGGTAAGGGTTAGGGTGAGGGTTAGAGTTAGGTTTAGAGTTTAGGGCTAGGGCTAGGGTTAGAGTTAAGGTTAGGGCTAGGGTTAAGGTTAGGGTTAGGGCTAGGGTTAAGGTTAGGGTTAGGGCTAGGGTTAAGGTTGGGGTTAGGGTTAGGGTTAAGGTAAGGGTTAGGGTTAGAGTTAAGGTTAGGGCTAGGGTTAAGGTTAGGGTTAGGGCTAGGGTTAAGGTTAGGGTTAGGGTTAGAGTTAAGGTTAGGGCTAGGGTTAAGGTTAGGGTTAGGGTTAGGGTTAGGGTTAGAGTTAAGGTTAGGGCTAGGGTTAAGGTTAGGGTTAGGGCTAGGGCTAGGGTTAAGGTTAGGGTTAGGGTTAGGGTTAAGGTAAGGGTTAGGGTTAGAGTTAAGGTTAGGGCTAGGGTTAGGGTTAGGGTTAGGGTTAGGGTTAGGGTTCGAGATAGATAATTTTGTTACCAGCTGTATCTGTTTATAACTGATTTGGGGCATTTATAACGACAGTTAACAGAACGAAAAAGGGGGTGAAAACAACAACAAAAAAACAAACAAAAAAACAAATAGGCAACAAATAAATGTTACCAAAGGCAAGATAAGTTACTCTTCTACCTACCTATACAAATAATTACATAAAAATACTTTATATATTTTCTTTAATATTAATTACTTGTAAAAATTATACGTCAATAATCAATTGGTGATTGCAGCGTTCGTTGTTATTTTGCTTACTATTATTTCGATTGTCTCACTTTCCTAAGTGATTAAGATCTAGAAAATTGCATTATTTGTCACCCTCAACTTCATAGGACGTATTTTTCGTTCATATATATTTTTTATTTATTTTATACGTACATATATTTATTTATTTTATTACTTTTATGTACGTATAAAATAAATAAAAATATATATTAAAGAAAATATATAGTATAGTATAAATTTTGGAAAGTTCATTTTTTAAAGCATCTTTAACATTTTAAACATAAAGAAAGAGGCAAAATGCATTCATAAAAACCACGTGCTAGATGCAGATATTTTTTTTTATTAAAATCAAAATAAATTTTTAAAATTTTAAAGATGCTTAAAAAAATGAACTGTTCCAAATTTATACCTACCAGCGACCATGCGCGATTTAAGTTCAATTTAAAAGAGACATTTACACCGTTAAGTCCACACAACATCGGACGTGACTTCTAGAAGACCAGGATTATTACGAAAAAAATAAGGTTAATACCTTTTATTTGTCTAAAAAGAAAAAAAAAGGTCTGACGAGGCCTGTTATATCAAGCGAAATTATTAGATAAGTAAGTCAAGATGAAAAAGAAGAAAAACTTTTTTATTTTTTATTTTGATTTTAATAAAAAATATCTGCATGGTTTTTATAGAAGGCATTTTGCCTCTTTCTTTATGTTTAAAATTTTAAAGATGCTTCAAAAATGAACTAATGCTTTTTTGATTTTGATTCTTAACGTTCCCAACCACGTGACTTTCCAAATTTAAATCTTAAATTTCTTTTCTTTTTTCTCCATTTCATTCTTTCCAAATATGATCTAAGGTTAAGATCGGATTCTAACTCTGCCTGATGAGATCTCAGTTTATAACAGCTGTTGATCGATAACATCGACATGCCAGTGTCGCTAATTTTGTACATGTCTGTGTAAATAAAAATAATCATATATAAAAGCTCTATTTGATATTGAGGACTTTTTATAAACCCGGTTGAAAGTCTTTGGATTACTACTCTGTGGATATTTTACCTGGATTATATATATATATATATATATATATATATATATATATATATATATAAATATAGAGGCTAACAAGCCTTCAAAAACCATGTATTAGATGCGAGTAATTAAATCAAAAGAAAAATAAAAATATTTCGAAACATTTAATAAAATATTTCGAAATACCTTCCGTTTTTTTTTTTTTCTTCATCTTGATTTTTTTTTTTTGGCTAATATTTCGCTTGACAAAAACAAGCTTCATCAGAGCCAAGACAAACAAAGGTATAACCTTTTTTTTTCCATAATTTACTTCCTGGTGTTGGTGAAGTGTCACGTCCGGTGTTGTGGACTATTGTTGAAAATGTCTGTTTTAAATAGAATAGAACTTAAATGCGCATGGTCGCTGCGAGTAATAAATTAGGAAAGTTCATTTTATAAAGCATCTTATGTAAGTTAATATAAATATAGAGGCTAACAAGCCTTCAAAAACCATGTATTAGATGCGAGTAATTTATATATATATATATATATATATATATATATATATATATATATATATATATAATCAAATATAAACTAAAAGTAAACTTTTAGTAGATAGAACCTATAGTGAAATGGTTTAAGCTTAATATACGAGATAGAGCAATTATAAAGATAGATGAAAGAAGAGTGATAAACATGTACGAATGTCCAGATTTATTTCAAACTTCGATTGTTCAATGCCCAACCAACCAACCAACTAAGCGTAAAATAAAACGGAATTAAAAAATGGGCTTGATATAAGTAGACGTGGTTTTCCTTTTCTGGCAGTTAGTTCGGCGACTAGCCTGTCACTTAGTTCTAGGGAGACCCCATTTTAATATTGATGTGTTTGTTGAAAGTACTCTTCGTTGAAGACATGATGTTTTTCTCCTTCGAAGTTTAAATCTGGTAGTCGACTTTTTTCTTTCTGTAGGGCTCGTTCGCATTCCTATGGAAGTCAGGGTACACACATTATCCTGATTCAGTTTTATTTACTATGGCCCAACACATTCCAGCATAGAAAACACACGTTAAACCGAATATGATGTTGATGAGTGCACTCCATATGTAAATCCACAACAGCCGGACTATAGGTTATCATAGCGAGGTTACAAACATTGCTGCAGTGCAAATTTTAAATCCAGGCAAATATTTTTTTTGCCGTAAGATTTTTTTATCCTTTCTTGCAATTGGCTAATTCATACACCCCATTAATTAATTACCCCATTAATTAACTGCACCCAATTACTTAATTACACTCTATTCATGAATTACACCCCATTAATTAATTACACCCAGTTCATTAATTACAAACAATTAATTAATTACACCCAATTAATTAATTACACTCAATTAATTAATTACACCAAAATTATTTAAAAAACATTAATTAATTAAACCCTATTCATTGTTCACACCCTATAAATTAATTACATTCAATTAATTAATTAAACACAATTCATTAATTGCACCCAATTAATTAATTACACCCTATTAATTAATTACATCATATTAATTAATTACACCCATTAAGTAATTACATCCATTAATTAATTAATTACCCCCAACAATTAATTAAACCCAATTAATTAATTAACCCTATGGATTAATCACACCCCATTAATAAATTACACCCTATTAATTAATTACACCCCATTAATTAATTACATCCTATTAATTAATTACATCTATTAATTAATTACATCCATTAATTAATTACACCCTATTAATTAATTACACCCTATTAATCAATTACATATATTAATTAATTACATCCATTCATTAATTACATCCATTAATTAATTACACCCTATTTATTAATTACATCCATTAATTAATTACACCCTATTAATTAATTACATATATTAATTAATTACATCCATTAATTAATTACATCCATTTATTAATTACATCCATTTATTAATTACATCCATTAATTAATTACATCCATTAATTAATTACATCCATTTATTAATTACATCCATTTATTAATTACATCCATTAATTAATTACATCCATTTATTAATTACATCCATTTATTAATTACATCCATTAATTAATTACATCCATTTATTAATTACATCCATTAATTAATTACATCCTATTTATTAATTACA
>OY744555.1:27568126-27570626 GCA_963556195.1 Sepiola atlantica | reverse complement strand
TGCGCCCATGCATGGAGTATTGTTGCCACATCTGGGCTGGTGCATCATCCACTAGTCTCTCCATCTTAGACAATGTCCAAAAAAGAGTCGCCAACTTAATAGGTCTCTCACTAACCATCAAGCTCCAGTCCCTGTCCCATCGCCACAATGTTGCATTCTTATGCCTGTTTTACAAGTACTTCAATGGATTGTGCTCCTATGAACTTGCCGCTCTCGTCCCCCCTTGACGTAAATGCACTAGACCAATCCGACAATCAGCTAAATCTCATCCATTCACTGTGGAGGTCCCCAGATGTCGGAGAGCTTTCTACTCAAATAGCTTCTTTCCTCATACTGCCGGCCTCTGGAACTCTCTTCCTGCCACCTGTCTCCCCGACTGTACCGACATGCAGAAATTTAAAACTAATGTGAATAGACATCTTGCTGCACAGCTCCCAACTTAGGTGACCCCCAAAACTTGCACCCTAATTCTCAGTAGCCCCTTACGTCTACAGTGGCGGCCTGCCTTGTTTGTGGTGAACTATGTTAAAAAGAAAAAGTGTTTGTAGTATTTCGTGGCGCAGTGGATATAGTACTTCGTAAAATTCAGTTCCAAGTGACAGTCATTTGAAGGTTCAATCCTCAGTGCGGGCGATACGAAGAATTGCGAATTACTGAAGACTTCTTCCCGGCAGATGGAACGAGAGCATGCTAGGGTTCCGTTCGAAATTCCGTCCAGAGTCCCGAGTCTGACAGATATATAATCAAATGTTGTTCATCCCATTCGTCGTTTTCGGTCCTCTCATGATATCTTTTATCGTTCAACAGATATATTCCGGAGTTCGACAAAGTATACCTGAAGAAGGTCGGAGATTACATCGGCCGAAACGTTGTGATAAAAACACCCAAGATGAGAACAGTAGTCCGAATATACCAAATTCTACATAGTAGCACATGTTTATCTTTATAGCTCTTGATAATTATTTATATTTTTTCTGTAGATTGTGGACTTATGTTTTATTCCAAATATATATAAATATATAGAGACGCATCGTTATAATGAATTTTATATCTTAAAGAATATCTCCAACGAGATACGCGTAAAAAATGTTTCCCGCGTAAATATAGTTAGAGAAGACGGCAGGGTGTTTTTATCACAACGTTTCGGCCGATGTAACCTCCGAGCTTCTTCAGGAGTATTTTGTCCGCAAGGACCCGTGGCGCAGTGGATATAGTACTAAGTACAATTCAGTTCTAAGTGACAGTCATCTGAAGGTTGAAGGTTCAATCCTCAGTGCCGGCGATACACAGAATTGCGAATTACTGAAGACTTCTTCCCAGTCATTGGAGATTGAACGAGAGCATGCTACCCCCGTGGATTTAATAAAGCGTCCAGATTCCCGAGTTCGACAGAAAGATTTCCGAGTTCGACAAGGTACACCTGAAGACGGTCGGATGTTACATCGGCCGAAACGTTGTGATAAAAACACCAAAGATGAGTACAGTAGTCCGAATATACCAAATTCTACAAAAAAAACATTCTTTCTTACCAATACGAGCCAGTGTTGAGATACACCTGAAAACGGTCGGAGGTTACATTTCGGTTGTGTACATAATAGTCTATTTCGACCTAATTTTGGTCTCCTCAGATGTACCTTCAACCATGTCTGAATCGTGGTTTAAGGTAAGGTATCTGAGGAGACCAAAATAAGGTCGAAATAGACTATTATATATACAACCGAAATGTGCATCTAATTCATCTCATCTTCAAATATATATATACAGGGTGGGCAAAAATAAGGGTCCTATTTTTAAAAATTCATAACTTTTTTATTTATTGATTTTTTTATTTTTATTTTTTAGAATAAGTAAAGGACCCCTTCCGAAGCAAGCATGAGCCGTATTAGCCCTAAGGAACGTACCCTCATTTAGAAAACATTATTTTTGCTTAAAAAACTCAAAACAGTGTAAAAAACAATACTTTAGTTTTTGTAAGTTTTAAGAAGTGTTTTTCGGCTAAAATTTGTTTTGTTTATTTCAAAAAATCTCGGAAGGGTCAGTCTACACACACATAAAGTTTGGTAAGTTTAACTTTTATTTTGTGGAAGTTATTCAAATTCAAGTTATTCAAATTTAAAGATAGGACCCTTATTTTGGCCCACCCTATATATATATATATATATATATATATATATATATATATATATATATATATATATATATATATATATATATAGGTAAGGTTAGTGAGAGAGAACCTTAGCAGAATGCTCGATTATTAAGAAAATTCGAATGTATTTATATATATATATATATATATATATATATATATATATATATATATATATATATGCGTTACAGAAGATCAGAACAACATCGGTACCGTCGGTTTCAAATCGAAACAAAGGGGACCTATAGTTGGTCTCTTATGCCAGACTCTCTTCAAGCAAGATGTTTGTTCACATTTCATTTTAATTTCTGCATCTTGGTATAGTCGGGGGAAAAGGGAACATGGAGGGAA
>OY744555.1:27540626-27565626 GCA_963556195.1 Sepiola atlantica | reverse complement strand
ATTCATATATACTAAATGTACAAAAGCAAGGAAATTCCCAAATGGTTACACTTTTATTGTCATTAAGGGTATGCGAGCACAACAGGGCTATGTATTTTACTGGTAAGAATTTTTCTTCAGCGCACCTCACACACTTCATCCACTCATGCATAGAGATTTATACTGTAGTGATGTGATAATGAAATGGTTTGGTTGATATGTAGTCATACCCTTAATGAAAATAAAAGTGTAAAAACCATGTTATCTGTGTATACGTGCGTACGTACGTACGTACGTATGTGCCACCCTGTATCTCATCAACTATTTGATGGATTCAGCTGATTTTTGGCAGTAGAGATAGAGGTTCTAGTGTCTAGTTGATGGCATTTTAATTTCAGTTTACCATATACCTTAGTTTTCCAGAAAATTCCCCAAAACCTTAAATTGATTAAGGCACAAGGAGTTAGGCACAAGGCCAGTTTTTATCTTACTCCCACAAGTAAGATGTGACCCAAAGTCGGGTCGGGAAAGTGGGGTTTGAAAATTGCCTGGGCAGCCCCATCGGCATTCCCCGGTAGGGGCGCCTCAGGCAGTAAGCAATAAACTTACTCCTCCCCAAAGAGGGTAGGCGAAGCCTGGGAGGGTGGACCTCCAAGAACTGCACAGGACAGACCCATAGATCGGCGTAAATCAAGCCCCGAAGGCCAAGACAATACCAGTCTATGGGGGTGCAGTATCCATCGTAACAGATACTACACTTTGACTTTGACCAAAAGGCCAAGAACATCAATGGAGTAAAAATGCCAAAATTTAAAGGATTGGTATCGTTTATCTGGCTGTAATAGATTAGCATTTAGCCTGACGATTCCCCCCGGGGATGAAACACGGGAGCCTCTGTGTAGCTTGATTGCCATATATATTTTAATTGCTTACTACCTAGCTCTACTTACGTATCGAGCACTGTTGAAGTAAATACTGAAAACTGACACATAAAAAATTATATCTCCTTATAATATTTTATGTGGATACATGAAGTACTAATATATATATATATATATATATATATATATATATATATATATATATATATATATATATATATATATATATATATATATATATAATTTCATATATCCACATGAAATATTAGGAGTATGATCTTTTATGTATCAATTTTCAGTATTTACTTCAACAGTGCTCAATACGTCAGTAGAGCTAGGTAGTGAGTGTTGAACGTATATATATATATATATATATATATATATATATATATATATATATATATATATAAGTATCTCTCTCTCTATATATATGCAAATCAAGCTACACAGACGCTTTCATGTGTCCCTAAAATAAAACTGTTATTAGAAATACAAGCAAGCACGTGTTAAAATAAGGGCAACCATTATTTCGACACATCAAAGGGGCAAGGAGGCGCCACCACAAAACACAACAATAGAATAGGAAATTGGAAGTAAAATCAACCATGAGAAGCCCAACGATTGGCTAAAAGAATAACAAATGAATTTGATTTGTAACTTGCTAGACTAAACAACACGTTTATATATCAAAACACCCGGCAAAACAAACTCCATGCATTTTAGCCTGACGATTTCCCCCGGAGATGAAACGCGGAATGCTTTGTGTAGCTAAATTACTATGAATATATTTTCATTACCTACTATATATATGCATATATATGTAGAGAGAAAGAGAGAGAGAGAGAGAGAGAGAGAGAGAGAGAGAGAGAGAGAGAGAGAGAGAGAGGGATAATGAATAGTTATAAATAAATCTATCAAAATATTAACGGGATCCAGGGTTCGAATCTCACCAGCAATCGACAGGGTGAGAAGTCATAGACGATAAACCACGTGGTTTTGGATAACTCTATCTCTCTCTCTCTCTCTCTCTCTCTCTCTCTCTCTCTCTCTCTCTCTCTCCATATATATATATATATATATATATATATATATATATATATATATATATATATATATATACTCTAAATAAATGTGAATTCGGAGCAAAAAAAAAAAAAATACATACATTTCTGGGAGAAAAGTCAACTAGCGACACGAAAACCTTTCTTCATAGTCTTTTGCAAATAAAAACCATTAAATCTTAAGGCGATAAGACTCGATCTGAACTATATAGAATAATTGCTTTTCATGTATTATCAAACACACACACATATCATATATATATATATATATATATATATATATATATATATATATATATATATATGTATATCTATATATATATATATCTATATATATATATATATATAGAGAGAGAGAGAGAGAGAGTGGAAGAGAGAGAGAGTGAGAGATATATGAAATATAAATAGAGATAGGGAGCAAAAGAAAGAGAAAAAGATATACTTAAAGTAGACAGATACACAGATAAGGATATTTGATATAGTATTTTTTTTTTGTTCCGCCATGCTTAAGTTTCAAATAGCATTTTAGTTAGTCTGTCAAGCTGAAGTTTAAAAATGTATTTTCTTGAAATACCATTTTCTTTGCCCTTTCTCGTTGAAGTCTGAAATATAATTTTCTTAATTTGAAATAGTATTTTCTTAATTTGAAATAGTATTTTCTTAATTTGAAATAGAATTTTTTTAAATTTAAATCATTGAATCATGCTTAAGTTTGATCATCTATTTTCTTTGGCCAAAATCGCTTAAGTGTGAAGTAGAATTTTCGGCAGCATTTAACGCTTAACTTAGAAATAGCATTCTTTTCGTCGGTCTGTCAAATTGAAGTTTGAGACAGCATTTTCATCTGCCTGCATTTTTCTTTGATCTGTTTGTAATAACATTTTCTTTTGTTCGTCACTTGCGCCAGATTTAAAATAGCATTTTCGCCGGTTTCCAAATGCATTTTTTGAGGTTCGTCAAATAGCAGTTTTTGTCCGCACATCACATTTTATAGTTTCTTTGGTCCGTCAGAATTTAATTAAAAATACCATTTTCGTCAGTATATAACGGATAATGTATTGATAATGTATTTTCTTTGAAATTGAGAACTATATATTCTTTCAGATAGAGCAATAGTGATATAGAGTGATAAGACTTGATCTGAACTATATAGAATAATTGCTTTGTATGTATTATCAAACACTAACACATAAACACACACACACGCACACATCTCTCTCTCTCTCTCTCTCTCTCTCTCTCTCTCTATATATATATATATATATATATATATATATATATATATGGGAAATGAAAAAGGAAAAAAAACAAGTAATATATTTTTATATATTCACCAACGTTTCTTCTTTATTGTAAGACTTCCTCAGGATGATAATTTGAAGAAAAATGTCATGCAAGTACATCGAAATTTTAGGTTGACATGATGGAGAGATAAAGGAAAGTAGTAGCCATGGCTACTGTGAGCGCTGGAGGAGAGTCCAGGCTGTGAGAAGTCAGTGGTGGATAAGATATTTTTGGATGTAGTCAGGAAAAATATATATATATATATAGAGAGAGATTTATATAAAATATAAATAGAGATAGGAAGCGAGAAAGAAAGAAAGAGCAAGTCCGTTTTAAAATTGGAGAAAAGTTTTTTTCCGAATGAAATCACTTTGGGAAATCGTGATTGTGGATAAAAGAATTGTGAATATGCGTTACATCGTGGAAAGGTTCAAACTTGACACATATGACATTTAGGGTTATGGTTAAGGTTAGGGTTAAGGTTAGGGTTAAGGTTAGGGTTAAGGTTAGAGGTAGGTTAGGGTTAAGTTAGGGTTAAGGTTAAGGTCAAGTAAGGTTTAAGGTTAGGGTTAGGGTTGGGGTTAAGGTTAGGGTTAAGGTTATGGTTATGATTAGGGTTAAAGTTAGAGGTAGGTTAGGGTTAAGATTAGGGTTAAGGTTAGGGTTAAGGTTAGGGTTAAGGTTAGGTTTAAGGTTAGGGTTAAGTTTAGGGTTAAGGTTAGGGTTAAGGTTAGGGTTAAGGTTAGGGTTAAGTTTAGGGTTAAGGTTAGGGTTAAGGTTAGGGTTAAGGTTAGGGTTAAGGTTAGGGTTAAGATTAGGGTTAAGGTTAGGTTTAAGGTTAGGGTTAGGTTAGGGTTAAGATTAGGGTTAAGGTTAGGGTTAAGGTTAGGTTTAAGGTTAGGGTTAAGTTTAGGGTTAAGGTTAGGGTTAAGGTTAGGGTTAAGGTTAGGGTTAAGTTTAGGGTTAAGGTTAGGGTTAAGGTTAGGGTTAAGGTTAGGGTTAAGGTTAGGGTTAAGATTAGGGTTAAGGTTAGGTTTAAGGTTAGGGTTAGGTTAGGGTTAAGATTAGGGTTAAGGTTAGGGTTAAGGTTAGGTTTAAGGTTAGGGTTAAGTTTAGGGTTAAGGTTAGGGTTAAGGTTAGGGTTAAGGTTAGGGTTAAGATTAGGGTTAAGGTTAGGTTTAAGGTTAGGGTTAAGTTTAGGGTTAAGGTTAGGGTTAAGGTTAGGATTAGGTTAGGGTTAAGGTTAGGGTTAAGGTTAGGGTTAAGGTTAGGTTTAAGGTTAGGGTTAAGTTTAGGGTTAAGGTTAGGGTTAAGGTTAGGGTTAAGGTTAGGGTTAAGTTTAGGGTTAAGGTTAGGGTTAAGGTTAGGGTTAAGGTTAGGGTTAAGGTTAGGGTTAAGATTAGGGTTAAGGTTAGGTTTAAGGTTAGGGTTAGGTTAGGGTTAAGATTAGGGTTAAGGTTAGGGTTAAGGTTAGGTTTAAGGTTAGGGTTAAGGTTAGGGTTAAGGTTAGGGTTAAGGTTAGGGTTAAGGTTAGGGTTAAGATTAGGGTTAAGGTTAGGTTTAAGGTTAGGGTTAAGTTTAGGGTTAAGGTTAGGGTTAAGGTTAGGGTTAAGGTTAGGGTTAAGATTAGGGTTAAGGTTAGGGTTAGGTTTGGGTTAAGGTTAGGGTTAAGGTTAGGGTTAAGGTTAGGTTTAAGGTTAGGGTTAAGTTTAGGGTTAAGGTTAGGGTTAAGGTTAGGGTTAAGGTTAGGGTTAGGTTAGGGTTAGGTTTGGGTTAAGGTTAAGGTCAAGTTAGGTTTAAGGTTAGGGTTAAGGTTGGGGTTAAGGTTAGGGTTAAGGTTATGGTTATGATTAGGGTTAAAGTTAGAGGTAGGTTAGGGTTAAGATTAGGGTTAAGGTTAGGGTTAGGTTAGGTTTAAGGTTAGGGTTAAGGTTAGGGTTAAGGTTAGGGTTAAGGTTAGGGTTAAGGTTAGGGTTAAGGTTAGGTTTAAGGTTAGGGTTAAGTTTAGGGTTAAGGTTAGGGTTAAGGTTAGGGTTAAGGTTAGGGTTAGGTTAGGGTTAGGTTAGGGTTAAGGTTAGGTTTAAGGTTAGGGTTAAGTTTAGGGTTAAGGTTAGGGTTAAGGTTAGGGTTAAGGTTAGGTTTAAGGTTAGGGTTAAGTTTAGGGTTAAGGTTAGGGTTAAGGTTAGGGTTAAGGTTAGGTTTAAGGTTAGGGTTAAGTTTAGGGTTAAGTTTAGGGTTAGGTTTAGGGTTAGGTTAGGGTTAAGGTTAGGTTTAAGGTTAGGGTTAAGTTTAGGGTTAAGGTTAGGGTTAAGGTTAGGGTTAAGGTTAGGGTTAAGGTTAGGTTTAAGGTGAGGGTTAAGTTTAGGGTTAAGGTTAGGGTTAAGGTTAGGGTTAAGGTTAGGGTTAGGTTAGGGTTAGGTTAGGGTTAAGGTTAAGGTCAAGTTAGGTTTAAGGTTAGGGTAAAGGTTGGGGTTAAGGTTAGGGTTAAGGTTATGGTTATGATTAGGGTTAAAGTTAGAGGTAGGTCAGGGTTAAGATTAGGGTAAAGGTTAGGGTTAGGTTAGGGTTAAGGTTAGGGTTAAGGTTAGGGTTAAGGTTAGGGTTAAGGTTAGGGTTAAGTTTAGGGTTAAGGTTAGGGTTAAGGTTAGGGTTAAGGTTAGGTTTAAGGTTAGGGTTAGGTTAGGGTTAAGATTAGGGTAAAGGTTAAGGTTAAGGTTAGGTTTAAGGTTAGGGTTAAGTTTAGGGTTAAGGTTAGGGTTAAGGTTAGGGTTAAGGTTAGGGTTAAGATTAGGGTTAAGGTTAGGTTTAAGGTTAGGGTTAAGGTTAGGTTTAAGGTTAGGGTTAAGTTTAGGGTTAAGGTTAGGGTTAAGGTTAGGGTTAAGGTTAGGGTTAAGGTTAGGTTTAAGGTTAGGGTTAAGTTTATGGTTAAGGTTAGGGTTAAGGTTAGGGTTAAGGTTAGAGGTAGGTTAGGGTTAAGTTAGGGTTAAGGTTAAGGTCAAGTAAGGTTTAAGGTTAGGGTTAGGGTTGGGGTTAAGGTTAGGGTTAAGGTTATGGTTATGATTAGGGTTAAAGTTAGAGGTAGGTTAGGGTTAAGATTAGGGTTAAGGTTAGGGTTAGGTTAGGGTTAAGGTTAGGGTTAAGGTTAGGGTTAAGGTTAGGTTTAAGGTTAGGGTTAAGGTTAGGGTTAAGGTTAGGGTTAGGTTAAGGTTAGGTAAGGGTTAAGGTTAAGGTCAAGTTAGGTTTAAGGTTAGGGTTAAGGTTGGGGTTAAGGTTAGGGTTAAGGTTATGGTTATGATTAGGGTTAAAGTTAGAGGTAGGTTAGGGTTAAGATTAGGGTTAAGGTTAGGGTTAGGTTAGGGTTAAGGTTAGGGTTAAGGTTAGGGTTAAGGTTAGGTTTAAGGTTAGGGTTAAGTTTAGGGTTAAGGTTAGGGTTAAGGTTAGGGTTAAGGTTAGGGTTAAGTTTAGGGTTAAGGTTAGGGTGAAGGTTAGGGTTAAGGTTAGGGTTAAGGTTAGGGTTAAGATTAGGGTTAAGGTTAGGTTTAAGGTTAGGGTTAGGTTAGGGTTAAGATTAGGGTTAAGGTTAGGGTTAAGGTTAGGTTTAAGGTTAGGGTTAAGTTTAGGGTTAAGGTTAGGGTTAAGGTTAGGGTTAAGGTTAGGGTTAAGATTAGGGTTAAGGTTAGGTTTAAGGTTAGGGTTAAGTTTAGGGTTAAGGTAAGGGTTAAGGTTAGGGTTAAGGTTAGGGTTAAGATTAGGGTTAAGGTTAGGGTTAGGTTAGGGTTAAGGTTAGGGTTAAGGTTAGGGTTAAGGTTAGGTTTAAGGTTAGGGTTAAGTTTAGGGTTAAGGTTAGGGTTAAGGTTAGGGTTAAGGTTAGGGTTAGGTTAGGGTTAGGTTAGGGTTAAGTTTAGGGTTAAGGTTAGGGTTAAGGTTAGGGTTAGGGTTGGGGTTAAGGTTAGGGTTAAGGTTATGGTTATGATTAGGGTTAAAGTTAGAGGTAGGTTAGGGTTAAGATTAGGGTTAAGGTTAGGGTTAGGTTAGGGTTAAGGTTAGGGTTAAGGTTAGGGTTAAGGTTAGGTTTAAGGTTAGGGTTAAGGTTAGGGTTAAGGTTAGGGTTAGGTTAGGGTTAGGTAAGGGTTAAGGTTAAGGTCAAGTTAGGTTTAAGGTTAGGGTTAAGGTTGGGGTTAAGGTTAGGGTTAAGGTTATGGTTATGATTAGGGTTAAAGTTAGAGGTAGGTTAGGGTTAAGATTAGGGTTAAGGTTAGGGTTAGGTTAGGGTTAAGGTTAGGGTTAAGGTTAGGGTTAAGGTTAGGTTTAAGGTTAGGGTTAAGTTTAGGGTTAAGGTTAGGGTTAAGGTTAGGGTTAAGGTTAGGGTTAAGTTTAGGGTTAAGGTTAGGGTGAAGGTTAGGGTTAAGGTTAGGGTTAAGGTTAGGGTTAAGATTAGGGTTAAGGTTAGGTTTAAGGTTAGGGTTAGGTTAGGGTTAAGATTAGGGTTAAGGTTAGGGTTAAGGTTAGGTTTAAGGTTAGGGTTAAGTTTAGGGTTAAGGTTAGGGTTAAGGTTAGGGTTAAGGTTAGGGTTAAGATTAGGGTTAAGGTTAGGTTTAAGGTTAGGGTTAAGTTTAGGGTTAAGGTAAGGGTTAAGGTTAGGGTTAAGGTTAGGGTTAAGATTAGGGTTAAGGTTAGGGTTAGGTTAGGGTTAAGGTTAGGGTTAAGGTTAGGGTTAAGGTTAGGTTTAAGGTTAGGGTTAAGTTTAGGGTTAAGGTTAGGGTTAAGGTTAGGGTTAAGGTTAGGGTTAGGTTAGGGTTAGGTTAGGGTTAAGGTTAAGGTCAAGTTAGGTTTAAGGTTAGGGTTAAGGTTGGGGTTAAGGTTAGGGTTAAGGTTATGGTTATGATTAGGGTTAAAGTTAGAGGTAGGTTAGGGTTAAGATTAGGGTTAAGGTTAGGGTTAGGTTAGGGTTAAGGTTAGGGTTAAGGTTAGGGTTAAGGTTAGGTTTAAGGTTAGGGTTAAGTTTAGGGTTAAGGTTAGGGTTAAGGTTAGGGTTAAGGTTAGGGTTAAGGTTAGGTTTAAGGTTAATGTTAAGTTTAGGGTTAAGGTTAGGGTTAAGGTTAGGGTTAAGGTTAGGGTTAGGTTAGGGTTAGGTTAGGGTTAAGGTTAAGGTCAAGTTAGGTTTAAGGTTAAGGTTAAGGTTGGGGTTAAGGTTAGGGTTAAGTTTAGGGTTAAGGTTAGGGTTAAGGTTAGGGTTAAGATTAGGGTTAAGGTTAGGTTTAAGGTTAGGGTTAGGTTAGGGTTAAGATTAGGGTTAAGGTTAGGGTTAAGGTTAGGTTTAAGGTTAGGGTTAAGTTTAGGGTTAAGGTTAGGGTTAAGGTTAGGGTTAAGGTTAGGGTTAAGATTAGGGTTAAGGTTAGGTTTAAGGTTAGGGTTAAGTTTAGGGTTAAGGTTAGGGTTAAGGTTAGGGTTAAGGTTAGGGTTAAGATTAGGGTTAAGGTTAGGGTTAGGTTAGGGTTAAGGTTAGGGTTAAGGTTAGGGTTAAGGTTAGGTTTAAGGTTAGGGTTAAGTTTAGGGTTAAGGTTAGGGTTAAGGTTAGGGTTAAGGTTAGGGTTAGGTAAGGGTTAGGTTAGGGTTAAGGTTAAGGTCAAGTTAGGTTTAAGGTTAGGGTTAAGGTTGGGGTTAAGGTTAGGGTTAAGGTTATGGTTAAGATTAGGGTTAAGGTTAGGGTTAGGTTAGGGTTAAGGTTAGGGTTAAGGTTAGGGTTAAGGTTAGGTTTAAGGTTAGGGTTAAGTTTAGGGTTAAGGTTAGGGTTAAGGTTAGGGTTAAGGTTAGGGTTAAGGTTAGGTTTAAGGTTAGGGTTAAGTTAAAGGTTAAGGTTAGGGTTAAGTTGGGTTCAGAGTTAGTGTTAGGGTTAGGTTAGGGTTAAGGTTAGAGTTAAGTTAGGTTTAAGGTTAGGTTTAAGGTTAGGCTTAGGTTAGGGTTAAAGTAAGGTTTAAGGTTAGGGTTAAGATTAGATTTAAGGTAAGGGTTAGGGTTAGGGTTAAGGTTAGGTTTTAGGTTAGGGTTAAGTTTAGGGTTAAGGTTAGGGTTAGGTTAGGGTTAAGGTTAGGGTTAAGGTTAGGGTTAGGTTAGGGTTAAGGTTAGGGTTAAGGTTAGGGTTAGGTTAGGATTAAGGTTAGGGTTAAGGTTAGGGTTAGGTTAGGGTTAAGGTTAGGGTTAAGGTTAGGTTTAAGGTTAGGGTTAAGTTTAGGGTTAAGGTTAGGGTTAGGTTAGGGTTAAGGTTAGGTTTAAGGTTAGGGTTAGGTTAGGGTTAAGGTTAGGGTTTAGGTTAGGGTTAGGTTAGGGTTAAGGTTAGGGTTAAGGTTAGGGTTTGGTTAGGGTTAAGGTTAGGGTTAAGGTTAGGGTTAGGTTAGGGTTAAGGTTAGGGTTAAGGTTAGGGTTAGGTTAGGGTTAAGGTTAGGGTTAAGGTTAGGGTTAGGTTAGGGTTAGGTTAGGGTTAAGGTTAGGGTTAGGTTAGGGTTAAGGTTAAGGTTAAGTTTAAGGTCAAGTTAGGTTTAAGGTTAGGGTTAAGGTTGGGGTTAAGGTTAGGGTAAGGGTAGGTTTAAGGTTAGAGTTAAGGTTAGGGTTAAGGTTTGAGTTAGGGTAGGTTTAAGGTTAGGGTTAAGTTAAAGGTTAAGGTTAGGGTTAAGGTTAGGGTTAGGTTAGGGTTAAGGTTAGGGTTAAGGTTAGGGTTTGGTTAGGGTTAAGGTTAGGGTTAAGGTTAGGGTTAGGTTAGGGTTAAGGTTAGGGTTAATGTTAGGGTTAGGTTAGGGTTAAGGTTAGGGTTAAGGTTAGGGTTAGGTTAGGGTTAGGTTAGGGTTAAGGTCAGGGTTAGGTTAGGCTTAAGGTTAAGGTTAAGTTTAAGGTCAAGTTAGGTTTAAGGTTAGGGTTAAGGTTGGGGTTAAGGTTAGGGTAAGGGTAGGTTTAAGGTTAGAGTTAAGGTTAGGGTTAAGGTTTGAGTTAGGGTAGGTTTAAGGTTAGGGTTAAGTTAAAGGTTAAGGTTAGGGTTAAGGTTAGGGTTAGGTTAGGGTTAAGGTTAGGGTTAAGGTTAGGGTTTGGTTAGGGTTAAGGTTAGGGTTAAGGTTAGGGTTAGGTTAGGGTTAAGGTTAGGGTTAAGGTTAGGGTTAGGTTAGGGTTAAGGTTAGGGTTAAGGTTAGGGTTAGGTTAGGGTTAGGTTAGGGTTAAGGTTAGGGTTAGGTTAGGCTTAAGGTTAAGGTTAAGTTTAAGGTCAAGTTAGGTTTAAGGTTAGGGTTAAGGTTGGGGTTAAGGTTAGGGTAAGGGTAGGTTTAAGGTTAGAGTTAAGGTTAGGGTTAAGGTTAGAGTTAGGGTAGGTTTAAGGTTAGGGTTAAGTTTAAGGTTAAGGTTAGGGTTAAGTTAGGTTTAGGGTTAGGTCAGGGTTAAGGTTAGGGTTAAGTTTAGGGTTAAGTTTAGGGTTGAGGTTAGGATTAGGTTAGTGTTAAAGTGATTGTGAGAAATCTGGTGTTCGACCATTCCTAGTTCGGCACAAGGCCACGTGATTCATTCCAAAACGAAAGCTTGTAACTTATAGATTAATTCGATGTACGATCATCTAAGAATAAGGAAGTTAATTCTCCCCACGCCACAAAAAAAAAGAAATTAATTGGACGTCATTAATAGTTAAGTCATCCGTCTTTCTTATCAAGTCCCAAGAATTGAGGAATCGTTCGAGAAAGCAGGAGTCGCAGAGATTAATCATAGTCAGGCGTTTTGGTGTCGAGGCAAACGTTTCTGTCTTTTATTTTACCTTTTTATTAGCTATAGATTTTTAAAATGACGAAACGGATATCAAGATTTATGAGAAGACATTACATTAAAGACGCCAACTCCCAAAAAATAATAACATGGCTGCTAAGAAGCAATTAATAAAGCAAGACCAACGGACTGATATATATATATATATATATATATATATATATATATATATAGGCGATGACGTCGTACCATCAAAGACGTTTATCAAATTAACAAAGAAATAAGTTTCTTTATTCTTGTTTTTTGATGAGGAAAAAAAAAATGACTCAATACTGGTCACCCCTGAAGAAGGAATTTTATTCCGTAATCGATAGGATTAATGTAAGAAAAAAAAAAATTAATCTTGTATTGCTAATTTGGCTTTTATTTCAATTTTATTAACTTTCCATGCAATACTTTAAAACTTGAACGAAAAACACACACATTACTCGACAGCGAGCCAACGCATCCCTCGTTCGACACCGGTTTTGAATCCTACCCGCCATTTCATAACATCAAGGCGATGACGTCGTACCATCAAAGACGTTTATCAAGTTAACAAAGAAATAAGTTTCTTTATTCTTGTTTTTTGATGAGGAAAAAAAAAAAATGACTCAATACTGGTCACCCCTGAAGAAGGAATTTTATTCCGTAATCGATAGGATTAATGTAAGAAAAAAAAAATGAATCTTGTATTGCTAATTTGGCTTTTATTTCAATTTTATTAACTTTCCATGCAATACTTTAAAACTTGAACGAAAAACACACACACACACACACACACACATATATATATATATATATATATATATATATATATATATATATATATATATATTAGTAGTAAGTTTTTGAAAGGCTGTGGGCAATGCAATTCCGGGTAAGATGCAAGTTGAAAGGAAAGGAACAAAAACAATAAAAATAAATCGAACACGATATAAGACTTACTATTTATTTTTCCTTTTTTTTCCTTTTTTTTTTTTCTTACATAACAGCAAGAGTGTTTTAGCTGTCCGGGTGATTAAAAATCACTATTTGATATTTCGGGAAAAGACATCCCTTTTTCAAAAATAATTAGACCAGAAGAAGAATAATATTTTATTCTTCTCCGACTGTGTAGAGAATAATACAAAACAAAATGGCTGCCAGATATAGACCGCAGCAAAAAAAAACAGTTTCACAGGGAATATAAATTAAGTTAAGTTTTATTTTAATATTATGTTAAATATATGATTGGTGTTTAGAATATTAGTGTAATGTTGGTTAGGTGTATGGTGTTCGATAAACTGTTATTTTTGATAATATATATATATCATTTTTTTATTTTATTTTTTTTTTTTATATTTGAATATTTACTTTGTTTTATCTTCGTATTTTTTTATTTTGTTTATCTTTCTATCGTAATTTAAGAATTTTAATATAAGTTAAAGTAATTAGTCTCATATTTTAAATATTCTAGATCTATCTACTTATCGATTTCGATTATCATCTATTAAAGAAGTGTTATTAATTACTAATTGTGAGTTTCGACAAATTAGATTAACGAATTAACTTATTAACTTGATATATTTATTATAAGATAAAGGGGAGTAACTCTGGATTTTTAAAAATATTTTTTTTATAATTAATTTTTTAATTTTTTTTTTTTTTTTTTAATTTTTTTAAATTTTTTTTTTGGTGGAGATCTGTATAACAATATTAGTATATATATACAACATATATACACAAATGCATATATACATATATATATACATATCTATGTATTATTGTTTGTTTAATTGTTTATCTATATATATTCATCAATTTCTTTACATATTTGTTTGTTTGTTTTTTTTTTTTTTTTTTTTTTATTTTTTATTTATTTATTTATTTTTTTATTATTATTATTTACTTGTTTAATTTATTTTATGAATTATTTATTTAATATTTGCATGTTATTTGTATACATTCTATATGTGTTTGGATTTATTAATTAATAATGCTAGGTTATGGAGTGACTTATTTTGGTGGGTTAGACGAGTATGCTGAATATGGTTTTTGGTTTGTGGTTGAAAGTGTGTAAGGATGGAAGTTCATATGGGGAGGGGCCTGTTTGATTGTTTGGGTGTATGGTGAGTTTATTATGGGAGGTTAGTAATGAGTGAAGTGGTGGAAACGGACTCTGTTAAGTGTTAGATATGGGGGTTGGTTGGTGGATGGGGGGTAGATATTATAGAATGAAAGGTGAGTAGAGCTCGTGACGTTGATTGAGTGAGGGGTTTAATCTGGAGATGAGGATTGATTCTGTGATTCTAAGGTCACCGATGTTTCTGACAGACGCTAAGATGGAGACGTGAATATCGCGCTGAGTGTTTGAGCAAATCTCTATGTGTTTGTGGAAAGAGGATATACGGGTATTCAAGTGCTCCTTTATGCGCAAGTGTAGCGGTCTTGTAGTGTTGCCGATGTAAAATTTTTTGCATTTATTACACTGTAGTTTGTAAACACAGTTAGTGCGAAGGCACAGACCTGTGTTGGAGATAGGGCAATTGGCCAGGGAGCAGGGTTCGGGTGTGTGGTTAGTGTGTTTATTAGATAGATGTTGGCGTAAGGAGGTGCCAGTATGTGTTAGTTGTATGTTAAGGTTTTCCTTATGTATTGCCTTGCGGATGGAGGTGGTGATCTTATCGCTGAAGAAAGGGAGTTTTAAGAAGCATGTGTTAGCGAGGGTGCGGTGTATACGTGTTTTTGGCTTATTTAGGTGGGCTATGGTGGGGGCGGGGTAGCCATTATTTTGGAGGGTTTGGTGGAAGTTTTTAGTGTGTGATATTTTGTCAGCAGCAGAAGAGCATTTATTTTGTATTCGGGTAATTTCATTATGGGCATAACTTAATTTGGCTTTTGTGGGCAGGGCAGACTTATAGTGTATGAAAAGGTTTTTGCAGGCAGGTTTCCTATAGAAGTTAGTGTGTATAGAGCCATCTTCGGTGATGTTAAGGTTGAAATCAAGGAGAGAGAGTGAGCCGGACTCGTTTGGGTGTTCTATGGTGAATTGTATGTGGGGGTCGGTGTTGTTGAATGTGTTGAATATTTGTGTGGCTTCGTCTTGAGAGGATGTAAGGATTAGAATGTCATCTATATATCTGGAGAAGAATATATAGGAGAGGCAGGAGTTAAGTGCTCGTTGTTCTAACCGGTTCATGTAGGTGATGGCTAAGAGACCGGAAAGGCTAGAACCCATGGGGAGGCCGGAGATTTGTTTGAAAGTGTGCTGCTGAAAGGTAAAGTATGTGTTGTCGATGATGATGTATAAGAGATTGTGAATGTCAGTAGGTGTTAGTCCGAAGAGCTCTAGGTTGTCAGAGGAAGATATGTGGTCGGTGATGAGGTCTATGGCTGGGTGTGCGGGTATTGAGGTGTAGAGGGAGATTACGTCTAGGCTAAATATATAGTTGTTAGTTTGTAGTTGTTGGTGTTGGAGTGAGTGTAGTCTGCTAATTACTTGGTCGGAGCTGCTGACATGTGCGGGGAAGGTGGAGAGTAGTGGTTTGAGTAGTTGAGAGAGAAGCCAAGAGATTTTATAGAGTGGTCCTTCAATACTAGAGACTATAGGTCTAATTTGTGTGTGTGTGTTGGTCTTGTGTGTTTTAATGAGGTGGTAGAAGGTGGGAAGTCTGCTATTTTTGGTGGTGAAGTTGATTTTGTATTTTTTGGGGAGGTTACGTGTGAGACAGATTTGGGACCAGGTGTTGTTAATGGAGTTTTGGACTAATGTGGCTGAAATGTTGGGGGCGGGGGTGTATAGGTTGTTGTTGTTAAGATGTTCGAGAGCGAGTATGTTGTATGAGTCTTGAGAGATGATACAGAATTCCTTACCTTTATCAGAGGGTAAGTAAACTAGGTTTTTATTTTTCAGGTTTTCTAGGGTAAGGCGTTGGGATCTGGTGATGTTAGGGGTGATGTGGGGTTGTTCTTGTTGGAGTATATCAAGGATCCTCTGTTTTAATCTAGAAAGTTTTTGATCAAGTAGGTGGTTACTAGGTGGTGGGTGTAGTGGGTGGTCAAGCTGGTAGACAGGGAAGGAATTAGTAGTGTTGGTTGTATTATTAGGGATGTCTAGGGTAGGTTGATTAAATGCTGTGAGCCATTTGAGGTGATAAGCTGTTCTACAGAATTGAGTCTCGATCTTAAGTTTTGTGTGGTCGTTTAGCTTTTGGGTGGTGATGAATTTGGGGCCAAGGCTGAGAAGCTCAGTCTCGGCAGTAGTAAGGGAGCCGGTGAGGTCAGTGACCATGGGGGGGCTAGTGAGGTGGTTGTTGGAGTTGTAGGTTCTGGTGGTACTAGTGTTCTTGGTGATGTGAGGTTGAGAATATTTCTGGGAAAGCCAAGTGAATTTCCGTTTAAGTCGGTTTTTCTCGAGGTTGAAGCAATGGTGATAGGCATCATTGACAGCCGTAGATATGTTGTGTGTTGATAGTTCTGTGGGTGTGGATAGTGGGGAGTTGATCTCTGTGATGGTGTTGATGAGTTGATGAAGTTTACAATGGAGGTATTGGATAATTTTCTTGATACAATAGTTATGTATGAATTTTCTGGCTGGGTAAAGTATGGGTAGGTGGAGGCAGGCAGGTAGGTGGATGTTTTGTATAGTGTTGGGTGTTATGTTGTGCTTGAGGCATCTTTTGAGGAAGCGGATCTGGCAGCTGGCTTTGGCACGTTTCTCCGAGAGTCGGAATAATTCTCTGGCGTATGCAAACTGTGTCTGGCCTAGACGAAGTGTTAGTAGAGAATGGTAGTTTGCTTGAAGCATTGCTGGGTATAGTAGTAGTAAGTTTTTGAAAGGCTGTGGGCAATGCAATTCCGGGTAAGATGCAAGTTGAAAGGAAAGGAACAAAAACAATAAAAATAAATCGAATACGATATAAGACTTACTATTTATTTTTCCTTTTTTTTCCTTTTTTTTTTTTTCTTACATAACAGCAAGAGTGTTTTAGCTGTCCGGGTGATTAAAAATCACTATTTGATATTTCGGGAAAAGACATCCCTTTTTCAAAAATAATTAGACCAGAAGAAGAATAATATTTTATTCTTCTCCGACTGTGTAGAGAATAATACAAAACAAAATGGCTGCCAGATATAGACCGCAGCAAAAAAAAAAAACAGTTTCACAGGGAATATAAATTAAGTTAAGTTTTATTTTAATATTATGTTAAATATATGATTGGTGTTTAGAATATTAGTGTAATGTTGGTTAGGTGTATGGTGTTCGATAAACTGTTATTTTTGATAATATATATATATCATTTTTTTATTTTATTTTTTTTTTTTATATTTGAATATTTACTTTGTTTTATCTTCGTATTTTTTTATTTTGTTTATCTTTCTATCGTAATTTAAGAATTTTAATATAAGTTAAAGTAATTAGTCTCATATTTTAAATATTCTAGATCTATCTACTTATCGATTTCGATTATCATCTATTAAAGAAGTGTTATTAATTACTAATTGTGAGTTTCGACAAATTAGATTAACGAATTAACTTATTAACTTGATATATTTATTATAAGATAAAGGGGAGTAACTCTGGATTTTTAAAAATATTTTTTTTATAATTAATTTTTTAATTTTTTTTTTTTTTTTTTAATTTTAAAAAATTTTTTTTTTGGTGGAGATCTGTATAACAATATTAGTATATATATACAACATATATACACAAATGCATATATACATATATATATACATATCTATGTATTATTGTTTGTTTAATTGTTTATCTATATATATTCATCAATTTCTTTACATATTTGTTTGTTTGTTTTTTATTTATTTATTTTTTTTTTTTATTTATTTATTTATTTTTTTATTATTATTATTTACTTGTTTAATTTATTTTATGAATTATTTATTTAATATTTGCATGTTATTTGTATACATTCTATATGTGTTTGGATTTATTAATTAATAATGCTAGGTTATGGAGTGACTTATTTTGGTGGGTTAGACGAGTATGCTGAATATGGTTTTTGGTTTGTGGTTGAAAGTGTGTAAGGATGGAAGTTCATATGGGGAGGGGCCTGTTTGATTGTTTGGGTGTATGGTGAGTTTATTATGGGAGGTTAGTAATGAGTGAAGTGGTGGAAACGGACTCTGTTAAGTGTTAGATATGGGGGTTGGTTGGTGGATGGGGGGTAGATATTATAGAATGAAAGGTGAGTAGAGCTCGTGACGTTGATTGAGTGAGGGGTTTAATCTGGAGATGAGGATTGATTCTGTGATTCTAAGGTCACCGATGTTTCTGACAGACGCTAAGATGGAGACGTGAATATCGCGCTGAGTGTTTGAGCAAATCTCTATGTGTTTGTGGAAAGAGGATATACGGGTATTCAAGTGCTCCTTTATGCGCAAGTGTAGCGGTCTTGTAGTGTTGCCGATGTAAAATTTTTTGCATTTATTACACTGTAGTTTGTAAACACAGTTAGTACGAAGGCACAGACCTGTGTTGGAGATAGGGCAATTGGCCAGGGAGCAGGGTTCGGGTGTGTGGTTAGTGTGTTTATTAGATAGATGTTGGCGTAAGGAGGTGCCAGTATGTGTTAGTTGTATGTTAAGGTTTTCCTTATGTATTGCCTTGCGGATGGAGGTGGTGATCTTATCGCTGAAGAAAGGGAGTTTTAAGAAGCATGTGTTAGCGAGGGTGCGGTGTCTACGTGTTTTGGGCTTATTTAGGTGGGCTATGGTGGGGGCGGGGTAGCCATTATTTTGGAGGGTTTGGTGGAAGTTTTTAGTGTGTGATATTTTGTCAGCAGCAGAAGAGCATTTATTTTGTATTCGGGTAATTTCATTATGGGCATAACTTAATTTGGCTTTTGTGGGCAGGGCAGACTTATAGTGTATGAAAAGGTTTTTGCAGGCAGGTTTCCTATAGAAGTTAGTGTGTATAGAGCCATCTTCGGTGATGTTAAGGTTGAAATCAAGGAGAGAGAGTGAGCCGGACTCGTTTGGGTGTTCTATGGTGAATTGTATGTGGGGGTCGGTGTTGTTGAATGTGTTGAATATTTGTGTGGCTTCGTCTTGAGAGGATGTAAGGATTAGAATGTCATCTATATATCTGGAGAAGAATATATAGGAGAGGCAGGAGTTAAGTGCTCGTTGTTCTAACCGGTTCATGTAGGTGATGGCTAAGAGACCGGAAAGGCTAGAACCCATGGGGAGGCCGGAGATTTGTTTGAAAGTGTGCTGCTGAAAGGTAAAGTATGTGTTGTCGATGATGATGTATAAGAGATTGTGAATGTCAGTAGGTGTTAGTCCGAAGAGCTCTAGGTTGTCAGAGGAAGATATGTGGTCGGTGATGAGGTCTATGGCTGGGTGTGCGGGTATTGAGGTGTAGAGGGAGATTACGTCTAGGCTAAATATATAGTTGTTAGTTTGTAGTTGTTGGTGTTGGAGTGAGTGTAGTCTGCTAATTACTTGGTCGGAGCTGCTGACATGTGCGGGGAAGGTGGAGAGTAGTGGTTTGAGTAGTTGAGAGAGAAGCCAAGAGATTTTATAGAGTGGCCCTTCAATACTAGAGACTATAGGTCTAATTTGTGTGTGTGTGTTGGTCTTGTGTGTTTTAATGAGGTGGTAGAAGGTGGGAAGTCTGCTATTTTTGGTGGTGAAGTTGATTTTGTATTTTTTGGGGAGGTTACGTGTGAGACAGATTTGGGACCAGGTGTTGTTAATGGAGTTTTGGACTAATGTGGCTGAAATGTTGGGGGCGGGGGTGTATAGGTTGTTGTTGTTAAGATGTTCGAGAGCGAGTATGTTGTATGAGTCTTGAGAGATGATACAGAATTCCTTACCTTTATCAGAGGGTAAGTAAACTAGGTTTTTATTTTTCAGGTTTTCTAGGGTAAGGCGTTGGGATCTGGTGATGTTAGGGGTGATGTGGGGTTGTTCTTGTTGGAGTATATCAAGGATCCTCTGTTTTAATCTAGAAAGTTTTTGATCAAGTAGGTGGTTACTAGGTGGTGGGTGTAGTGGGTGGTCAAGCTGGTAGACAGGGAAGGAATTAGTAGTGTTGGTTGTATTATTAGGGATGTCTAGGGTAGGTTGATTAAATGCTGTGAGCCATTTGAGGTGATAAGCTGTTCTACAGAATTGAGTCTCGATCTTAAGTTTTGTGTGGTCGTTTAGCTTTTGGGTGGTGATGAATTTGGGGCCAAGGCTGAGAAGCTCAGTCTCGGCAGTAGTAAGGGAGCCGGTGAGGTCAGTGACCATGGGGGGCTAGTGAGGTGGTTGTTGGAGTTGTAGGTTCTGGTGGTACTAGTGTTCTTGGTGATGTGAGGTTGAGAATATTTCTGGGAAAGCCAAGTGAATTTCCGTTTAAGTCGGTTTTTCTCGAGGTTGAAGCAATGGTGATAGGCATCATTGACAGCCGTAGATATGTTGCTCCCTGGCCAATTGCCCTATCTCCAATACAGGTCTGTGCCTTCGCACTAACTGTGTTTACAAACTACAGTGTAATAAATGCAAAAATTTTTACATCGGCAACACTACAAGACCGCTACACTTGCGCATAAAGGAGCACTTGAATACCCGTATATCCTCTTTCCACAAACACATAGAGATTTGCTCAAACACTCAGCGCGATATTCACGTCTCCATCTTAGCGTCTGTCAGAAACATCGGTGACCTTAGAATCACAGAATCAATCCTCATCTCCAGATTAAACCCCTCACTCAATCAACGTCACGAGCTCTACTCACCTTTCATTCAATAATATCTACCCCCCATCCACCAACCAACCCCCATATCTAACACTTAACAGAGTCCGTTTCCACCACTTCACTCATTACTCACCTCCCATAATAAACTCACCATACACCCAAACAATCAAACAGGCCCCTCCCCATATGAACTTCCATCCTTACACACTTTCAACCACAAACCAAAAACCATATTCAGCATACTCGTCTAACCCACCAAAATAAGTCACTCCATAACCTAGCATTATTAATTAATAAATCCAAACACATATAGAATGTATACAAATAACATGCAAATATTAAATAAATAATTCATAAAATAAATTAAACAAGTAAATAATAATAATAAAAAAATAAATAAATAAATAAATAAAAAAAACAAAAACAAAAAAAAAACAAAAAAAAAACAAACAAACAAATATGTAAAGAAATTGATGAATATATATAGATAAACAATTAAACAAACAATAATACATAGATATGTATATATATATGTATATATGCATTTGTGTATATATGTTGTATATATATACTAATATTGTTATACAGATCTCCACCAAAAAAAAAATAAAAAAAATAAAAAAAAAAATTAAAAAATTAATTATAAAAAAAATATTTTTAAAAATCCAGAGTTACTCCCCTTTATCTTATAATAAATATATCAAGTTAATAAGTTAATTCGTTAATCTAATTTGTCGAAACTCACAATTAGTAATTAATAACACTTCTTTAATAGATGATAATCGAAATCGATAAGTAGATAGATCTAGAATATTTAAAATATGAGACTAATTACTTTAACTTATATTAAAATTCTTAAATTACGATAGAAAGATAAACAAAATAAAAAAATACGAAGATAAAACAAAGTAAATATTCAAATATAAAAAAAAAAATAAAATAAAAAAATGATATATATATATTATCAAAAATAACAGTTTATCGAACACCATACACCTAACCAACATTACACTAATATTCTAAACACCAATCATATATTTAACATAATATTAAAATAAAACTTAACTTAATTTATATTCCCTGTGAAACTGTTTTTTTTTTTTTGCTGCGGTCTATATCTGGCAGCCATTTTGTTTTGTATTATTCTCTACACAGTCGGAGAAGAATAAAATATTCTTCTTCTTCTGGTCTAATTATTTTTGAAAAAGGGATGTCTTTTCCCGAAATATCAAATAGTGATTTTTAATCACCCGGACAGCTAAAACACTCTTGCTGTTATGTAAGAAAAAAAAAAAAAGGAAAAAAAAGGAAAAATAAATAGTAAGTCTTATATCGTATTCGATTTATTTTTATTGTTTTTGTTCCTTTCCTTTCAACTTGCATCTTACCCGGAATTGCATTGCCCACAGCCTTTCAAAAACTTACTACTACTATACCCAGCAATGCTTCAAGCAAACTACCATTCTCTACTAATATATATATATATATATATATATATATATATATATATATATATATATATATATATATATTAAAGAAAGAAAGATGAAGATAAAGAATTGTACAAAATTACATAAAGTTACATAAATTAATACAAATTTTATTACATCGAAAGTTCAGATGCAAGGAGTTACATTAATCCTTAAACCATGGTTTTTCAAAGATAAAACTCTTCTCGTCAGAGGATAAATCTGGTAATATGGTATTTATATCAATTAAATATTACCTAGTTCCATTTCACTTTGAAAAAATTGAAGAATAAAAACCAAAAAGAGTTGGGGATAAAGAAATTAAAAAATAAAAGGCCGGGAAGTAAAAATTAGCAGTATTGCGAAGTGATTTTTGAAGACGAAAGGGACGTTAAGGTGTAGATAGTTAATAGTAAAAGTAACAGTTTGTAGAATTAGAAAGTTTTTTAACAAATAAAAGGTGGAGGGTTCAAAGTATCTCACTTGGTCCGTATGGATTCATACTCCGTTATAGTGTATTTCCGTTATATATAATGATGCATATAAAGCAAGTGACGTCACGCTGTGTTTGTACTACCATTTACAGTGCCCTACTTTTTTACGAGGATCTTCAAATATAAATATTTGTTATTGTTTATTTATCTATGGACGTATACGTTTCGTCTCTTTTCAATCAAGACTCATCAGCATAGAAGTACGACTATTCACTACCGGTCACACGATTCGAAACCCTGGATTACAAGTATTTTTCAACCCCAATCCAACGTCGCTAACCGATAGGCCAATTCTGGACAATGATAATTTTAATACATTTAAAGCGGCGAGACATACAGGCATTCAACTTCTATAAGTGAAGGAATGATGCATATAAAGCAAGTGACGTCACACTGTGTTAGTACTATATATATATATATATATATATATATATATATATATATATATATATATATATATATATAACGGCGAGGAATGCAGACGTTTCGGACATTTTTTTTTTTGGGGGGGGGGGTAGAATGAAATTGAACAAGTATAAAAACGAGAGAAAATTTAAAAAAATCATGAATGTACTAAGACAGCTTTCGTCCACACTCATCAGAGTATTAACGTGGAAGTAATTAAATACGACTAAAACCTTAAAATAAATTTATCATGAAAACTAGTGACAAGTTTGGGAGAAAAAATATATATGGGGAGGAGAGTCACAAGTTGATCACATTAAGTCCTAAAAGCCACTCCTTTTGTTTACAAAGGGAGGGTTTCATTGACTTGATATATATGACTTCCAGGACTTTGAGGTGGAATAGAGAATGCGATCTACTTATGACAGAAAACCATTCACTAGAGTACGTCGACGCACATTAGGCGCTATTTATAAGATAGTCAGCAATAGCAGATCCGGCCCCGGCGTATGGCAGGGGGGGATGTGTTGTTTTATTTTGGATTCAAACCGTTGCACCGTCCTTCCCACGTATACGGCATCGCACCGACATTTAAATTGATAAATAATGTTACTGATATGTTACTAAATAATTTAAATAATTTAGTCAACACATCCGGATCGGCTATTGCTGACCATTTTATAAATAGCGCCGAATGTATATATGCGTGTTCTTTCCAGCTTATAATCAATCCGGCACTCTGCATTGCACCCAGCCTTCTTAACATATTACTATTATTCCAAGCAATGCTTCAAGCAAACTACCAATCTCTCTCTCTCTCTATATATATATATATACACCCACACACACACACATATATATATATGTATATGTATATATACACACACATATATATGCACACATATATATACACATATATACACATATATATACATATATATATATCTCTCTATATGTATATATATACATATATATATATACATATATATATATATATATATATATATATATATATGTGGTAGTACAAATATATAAATGGTAGTACAAACACAGCATGACGTCACTTGCTTTATATGCATCATTCCTTCTTTAATAGAAGTTGAATGCCTGGACATCGTGCCGCTTTTAAATGTGTTAAATTATCATTGTTTATCGGATATTCAAATATTGTCCGCGCGGTTAACGACGTTGGATTTGAGTTGAAAAATACTTGTAATCCAGGGTTTTGAATCGTACGACAGTCATAGTACGACAGAATAGTCATATCTCTATGCTGATGAGTCTCGATTGAAAAGGGACGAAACGTATACGTACTTAGATAATAAACAATAACAAATATTATATATATATATATATATATATATATATATATATATATATATATAGAGAGAGAGAGAGAGAGAGAGCATAATATGAAATTAAATAATAAAATAAGGTGCGAATCAAATTTTACTAGAATTCAAACTTCACGCAAAGTATCCTAAAGTCATAAGTTTTCAAAGATAATTCTTCTCCTCGCAGCTATACAATCCAAGTATAGCTTTAACAAAAGTATGTTTTGGGCTGATATATTTGATGTGTTATATACTTTTATGCATTTTTGTATATATTTTTATAGATTTTCAAAGTGTAATTTTATCACCTGCAGTGATGTCACTGCGGTAATGGTTCTCTGATGAGAAGAATTATCTTTGAAAACTCATAAAACTTGATTCGCACCTTATTTTATTATTTCATTTTATATTATGCTATTAATGCTCTATCCAGTATATTGAGCTTCAGTTTTTATCCGGATGTTTCAGTAATTAAAAGATATTAGTTGCCTCTTATATCTTTTATTGGATTAACTTCATAGAATAGGAAACAGAACAGTGCTCTATACGTAAGTAGAGCTAGGTAGTAACAATAGAACAGGAAATAAGAAGTAAAACTAACCGGAGCATTGTTCGTGAGACGCCCAACGATTGGCTAAGAGAAGAACAAAGAATCTGATTGGTTAACTTGCTAGCCGTGTATATAAAACACCCGGCAAAACTAACTCCATGCATTTTAGCCTGAAGATTCCCCGAGGATAAAACGCGGGAGCCTCTGTGTAGCTTAATTGCCATAACTTACTATATATATATATATATATATATATATATATATATATATATATATATATATATATATATATATATATATTCTCTTCTTTCTCCAGCTTTTTTGTTCATTTGCTTTTGACACCTGAAGATGATTGAACGAAGAATAGAAAACGTTCGTGAAACCTGTGAAACCTATGGTACATTTATTATATTCTTTGCCTTTAATACTTAAAGGCTGTCAGAAAAATTGAAAAAATATACAATAGGTATAATTAAACAGACGACTTCTGTTATTTTTAACAATGTTTAAATAAATATATATATATATATATATAATAAAATGACGTAAGAAGCCCTTTTTAACAATGCGTGAAAGAATTTATTTCTTTTTTTTCTTTTTCCAATCAATTTCGAAGTCTACAAACTTCATCTTCGGGGATGTATTTTTTTTTTTTTATAAAATAAACAAACTTTTGTTTATAAGTAGCATCGAGGTGGTGTGACGCTCTCCGCCAAGATGGAAAAGGGCGGAAGTGAAAAATATTAAGAACGATTATGCAAGGGGCATGCCGGGAGTTATAAAGATATTGTTCGTTCTTTTTTTTTTTTTTTTTTTAAGCATTGAATAAAATGTAATAAAATGACGTAAGAAGCCCTTTTTAACAATGCGTGAAAGAATTTATTTCTTTTTTTTCTTTTTCCAATCAATTTCGAAGTCTACAAACTTCATCTTCGGGGATGTATTTTTTTTTTTTTTATAAAATAAACAAACTTTTGTTTATAAGTAGCATCGAGGTGACCACCTCGATGCTACTTATAAACAAAAGTTTGTTTATTTTATAAAAAAAAAAAAAATACATCCCCGAAGATGAAGTTTGTAGAC
>OY744555.1:27533126-27535626 GCA_963556195.1 Sepiola atlantica | reverse complement strand
AAGGGAGTGAAGATAACCCCCCCCCGTATATATATATATATATATATATATATATATATATATATATGAGAGAGAGAGAGAGAGAGAGAGAGAGAGAGAGAGAGAGAGAGAGAGAGAGAGAGACTAGTTGCCTTCCTGATGTTTTTTTCTGTGACTGTCTTTTTAAGTAAACCTTTTATATAAATATTGGTGTCCGAATGATTGTATCGACAGACGATCAACAATCTGGGTTCCGACGACGACGACGACGACGACACGAGTGTATAACAAGTTTATAACGAGTGTATAACAGTTTATACACCCACCAGTAAGTGAAAATATAACACATTAACAAATTAAAATAATTATTTAATAATAAATTGAGTTTTAATATAACCAAATTAGAAAAAAAATATAATTAATCAAAATTATTTGAAAAAAATAAAAAAGTTTTATTTTGACTTTTTCTTTCTTTTTTCTTAATTTTTTTTTTTAATTCTCGGCTGGCCATCTTGAAATTCTACTGATCGATAATTTGACGAGAATGTGTGAAAATATTCAATTCAGGTTTGTCACCCCTCCTGAAATTAAAGTTGATTTGATTAATCTTGTGATCAATCAGGGAGCTGTGTTTGGATACCCCACCAAGAAAAGCTCGTATGCAAATGAAGAGACGTCTCCGACACTATCCACCCTTCATCCCGATGGAATGTTTGTTTCTTATTTGAAAAAGAAATACATTTTTCATCAAGGTTACTGACAAGCTGATCGATGTCAGAATAAATACGACAGTGTCACTCTCTATGAAACCCGGGGTTTCGCTGGGGTTTCGACTAATATGTTTAGTGCTTGACCCTAGAGCAAATGTGGTATTGTGGTGACTGAGATGATTCTAGTTAAGAGTAGGATAGTCAATTTTGTTACTTTAGACCAGGGGCGGGACACCTTCTCAGATCATGTTGTAATCTACAGGGAAGCAGTCACGTGGTAACGTTTTCCAAAGAAGCTCTGTTTGTTGAAATTTCGCCTGACGCTAATCACACGGAGGAAGAAAAGGGAGTGTTTTTTAATTCGACTTTATTCATCAACATAGTCTCATTCTAGATCAGGGACGGGTAACCTTTTCAGAGTGAGGGCCAGATGAGACTTTTGGAAGGAGATCGCGGGCCGGAGTGAAAAACGAAATCCCAGAATTACTATATTTTGTTTACATGAATAAATTGTACAAAAATTGCATTGAACACTCTACAAATCTGATATTTTTTTCTCAGGAGACTTCTGTATGTGATGTTATAAAAGGCGCCGACGAAGAGCCATTTTGGAATCATAAAAATAATGACGGGGGAAGTAGCAAGTTGATCCAGCATTCGTTTTGACACACCTCACATAAGTTCTCTGTTTCATGCCTTTTCCTCGTCTCTCGTTTCCCCTTTGCCTCTCTCTTTCTCTTTTTCTATTTTTATCTCAGGCCAAATATTTGAAATTAATAGTTAAAGAAAAATGAAATATACATCATCACTCGCTGATATTTATACATTTTAATCCCACTGTAAATCTTAATCAAAACCTACTTTTACGTCTATGTCACAAAAAGGTAAAGGTCGCATAGCCTGGACGCGCACGAGTGTCGTTGCCGACATCGCACACTGCCCATGGCCGTAGCGGCGGTGATTTGTTAAGAATCACCGTGTCTAGGACACAGCATATGGAAGGCGGAGCCCATCCCTCTCCTTCCGCTGCCTTGAACCTTCCCTGAGTTTTAGTCAGGTACCCATTTACTGCTAGGTGGACAGAGGGAGTTTTCAGACCCGAAAATTCGCATGCCGTGAGTGGGATCGAACCCGGGTCGTCCAGCCCAAAGACAAGTGCTATAACCACTCGTCCACAGGCCCTCCCTCACAAAATGGTATGAGTATTACTGGGAGGTCCGCGGGCCGGATTGCAATAATAAAGCATAGCAGGGTGGCGGGCCGGACGCTAAGCCTTCGCGGGCCGGATGTAGCCCGCGGGCCTGATGTAGCCCGCGGGCCGGAGGTTGCCCGCTCCTGCTTTAGACCAAGGATGACCAACGATCCCCATTTTCCCTACACTTTTGATGACCTTGTGCCTAATTTGTTACTCCATTGCAAATAAATAATTCAAAGTGTAGTATCTGTTTTGATACTACACTTAATCTTTTTTTGTTCGTAATCTTTCTTGACTGAGACAATTTTTTGTGTTTTGTCCCAATTCAGGGTCCCTCTTTTTCTGAGTTGGATTTTCCCCCACATTGAAAATCGACCTTTTGTCTAACTCTGTCCAGAAAGATTCGCGAGTTCGACAAGATATACCTGAAGAAGATTGGAGGTTACATCGGCTGAAACGTTGTGAGAAGAACATCCAAGGTGAAAATAGTAGTCCGAATAATCCAAAACAGCTTAAGTAGATAACTCCCACCAAAATACTATTTGTATATTTAATAACACACAAAATCCCATCTGCAATCCAATCATATTTGGTACAAATTAACTTCAGTCTATGA
>OY744555.1:27512668-27525168 GCA_963556195.1 Sepiola atlantica | reverse complement strand
AAATTCAGTCTTGGTATTTTTATCACAACCTCAAAGCAGGCAGGTTCTTGATGAATAAATCGAGAAACGCTGGACGTTTAGTGAAGCTCTTGATCTACATGGATGTTATCAGAACTATTTCCGATGGACAATTAGGTATATATATATATATATATATATATATATATATATATATATATATATATATATATATATATATATATAGGGTGGGCAAAAATAAGGGTCCTATTTTTAAAAATTCATAACTTTTTTATTTATTGATTTTTTTTTTTTTTAGAATAAGTAAAGGACTCCTTCCGAAGCAAGCATGAGCCGTATTAGCCCTAAGGAACGTACCCTCATTTAGAAAACATTATTTTTGCTAAAAAAACTCAAAACAGTGTAAAAAACAATACTTTAGTTTTTGTAAGTTTTAAGAAGTGTTTTTCGGCTAAAATTTGTTTTGTTTATTTCAAAAAATCTCGGAAGGGTCAGTCTACACACACATAAAGTTTGGTGAGTTTAACTTTTATTTTGTGGAAGTTATTCAAATTCAAGTTATTCAAATTTAAAGATAGGACCCTTATTTTGGCCCACCCTGTATATATATATATATATATATATGATATATATATATATATATGTATATATATATATATATATATATATATATGTATATATGTATATATATAGTAAGCAATTAAAATATATATGGCAATCAAGCTACACAAATATATATATATATATATATATATATATATATATATATATATATATATAAAGAGGTGTACTAAAAGCGAACTTTTAGGAAATGTAAAACCTATTGTGAAGAGTATACAGCTCAATATCCAGGATAGAGCAGGTAGATATGAAGAAGAATGGAAAGAATTAGAGAAAGCAAAAGCCAAATCAAAATTCAATTCAATTGCTCAGAGCAAGGTATATTCCGCAAAAAGGCAATTTATTCAAGTTAACTTCCTCTGATGATAAGATTTTGATCTTTGAAAAGCCTGGCTTAAGGAAAAGTTAACTTGAATAAATTGCCTTTTTGCGGAATATACCTTTCCATTTCTTCATATATATATATATATATATATATATATATATATATATATATATATATATATATATATATATATAGTAAGCAATTAAAATATATATGACAATCAAGCTACACAGAGGCTCCCGTGTTTCATCCCCGGGGCGGAATCGTCAGGCTAAATGCATTTAGCCTGACGATTCCCCCGGGGATGAAACACGGGAGCCTCTGTGTAGCTTGATTGCCATATATATTTTAATTGCTTACTACCTAGCTCTACTTACGTATCGAGCACTGTTGAAGTAAATACTGAAAACTGATACATAAAAAATAATATCTCCTTATAATATTTTATGTGGATACATGAAGTACTAATATATATATATATATATATATATATATATATATATATATATATATATATATATATATATATATATTTAGATATATATATATATATTTAGATATATTTATATAAATATATATATTTATATATATATTTATATATATATATATATTTATATATACTCATATAAATATATATATGTATATATATATTTATATATTTATATATATATGTATATTTATATATATATATTTATATATATATTTATATATATATTTTTATATATATATATATTTATATATTTATATATATATAAATGTATATGAATATATTAATATATATATATAAATATAATAATATTATTTTCCTAATATTCATCATATATATATATATATATATATATTATATATATATATTATATATATATGTGTGTGTGTGTGTGTGTGTGTGTGTTTTACAAAAAGAGACAAACGGAAAACAGTTTTGAATGCAGGAGAAAAACAAAAACAAGAGATTTGACCGGTTTCGTTCATATTATCGAACGTTTTCTAAAGACGTTCGATAATACGAACGAAACCGGTCCAATCACTTGTTTTTGTTTTTCTCCTGCATTCAAAACTGTTTTCTGTTTGTCTCTTTTTTCAAGCATTCTCTCTACCACGGAATTTCATTTCATGACTAATATATATATTTTTTGAATCCTAAACTTTAAAGACCCCAGAAATCTATTAAACTGTAGAAGTGAGATAGCAAACAGCTGCCTACACAGAAATAAATTTACCTTAGGCTAACGATACATAAATAAATAAGTAAAAAAACTAAACTAAACAGAAACCTTACAATTAAAAAATTAAAACCTACAATAGAAGTACAAGGAACCACGTTAAAAAGCATTTTAGCCTGAAGATTCCCTCGGGGATGAAACGCGGGAGCCTCTGTGTAGCTTAATTGCCATATTTTCATAGCTTTCTATGTATACATAGCAGTATTACTATATATGCATCAGTGTTCACATAGTAAATGCTTCCCTGACTTTTTCGTTTATAGTTTTTTTAAAACTCAAATCCGAGAGCTTTAACCGATGAGGCCAACTAAGACAGAAACGTAGAGAAATAAACTATATATATATATATATATATATATATATATATATATATATATATATATATATATAATATACTATATATTTTTATATATAATATACCATATATTTTTTATACATATATATAATATAACATATATATATATATATATATATATATATATATATATATATATATATATATATAATGATGATAGAATTAACGATGAGTGAAGTATCGTAAAGTGATCTATCGCGATAAAGTAAAGCTCAATACGTTGAGTAGAGCAATCGATTTTAAAGAAGATAAAAGATTGAATAAAATTACATAAAACTGATACAAATTTTATTACATCGAAAGTTCAGATGTAAGGAGTCCTTCTTTAATATATATATATATATATATATATATATATATATATATATATATATATATATTATATATATGTATATATATATATTACTATTTCATGTATCCACATTAAAATTTTACAACGTATCGATTTTCAGTATTTACTTCAACAGTGCTCGATACGTAAGGTAGAGCTAGGTAGTAAGCTATGAAACTATATTTATGGCATTTAAGCGACACAAAAAAAGAAACCGGATATAAACCACTCTAGAGAAAACAGAACAATAGAACAGGATAGAGGAAGTAGCATTAACCAGACCTTTGTTCGAAAGAAGCACAACGATTGGCTGAGAGAACAACAAACAATCTAATTGGTTAACTAGCTAGCCGTGTATATAAAACACCTGGCAAAAAATAATTCCATGCATATTAGCCTGAAGATCCCCGCCCCGGGGGATAAAATGAGGGAGCCTCTGCGTAGCTGAATTGTCATAACTTACTATATATATATATATATATATATATATATATATATATATATATATATATATATATATATATATATATATGTATAAGAGCATTTAATGAATTAGAACATTCCAATTGTTCAAATAATTAGACCAACAAGTCTAGTATGGCGTACGGTAGTTTCTAATATATATATATATATATTAGTACATATATATATATATATATATATATATATATATATATATATATATATATATATATATATATATATATATATGACAACAGAAGCTGAAGAGAGCCGGATGGGTAAGACCTTCCGTGCTTGAAACCGACGGTACGAATGTTGTACTAATTTTTCTGTACCAGAATAAATAAATATTATGCTCTTAATTTTTAACTTTAATTCTTAATTAATCGAGCACTCTGCTGGGATTGTTCCTACCATTTTACAAAGAAGTTATATATATATATATATATATATATATATATAAAATAAAGTAATAAAATATGAAACTAAAAGTAAACTTTTAGTAGATAGAACCTATAGTGAAATGGTTTAAGCTCAATATACGAGATAGAGCAATTATAAAAATAGATGAAAGATGGCCACTTACCAAACCTAATCTATCTGCCTAGACATCTACATGGTAACTAGAAACGTGGTCAACGAGGTTCATACACAATATCTGCCAATAAGCGAGTCTCTACGGTGAACATAACCGAAGTCATCCCTAAAAGCTCAACTGTGACCATTTTTTAAATCGATCTTCGATCAAGTTATCTGAATATTAAATCAGTTTTTAGTTAGACATGGACAGATATTTTGGTCAAGTTTGGTGACAATTGGTCAAGCGATGTTAATGGTTGGCTGTACAGTAATAGACAAACAATCATAGTGACAAGCAAACAAACAAACTCGACGGAAAACATAACCTCCTTGGCTGGAGTAATAATGACACACATACATAACTCTTGAGTAATAATGACACACATACATAACTCTTGAGTAATAATAACACACATACATAACTCTTGAGTAATAATGACACACATACATAACTCTTGAGTAATAATGACACACATACATAACTCTTGAGTAATAATAACACACATACATAACTCTTGAGTAATAATAACACACATACATAACTCTTGAGTAATAATGACACACATACATAACTCTTGAGTAATAATAACACACATACATAACTCTTGAGTAATAATGACACACATACATAACCTGTGAGTAATAATAACACACATACATAACTCTTGAGTAATAATAACACACATACATAACTCTTGAGTAATAATAACACACATACATAACTCTTGAGTAATAATAACACACATACATAACTCTTGAGTAATAATGACACACATACATAACCTGTGAGTAATAATAACACACATACATAACTCTTGAGTAATAATGACACACATACATAACTCTTGAGTAATAATAACACACATACATAACTCTTGAGTAATAATAACACACATACATAACTCTTGAGTAATAATAACACACATACATAACTCTTGAGTAATAATAACACACATACATAACTCTTGAGTAATAATAACATACATACATAACTCTTGAGTAATAATAACACACATACATGACTCTTGAGTAATAATAACACACATACATAACTCTTGAGTAATAATGACACACATACATAACTCTTGAGTAATAATAACACACATACATAACTCTTGAGTAATAATGACACACATACATAACCTGTGAGTAATAATAACACACATACATAACTCTTGAGTAATAATAACACACATACATAACTCTTGAGTAATAATAACACACATACATAACTCTTGAGTAATAATAACACACATACATAACTCTTGAGTAATAATGACACACATACATAACCTGTGAGTAATAATAACACACATACATAACTCTTGAGTAATAATGACACACATACATAACTCTTGAGTAATAATAACACACATACATAACTCTTGAGTAATAATGACACACATACATAACCTGTGAGTAATAATAACACACATACATAACTCTTGAGTAATAATAACACACATACATAACTCTTGAGTAATAATGACACACATACATAACCTGTGAGTAATAATGACACACATACATAACTCTTGAGTAATAATGACACACATACATAACTCTTGAGTAATAATAACACACATACATAACTCTTGAGTAATAATGACACACATACATAACCTGTGAGTAATAATAACACACATACATAACTCTTGAGTAATAATAACACACATACATAACTCTTGAGTAATAATAACACACATACATAACTCTTGAGTAATAATAACACACATACATAACTCTTGAGTAATAATGACACACATACATAACCTGTGAGTAATAATAACACACATACATAACTCTTGAGTAATAATGACACACATACATAACTCTTGAGTAATAATAACACACATACATAACTCTTGAGTAATAATAACACACATACATAACTCTTGAGTAATAATAACACACATACATAACTGTTGAGTAATAATAACACACATACATAACTCTTGAGTAATAATAACACACATACATAACTCTTGAGTAATAATGACACACATACATAACTCTTCAGTAATAATAACACACATACATAACTCTTGAGTAATAATGACACACATACATAACTCTTGAGTAATAATAACACACATACATAACTCTTGAGTAATAATAACACACATACATAACTCTTGAGTAATAATGACACACATACATAACTCTTGAGTAATAATAACACACATACATAACTCTTGAGTAATAATGACACACATACATAACTCTTGAGTAATAATAACACACATACATAACTCTTGAGTAATAATGACACACATACATAACTCTTGAGTAATAATGACACACATACATAACCTGTGAGTAATAATAACACACATACATAACTCTTGAGTAATAATGACACACGTACATAACTCTTGAGTAATAATGACACACATACATAACCTGTGAGTAATAATAACACACATACATAACTCTTGAGTAATAATGACACACGTACATAACTCTTGAGTAATAATGACACACATACATAACTCTTGAGTAATAATAACACACATACATAACTCTTGAGTAATAATAACACACATACATAACTCTTGAGTAATAATGACACACATACATAACCTGTGAGTAATAATAACACACATACATAACTCTTGAGTAATAATAACACACATACATAACTCTTGAGTAATAATAACAGACATACATAACTTTTGAGTAATAATGACACACATACATAACTCTTGAGTAATAATGACACACATACATAACTCTTGAGTAATAATAACACACATACATAACTCTTGAGTAATAATGACACACGTACATAACTCTTGAGTAATAATAACACACATACATAACTCTTGAGTAATAATGACACACATACATAACTCTTGAGTAATAATAACACACATACATAACTCTTGAGTAATAATAACACACATACATAACTCTTGAGTAATAATAACACACATACATAACTCTTGAGTAATAATGACACACATACGTAACTCTTGAGTAATAATAACACACATACATAACTCTTGAGTAATAATGACACACATACATAACTCTTGAGTAATAATAACACACATACATAACTCTTGAGTAATAATGACACACGTACATAACTCTTGAGTAATAATGACACACATATATCACTTTTGAGTAATAATGACACACATACATTACTCTTGAGTAATAATGACACACGTACATAACTCTTGAGTAATAATAACACACATACATAACTCTTGAGTAATAATGACACACGTACATAACTCTTGAGTAATAATGACACACATATATCACTTTTGAGTAATAATGACACATATACATAACTCTTGAGTAATAATGACACACGTACATAACTCTTGAGTAATAATGACACACGTACATAACTCTTGAGTAATAATAACACACATACATAACTCTTGAGTAATAATGACACACGTACATAACTCTTGAGTAATAATGACACACATATATCACTTTTGAGTAATAATGACACATATACATAACTCTTGAGTAATAATGACACACGTACATAACTCTTGAGTAATAATGACACACATATATCACTTTTGAGTAATAATAACACACATACATAACTCTTGAGTAATAATGACACACGTACATAACTCTTGAGTAATAATGACACACATATATCACTTTTGAGTAATAATGACACACATACATAACTCTTGAGTAATAATGACACACGTACATAACTCTTGAGTAATAATGACACACATATATCACTTTTGAGTAATAATAACACACATACATAACTCTTGAGTAATAATGACACACGTACATAACTCTTGAGTAATAATGACACACATATATCACTTTTGAGTAATAATGACACACATACATAACTCTTGAGTAATAATGACACACGTACATAACTCTTGAGAAATAATAACACACATACATAACTCTTGAGTAATAATAACACACATACATAACTCTTGAGTAATAATGACACACATACATAACTCTTGAGTAATAATAACACACATACATAACTTTTGAGAAATAATAACACACATACATAACTCTTGAGTAATAATAACACACATACATAACTCTTGAGTAATAATAACACACATACATAACTCTGTAGTAATAATAACACACATACATAACTCTTGAGTAATAATAACACACATACATAACTCTTGAGTAATAATGACACACGTACATAACTCTTGAGTAATAATAACACACATACATAACTCTTGAGTAATAATAACACACATACATAACTCTTGAGTAATAATGACACACATACATAACTCTTGAGTAATAATAACACACATACATAACTTTTGAGAAATAATAACACACATATATCACTTTTGAGTAATAATAACACACATAACTCTTGAGTAATAATAACACACACATAACTATTGAGTAATAATAACACACATATATCACTTTTGAGAAATAATAACACACATATATCACTTTTGAGTAATAATAACACACATAACTCTTGAGTAATAATAACACACACATAACTCTTGAGTAATAATAACACACATACATAACTCTTGAGTAATAATGACACACATACATAACTCTTGAGTAATAATGACACACATACATAACCTGTGAGTAATAATAACACACATACATAACTCTTGAGTAATAATGACACACGTACATAACTCTTGAGTAATAATGACACACATACATAACCTGTGAGTAATAATAACACACATACATAACTCTTGAGTAATAATGACACACGTACATAACTCTTGAGTAATAATGACACACATACATAACTCTTGAGTAATAATAACACACATACATAACTCTTGAGTAATAATAACACACATACATAACTCTTGAGTAATAATGACACACATACATAACTCTTGAGTAATAATAACACACATACATAACTCTTGAGTAATAATAACACACATACATAACTTTTGAGTAATAATGACACACATACATAACTCTTGAGTAATAATGACACACATACATAACTCTTGAGTAATAATAACACACATACATAACTCTTGAGTAATAATGACACACGTACATAACTCTTGAGTAATAATGACACACATATATCACTTTTGAGTAATAATGACACATATACATAACTCTTGAGTAATAATGACACACGTACATAACTCTTGAGTAATAATGACACACATATATCACTTTTGAGTAATAATAACACACATACATAACTCTTGAGTAATAATGACACACGTACATAACTCTTGAGTAATAATGACACACATATATCACTTTTGAGTAATAATGACACACATACATAACTCTTGAGTAATAATGACACACGTACATAACTCTTGAGTAATAATGACACACATATATCACTTTTGAGTAATAATAACACACATACATAACTCTTGAGTAATAATGACACACGTACATAACTCTTGAGTAATAATGACACACATATATCACTTTTGAGTAATAATGACACACATACATAACTCTTGAGTAATAATGACACACGTACATAACTCTTGAGAAATAATAACACACATACATAACTCTTGAGTAATAATAACACACATACATAACTCTTGAGTAATAATGACACACATACATAACTCTTGAGTAATAATAACACACATACATAACTTTTGAGAAATAATAACACACATACATAACTCTTGAGTAATAATAACACACATACATAACTCTTGAGTAATAATAACACACATACATAACTCTTGAGTAATAATAACACACATACATAACTCTTGAGTAATAATAACACACATACATAACTCTTGAGTAATAATGACACACGTACATAACTCTTGAGTAATAATAACACACATACATAACTCTTGAGTAATAATAACACACATACATAACTCTTGAGTAATAATGACACACATACATAACTCTTGAGTAATAATAACACACATACATAACTTTTGAGAAATAATAACAAACATATATCACTTTTGAGTAATAATAACACACATAACTCTTGAGTAATAATAACACACACATAACTATTGAGTAATAATAACACACATATATCACTTTTGAGTAATAATAACACACATACATAACTCTTGAGTAATAATGACACACATACATAACTCTTGAGTAATAATAACACACATACATAACTCTTGCATTATCTGTGTAGTATATGACACACCTACAATAATCTACATGAGTAATAATAACACACATAACTCTTGGTAAATGGACATTAACTCTTGAGTAATAATAACTCAAATACATAACTCTTGAGTAATAATAAACACACATACATAACTCTTGAGTAATAATGAAAATCATACATAACTCGTGAGTAATAATAAACACATACATAACTCTTGAGTAATAATGACACACATACATAACTCTTGAGTAATAATAACACACATACATAACTCTTGAGTAATAATGACACACATACATAACTCTTGAGTAATAATGACACACATACATAACCTGTGAGTAATAATAACACACATACATAACTCTTGAGTAATAATGACACACGTACATAACTCTTGAGTAATAATGACACACATACATAACCTGTGAGTAATAATAACACACATACATAACTCTTGAGTAATAATGACACACGTACATAACTCTTGAGTAATAATGACACACATACATAACTCTTGAGTAATAATAACACACATACATAACTCTTGAGTAATAATAACACACATACATAACTCTTGAGTAATAATGACACACATACATAACTCTTGAGTAATAATAACACACATACATAACTCTTGAGTAATAATAACACACATACATAACTTTTGAGTAATAATGACACACATACATAACTCTTGAGTAATAATGACACACATACATAACTCTTGAGTAATAATAACACACATACATAACTCTTGAGTAATAATGACACACGTACATAACTCTTGAGTAATAATAACACACATACATAACTCTTGAGTAATAATGACACACATACATAACTCTTGAGTAATAATAACACACATACATAACTCTTGAGTAATAATAACACACATACATAACTCTTGAGTAATAATAACACACATACATAACTCTTGAGTAATAATGACACACATACGTAACTCTTGAGTAATAATAACACACATACATAACTCTTGAGTAATAATGACACACATACATAACTCTTGAGTAATAATAACACACATACATAACTCTTGAGTAATAATGACACACGTACATAACTCTTGAGTAATAATGACACACATATATCACTTTTGAGTAATAATGACACACATACATAACTCTTGAGTAATAATGACACACGTACATAACTCTTGAGTAATAATAACACACATACATAACTCTTGAGTAATAATGACACACGTACATAACTCTTGAGTAATAATGACACACATATATCACTTTTGAGTAATAATGACACATATACATAACTCTTGAGTAATAATGACACACGTACATAACTCTTGAGTAATAATGACACACGTACATAACTCTTGAGTAATAATGACACACGTACATAACTCTTGAGTAATAATAACACACATACATAACTCTTGAGTAATAATGACACACGTACATAACTCTTGAGTAATAATGACACACATATATCACTTTTGAGTAATAATGACACATATACATAACTCTTGAGTAATAATGACACACGTACATAACTCTTGAGTAATAATGACACACATATATCACTTTTGAGTAATAATGACACACATACATAACTCTTGAGTAATAATGACACACGTACATAACTCTTGAGTAATAATGACACACATACATAACTCTTGAGTAATAATAACACACATACATAACTTTTGAGAAATAATAACACACATACATAACTCTTGAGTAATAATAACACACATACATAACTCTTGAGTAATAATAACACACATACATAACTCTTGAGTAATAATAACACACATACATAACTCTTGAGTAATAATGACACACATACATAACTTTTGAGAAATAATAACACACATACATAACTTTTGAGTAATAATAACACACATACATAACTCTTGAGTAATAATAACACACATACATAACTCTTGAGTAATAATAACACACATACATAACTCTTGAGTAATAATAACACACATACATAACTCTTGAGTAATAATAACACACATACATAACTCTTGAGTAATAATGACACACGTACATAAATCTTGAGTAATAATAACACACATACATAACTCTTGAGTAATAATAACACACATACATAACTCTTGAGTAATAATGACACACATACATAACTCTTGAGTAATAATAACACACATACATAACTTTTGAGAAATAATAACACACATATATCACTTTTGAGTAATAATAACACACATAACTCTTGAGTAATAATAACACACACATAACTATTGAGTAATAATAACACACATATATCACTTTTGAGTAATAATAACACACATACATAACTTTTGCAAGATTGACACATTTATTTAAACTTCGATTTTTCAATGCAGAGTATACTCGGTATATATATATATATATATATATATATATATATATATATATATATATATATATATATATATATATATATATATATTACTTCAATGCAAGGTATACTCTCCATTACTTAATATTTATTTTTTCAAATTTTGAATTTTGGATTTTCAACTGCCAACTTAT
>OY744555.1:27490168-27510168 GCA_963556195.1 Sepiola atlantica | reverse complement strand
ACGTTTCGTATGGGAGTTTGAATTACCTACTGGGGAGTTTGAATTACTTATTAGACACCATTCTCGAGTGTCTTCGGTCTCTCTGGGCCAATGCTTTTTAGAATAAGGCACTTACAGGATGGACTACGTGCAGGTTAGGTTTAGGGTTTAGGGTTTAGGTTTAGGGTTAGGGTTAGGGTTAAGGTTAGGGTTAGAGTTAGGGTTATGATTAGGGTTAGGGTAAGGTTAGGGTTAAGGTTAGAGTTTAGGTTAGGGTTATGGTTATGGTTATGGTTATGGTTAAGGTTAGGGTTAGGGTAAGGGTTAGGGTTATGATTAGGGTTAGGGTAATGTTAGGGTTAAGATTAGGGTTAGGGTTAGGGTTTAGGGTTAGGGTTAGGGTTAGGGTTAGGGTTAGGGTTAGGGTTTAGATTAGGGCTAGGGTTAGGGTTAGGGTTAGGGTTAGGGTTAAGGTTAGAGTTAGGGTTAAGGTTAGGGTTAGGGTTAGGGTTAAGGTTAGGGTTAGGGTTAGGGTTTAGGTTAGAGTTAGGGTTAGGGTTAGGGTTAAGGTTAGAGTTAGGGTTAGGGTTAGGGTTAGGGTTAAGGTTAGGGTTAAGGTTAGGGTTAGGGTTTAAATTAGGGCTAGGGTTAAGGTTGGTTTAGGGTTAAGGTTAGGGTTAGGGTTAGGATTAGGGTTAGGGTTTATGTTAGAGTTAGGGTTAGGGTTAGGGTTAGGGTTAGGGTTAGGGTTAGGGTTAGGGTTAGGGTTAAGGTTAGAGTTAGGGTTAGGGTTAGGGTTAGGGTTAGGGTTAAGGTTAGGGTTAGGGTTAGGGTTTAAATTAGGGCTAGGGTTAAGGTTGGGTTAGGGTTAAGGTTAGGGTTAAGGTTAGGGTTAGGGTTTGGGTTAAGGTTAGGGTTAGGGTTAGGAAGTGTCATGGAGACGTTAAAGCGGTGTTATGAAACCGACTGGATTTGACGTTGATACAGGCCTACTCGTGTGAATCACTACACACACACATTACCTACTAGACACTATCATGGCGTGTCTTTGGTCTCTCTCTACAAGGGTTTGACGATACTTAACACAACAAGAGACATCCAAACAACAAGAATCCAGAAAAGAGCTCTCGGTTGGAGTCTGTAAATAGCGGGTGATTATATGGCATTTGGAAGAATGTCCCGCCCCAGCAAATGAAAGAAAATGAAACTAAAAACTAAAAAGAGAGTTGAATTACCTACTGGGGAGTTTGAATTACCTACTGGGGAGTTTGAATTACCTACAAGACATCATCCTCGAGTGTTTTCGGTCTCTCTGTACAAGGGTTTGTCAGGACAACCTAACATGAGGATACTTAACACGACAAGTAAACCCTGACTAAATATTAAAAATAACATAGTATTCTAAGCCCAAAATAAGACCCCCTCGACACGGCTATACATTAGCACATACGGGGATTGGCCACCTTTTCCAATTAATGTTACCTCAAATAACAGCACTTAGCTGGATACTCCACCAGACTAGATGAATTCTGGTTCTGGCATCCGGTAAGACCAAGAGACCACAAGAAATATATACTACAACATAAGTAATCGGTCAATTGGGGAGAGGAAAATTAATGTTCGTAACTTCTTTACTAACTCAACGTTTGACAGGTAAAGATAACTTTAATGGAATATTCGAATATCTATGTATCTCACATAGAGATTAAGTGTTAGCCCCAAGAAAGGGACCCCTTGATTTCTGAGAACTTCGACGAAAGTAAAATGTAACAATATGTTGTGGTGGAGTTTATACAAATATCTTCTTCTTTCGTGTGAATCAGATGATTCTGGTGTTGGCATTAGTTTCCCCGATGGTTTTCAAGTTAGACATCTTTCTGGAAACATCCCTAAGTGAAAGTGATACTGTTAAACCGACTGGATTCGAACTTGGAACACCCAGGTCTTCGGTCCGTGTCGTTACCCACTTTTTTCCTCAAGTGGCTTTTAGGCCTTGATACAACTTGACGAATTAGAAAGGTCATACATAGCCGTAATTAGGGGATTTTTTCCTGTCCCAAATTTTATTATTGATATTTATATATATATGTATATCTTAGCCTCAAGAAAATGTTGCTATCAAGTAAATATATTTATTGCTTTTGAAATGTTGGTTCGTGTAAAATTCTAGATCTTCTTTCGTGTGCATCAGATGATTCTGGTGTTGACATTAGTTTCCCCGATGTTTTTCTAATTAGAATTTTTTTTGGAAAGACATCGGGTACTTACGGGAAGGACCACGAGAAGGTTGCCAACATCCCTATGTGAAAGTGGTACTCGAACTTGGAACACCTAGGTCTTCAGTTTGTGTCGATATCCACTTAACCACCGTCACCTCCCACTGACTTTATCCGTTGCTTCGGAGAGGGTTAAAGGTTAAATCAGCTTCTTCTTCTTTCGTGTGAATCAGATGATCATGGTGTTGGCATTAGTTTTCCCGATGGTTTTTTAGTTAGACATATTTCTGGAAAGACATCGGGTACTTACGGGAAGGACCACGAGAAGGTTGCCAACACCCCTAAGTGAAAGTGGTACTGTGGAACCGACTGGATTCGAACTTGGAACATCCAGGTCTTCAGTCCGTGTCGTTATCCACTTAACCACCGTTACCTCCCATATAAATGTTTGAGCGGAGAGAAAAATATGATAGTTAAACAAGCCGCGCATGCGTGGTCCCCCTCTGTATGTGACAGGATGTGGCGAGTGTAAAATGCAATAAATTTGGGCAATTTGGGGCATTTTTGACCCCCATTGTACCCCCTGAGGGCGCGAACCCGAATTTTTCTGAGGTCAATGATGCTCATTTTATATCCAGAACAATTGTCTCTACATTTTGGCCAAGTTTCAGAAAATTGAATGGATGGATTAAACGTTATGGGAGAAAAAGGGTCATTTTTTGCCATTTTGGGGGCGCGAACCAGATTGTTTCCAAGGTCGGCGATACTTATTTTCTATTAGAAACAATTGCCTCCACATTTTGGCCAAGTTTCAGAGAAATTGAATGGATGGATGAAAAGTTATGGGGCAAAACATGTCAATTTTTGTCATTTTGGGGTATTTTGACCCCTCTGGAGGTGCTAACCAGAATTTTTTTTCAAAAATCGGAGAATGTCACTTTCTAACCTGACCAAAGTTACAACTTCATGCAAAATTTCAGAGAAATTCAATGGATGGTTGCGGAGAAAAATCCGGACGGACGGAAATACCTTAAAACATAGGTCTCCCGATTTTATAAATCGGGGGACCAATAAAAAAGTTGTTTTAGCATTAGGATTATTCATTAGAAGTTAATAATGAAGGGAAAAAAATATGTAATGAATCGTACAGTAGGGGGGGGGGGGTTCTTTTTCTTTCTCCTTTTGCCTTTTCCTTGTTTTTGTCTTTTTTTTCCGGAGGATAACAACTCTATATTATCACATCCCTGAATATCACCTTCTAAACATATTATTTTAATTTTTTTTCATGGAAATCGCTCCAGACAAGGCACGAAGCTACTTGATGCAAAGAGCTTACAAGAACGAAATATGATTATCGCAAAGACAAGAGATGCCTATTGGGTTTAGTCTTGAAAAGACCAAGGCTATAGGTAGGAGAAAAACAGTCAGCAGGAAGATAATTCCACAAGCCTGCAGTTCTCGGCAAGAAACTATTGGAATAGGAAGATGTACTACAATGAGGTATCAAAACAGCGAATTGATGGAGACCACTAGACCAACGAGTCAAACGAGCTGAAACAAAGGAAGCAGAGGTATCAAAACAGCGAATTGATGAAGACCACTAGACAAACGAGTCAAACGAGCTGAAACAAAGGAAGGATAGGTATCAAAACAGCGAATTGATGGAGACCACTAGACCAACGAGTCAAACGAGCTGAAACAAAGGAAGCAGAGGTATCAAAACAGCGAATTGATGAAGACCACTAGACCAACGAGTCAAACGAGCTGAAACAAAGGAAGCATAGGTATCAAAACAGCGAATTGATGGAGACCACTAGACCAACGAGTCAAACGAGCTGGAACAAAAAAAGCAAAGAATGAGTGAGACTAGCAACATCACGTCTGTGAGAGAGAGGGTGCAGAGAAGAAGAAAGGGTGGGGCCAATTAAAGTACAGATACATGTCTGCACCTTATCAAGAACCCTCAAATGGGACAGAGATTCGCCAACCCAAATATGACAACAGTACTCCATACATGGTCTGATGGTAGATTTGTAGAGATAGAGAATAGCCTCAGGTGTGAGAAAGTGTTTGGAGCGATAGAGAGAAACGACTTTACGTGAAGCAGAAAGAGCAAGGGATCATGTATATGGAATACACAGTTGGGTGTAGGTTGCTAAAGGTTACGACAATGAACACATGCAATAATAGTATTTATAGAAAAGACTGAAACTAGGAACATCACGTCTGAGAGAGAGAGTGCAGAAAGAAAGAACGGGTGGAGCCAATCAAATTATAGATACGTTTCTGCACCTTATCAAGAACCCTCAAATGGGACAGAGATTCACCAGCCCAAATATGACAACAGTACTCCATACATGGTCTGATTGCAGATTTGTAGAGATAGAGAATAAGCTCAGGTGTGAGAAGGTGTTTGGAGCGATAGAGAGAACCGACTTTACGAGAAGCAGAAATAGCAATTGATCTAAGGTATGAAACCCAACAACGATTTGATGAGAGAGAAAGGCCAAGCAGTTTCAGAGTCGATTTCTCCTCAAGAGCAGAGCCATTCATGAGAATCCCAGGAAAAAAGGGACACGTCTACGATTGAAAGTATTTAAATTTAAATTACTATAATTATGGGCTCTATGGGTCAAAATTCCAGCATACATTTAATATTAACTTGTTTTTAACGCCAATTCGTAGTTAAAGTAAAATAAATTGTTTTGGACTATTAAAATAATTTCCAACGCTATTGAAAATGTTTACCCATTCATTTATTTATTTATTTTATCTGAATTCATGTTTTGAAACATGACGTAAATCATAAAACTATGATGTTATACCAAAGCTATAATTATTTTGTCAAGGTAATGTTTTAAGCTCTATTTATAAGAAAGTCCTGATAGCTCAGTTAGTAGAACATCAGTTATAAGATCTCGAGGATTCGGTTTCGATTTCTGTCCATGGCATCTGCTTTATTTGTCGGAGATTTGCTATTAATGCAATACATTTTTTTATTTTTAAAAGTCTTTCAGATCTCTGATATTTCGGAATGAGACTAATTCCGTAATATATGTATAACAAAAATTTTGACGGACCGACAGACAGATAACATGTCTATTTCTATAATATATCATGCTATATCATGTTCGATAGATTTTATTATGCAAATGCAAGTATCGTTGACGTCGCAGGCCGGATCGGGCTAGTGGGCTGTAGTTTGGTAACCCTTTAATATCTTTAATTAATAAAAGGTTATTGACTAGGACAAATGATGTTGCTAATCTGGAAGAACATCCCACCAGCTGACTTCACCAAGGAGAGAGTGGTCAACCATCAATAGATTCAGGACTGGACATGGCCCGTGCTTGGCCAGCCTTCACAGATGGGGCAGCAGCCCATCCCCACTGTGCGCTTGTGGAGAGGAGCAGACAATAGAGCACATCATTGAAGTCTGCCCTCTCCAACGACTGAGAGGAGGATTAGCCACCCTCCACACAGCAGACCAGGAGGCTACTGCGTGGCTGAAGGACAAACGAGACAAAAAGAAGTCCTGAGAGCACATCGGCCGAAGTTGAAAACATGTAAATAACGTATAATTCGGATTATTCACACAACGTTTCGGCCGATGTAACTTCCGACCTTCTTCAGGTGCGTTTCGTCGAACTCAAGATCTTGAAAATGAGACTGAAACGCCTCCAAAATACCTGCGTTTGTGGTCACGGTTCGTCTATCCGGCAATGTGACACGTGCGAAATGTCGGTCCGTAGCACGTCGACGCTCCTCTGCGCGCAATTCAGGTGCCATATTTGTAGCTTTCTGGGGCATTCTTTTTAACCTAGCCCTAACTACTGAAGCCTGGTACTCCTTGCTAGCCAAAAAGGCCAGCTTCGCCTTAATTATCATTACGCTAGTGCTATCCCTCGCCTCCACCGCCCGATCCAATCTAGCTTTTAGTGTCGCTTTTTCTGCTGTAGATTCTAGGTTGAGTCGTCGGCTAAAGTCAACAGAAAAAAAAACCTAATTACTTTCTTAAGTTTAATCCACCATTTATTCCAATATATCACCTTAGTTTCCACCCACGAGGGTAGCTTGTTCTCGTTCCATCAGCCATGATCGAGTATTGATTTACTCCTCTCCAGGAGTTAGGCACAAGGCCAGTTTTTATCTTACTCCCACAAGTAAGATGTGACCCAAGGTCGGGTCGGGAAAGTGGGGTTTAAAAATTGCCTGGGAAGCCCCGTCGGCATTCCCCAGTAGGGGCGCCTCAGACAGTAAGCCTGGGAGGGTTGACCTCCTAGAACTGCACAGGACAGGCGTGCAGTATCCATCGGAACAGATACTACACTTTGATCTTAGCCAAAAGGCCAAGTAATTCGTAATTGTGTTCGTAGTATCGTCCGCACTGTGGATTTAACCTTTAACCCCCAGAAGACTGTAACTTAGAACTTATTATATATTAGTACTTATCCGTTGCGCCCATAGAAGGTCGAAGGTTACATCGACTGAAATCCTTCCAAGATGAGAGCAATATTGCGAATAATCCAAATAATACAAATTATCAATCGTCAACTCAAAAATTTCGAAACATTTAAATAACGCACAAAAAACTCTCCATTCGTTCGAAGATATGATATTTCCGCCGCCATATTTAAAATTCTTCCTACGTTTTATAGAAAAAAAAACAAACCAAACAACGACATGCTTCTTTGCTTGTTTATTTTTTTTTGAAATTTTTGTTGTTCGCCATTTTGACATCGTTCCAAGGCAACGCGCCAACTGATAATATTTTCCGATTCAAATTACAGACTAGCTTTCAGCCATTTTTTTTTCGTGTCTACACAAACTACACGAGTCAATTAGAGACCGTCAAGATGTTCCTGTCAGTGGGTCAGGCCAAAGAGTTGGAAACTTCTTTTGACGCGCCAAAAAATTAATTACTACGAATTGATAATTCACCAAACATGAAGATATTTTCCAAAAAGTTATTATCAAATTTATGTAATTTAAAAACTAGTTTTTAAAAAAATAATTCTATGCATGGATTTTATTTTATTTTATTATATATATATATATATATATATATATATATATATATATATATATATATATATAAGTACAATAATTTTATTTTATTATATATGTATATATATATATAAGTATAATAATTTTATTTTATTATATATGTATATATATATATAAGTATAATAATTTTATTTTATTATATATATATAGTATAATAATTGTATACAATATATAACTAATTTAAGTTTGATAATTACTCTCTTTGTCTCTCTGAATCTCTCTCTCTCTTTGTCTCTTTTTCTCTGTATATAAAGAAAGACAGAGAGAGAGAGAGAGAAAGAGAAAAAGAGACAGTGGGAAAGAGAGAGGGAAAAGAGAGAAAGAGTCAGAAATAGTGAGAGAGAGAGAGAGAAAGACAGAGTAAGAAATAAAGAGAGAGAGAGTCATATATATATATATATATATATATATATATATATATATATATAGAGAGAGAGAGAGAGAGAGAGAGATAAAGAGAAAAAAAGTCAGAGATATATAGAGAGAGAGATAGAAAGAGAAAGAGAGAGAGAGAGAGAGAGAAAGAGAGAGAAAGAAAGAGAGAGAGAGAAAGAAAGAGAGAGAGAGAGAAAGAGAGAGAGAAAGAGAGAGAAAGAGAGAGAAAGAAAGAGAGAGAGAGAAAGAAAGAGAGAGAGAGAGAGGATGAGAAAGAGAAACAGAGGAAGAGAGAGAGAAAGAGAGAGATAGAAAGAGAGAGAAAGAGAGAGAAAGAGAAAAAGAAAGAGAGAGGAAGAAAGAGAGAGAGAGGATGAGAAAGAGAAACAGAGGATAAGAGAGAGAAAGAGAGAGAATGAGAAAGAAAGAGAAAGAGAGAAAGAGAGGAAGAGAGAGAGAGAGAAAGAAAGAGAGAGAAAGTACGAGAGAGAGAGAAAGAGAGAGAGAAATAAACAGAGAGAGAGAGAAAGAAAGAAAGAGAGATAGGGGAAGAGAGAGAAAAAGAGAGAGATAGATAAAGAGAGAGAAAGAGAGAGAAAGAAAGAGAAAGAGAGAGAAAGAGAAAGAGAGAGAGGAAGAAAGAGAGAGAGAACGAGAAAGAGAAAGAGAGAAAGAAAGAGAAAGAGAAAGAGAGAGAGAGAGAGAGAGAGAGAGAGAGAAAGAGAGAGAGTGAGTCAGCTTTTGGAGTAAATAGTTAAGCTCTTCACATTGGCTAAATATATATTTCTATTATATTTCATATTACTTTGGAGCCAGTTTTTGTACAAAATATGTAATTGTATTTATTTTTCAATAGCACTTTGTGTTCGATAGCAACTATTATATAAAATGGGCTACAAAAATGGAAAAAAAACAATAAATAAATAAAAAATGAATGAAAATAAAAAAATAAGAATTTTTGTTTTTTTTTAACAAAAATTATTTGTAGTAGAATTTTACAAAAGTATTTTGGAATAATGCACGTTTCAAAAAAAAATGGATTTGTTCTTTTATTTTTACATAATCTGCTGCTTTGATTCGGGAACCGAGTAAACAGTTTTAGCAATTTTAGAAATGCGTGTTCCGTGTGTGCATTGTTATGCGCATGTTTATAATCACTTCCGGTCCGGAAGTCACGACGAGCGGGTGAAAGTTCTATAGCAGGTCACGTCTTTACCAACGGCTTCTAAAGTCTGCATGAAAGAAAAGATAATGAAAAATAGTGTTAGATTTACAAATAGTAGTAACAACATTAAAAAAAGAGGATATATATATTATATATATATATATATATATATATATATATATATATATATATATATATATATATATATATATATATATTATTGCTAATTTAACCCTGAAGAATAATGATGATAGTTAAATGTTTACTGGAAAAAAAAGTTTTTAACAAAGGAAAACAATTGTTTCGGCTAAAACTAAAGGATATTGTTTTCGAAAGTTTTTGAAGTATTTCAAAATATGTACTTTTAATATATATATTGTTGTGGTGGCAACCACTCATTTGCATATACGAATAACGTTACACTATAAATGGCAAGCCTAGGTTGGCCTTAGTGTGTGTTACCTAAATGCCACCGGAAGTGACGCCGAAGAGCGTACATGTCCTCCCACCAAGACTCACTGACTCGACACCTTCATTTGTACATACTGTAACTATACCTTTTCTTTAATACACTTATTATTGCATTCTCCTTGGTGTTTGCGTCTTCATTGTATTCCTCACTAATTATTGTTCAACCTTGCAACCACAACATATATATATATATATATATATATATATATATATATATATATATATATATATATATATATATATGTATATATATATATGTGTGTTTTGTCTTGTATATATAGATGTACATATTCTATAAAATCATAAAATACATCTCTCTATATATATAATCTATAAAATGTATGTATGTATATATATATATTTATACATATATAAATATAAATATACATATATTTATATATATATACATATATTTATATATACATATATATATGCATATATATATATATATATACATATATACATATATATACATATATATATGTATACATATATAATATATATATATATATAGATATGTATATATACATATGTACACGTATTCTCATGTATATATATACATATATATATACATATATACACGTATATACATATATATACATATACATATGTATATATATATACATATACATATATCAAGGGAGGCGCGAGAGCGCTCTATCCCTTAATAGACTTCAAAAACGACCTATGCTAGAAATCTCATTTCTTTGATCAGTCATAACTCAAAAACCAATAAACCAAATTAGTTAAAACTTTGCACAAAATTTTCATTTGATAGGTTCTATAAGTGTGTAGAATTTCAGCATCATTAGTCAAGGCAACCCAGAGATCCAGAAAGGTCAGGAGTGATTTTGTGTTATCCGTGTGTACGTACGTACGTACGTACGTGTGTGCCACCCTGTATCTTATCAACTATTTGATGGATTCAGCTGAGTTTTGGCAGAGATAGAGGTTCTAGGGTGTAGTTGATGGCATTTTCATTTCAGTTTACTATATACCTTAGTTTTCCAGAAAATTAAAAAAAAACCTTAAAAATTACCATTGTCTTTAGGCATAGCCTTTACAAAAGTAGTGACATTCCATAAAAAATGCGAGTACATTGAAATCATATGCCCTTAATAGGATTAAGATAAAAATTCATATACACTAAATTTACAAAAGCTAGGAAATGCCCAAATGTTTACACTTTTATTGTCATTAAAGGTATGACTACATATCAACCAAACCATTACATTATCACATCACTACAACATAAATCTCTATGCATAGGTGGATTAAGTGTGTGAGGTGCGCTGAAGAAAAATTCCTACCAGTAAAATACATAGCCCTGTTGTGCTCGCATACCCTTAATGACAATAAAAGTGTAAAAATTTGAGAATTTCCTTGCTTTTGTACATTTAGTGTATATGAATTTTCATCTTAATCCTATTAAGGGCACATGATTTCAGTATACTGGCAATTTTTCATGGAATATACATATATACTTATACACATACATATATACACATATATATGCATATACATATATACATATACATACACATATACATATATATATGTATATTAATATACATATATAAATACATATATATATGTATATTAATATACATATATATACATATATATGTATATATATACATAAATATATACATATATATGTATATATATACATAAATATATACATATATATGTATATATATACATAAATTTATACATATATATGTGTATAATATTTATATATATACATATGTATACACGTGTATATACATATATATACATATATATATACATATATATACACATATTTATATACATATATATATATATATATATATTTATTTACATATATATATATTATTTACGTATATATATATTTATATACATATATATATATTTATTTACATATATTTATACATATATATACATATATACATATATATATACATATATATATAAACATATATATATATACATATATATATATATATATCTCTTTAAGTATAATATTTTTTAAATCAACAATTGTGCAATTTAAATGAAAAATTCATTTTTTGTTGTTTTTAGCATATTATTCATCAGCTATTCTCGGAAATTATCGTACATATAAGCTCTGTTTGATTTTAAATCTTAATTATTGAGCTGCAATACATACTTGTATCATTGAAATGTGGGGTGCTTCATTTTTTATACTAATATAATTTAATCGATCTTTGTCTCTTAACTTGACTTTCTTTAAGAAGATATATATATATATATATATATATATATATATATATATATATATATATATATATCCCGCAAGACCGATAAACATTAATGTAACTGAAACTAAAGACATGTTTTTTAATGTAATTATTACGCAATTTACTCGAACAAAACGTTCTTAAAAGAATGAAGAATATATTCAAGCATATGTTCGTTCAGTGTCTGTAAGGTCGAGGAAGGGGAGTGAAAGAAATATAGAATTACTCATGTTTTAAGTTTATTGATTAATTATTTTACTGTTTTCTTGAATATTTGTAAATGCGAGTATTATCATTGACGCTTCAATCGTTATTTCTGACGTCATGTCTTGTTAAATGTCACCGACTTCCTTTTGTAATAATCATGCGGGATCGATCTCTTGGGTTGTTCGTCACGTTTGTCTAAAACGTTTCCTGTTTTTCCAACATAATTGTCATACATATCTCAGCAATATGCACTAGCTAATATAAACTAGTAAACATACCCACGTCAACATTTGGGATCGTGTGTCATATTTACAGGAAAACTTGTAAATATAGGTATGGACCTCTTTCAAAAAGAAGTGCCAATCACTATATGTTTATCACTCACCTTTGAGCCCTACTGTAGTGAAGAAATATCTTTGTTCAGGTTGAAGAGAATCAAGAACGAACGGAGAAGCACTTTGGGAAAAGATATGCTAAATAATTTAACATCAGCGAGCATTGAACAGGAACTCTTGCGTGAGATTGCCATTCCCGATATCATAAAATCGTTCTCCCATGCCACATCTAGAAATTGTCGCCCATAAGTTTTATATTATATGTCATTTCTGTGTCTCTTATTACCGATTACAGTAATCATACAATGCTCAACGGCCAATATATGCGCCATTTGAATAAATGTTCGTTTTGATATTATTAAGGTCAAAGCTGAACACATCTCACCCTTCTCTAATTCTGTACTGTTGAATTTGCATTCAAACACTTTGCCCCCCCCCCCCACACGTTTGTGGGGTTGGATGTAGGGGTTGGATGTAATAGTGCCAGTTGTCTCTTACAACGATGTATAATCCGCCTGTCAATCGTCAAAACAGACCGGTTTCAATCTCAGCTGGACGTACATTGAAACAATCTGCATGTGGATGACTATATATTTCAAAATTTATTTCAATTAGCTTATACACACACACCCACATATATATTTACAAAGTAAAATTCCTCCTTGATTATCAGCTAATTCCCTATGGCCGAGGGGTTAACGCTCTTGACTGCGAATCAGTGGCGATTTGTGATCGGATTTCGAGCCCGCCGACCGTTGAGAATTAACTGAAGATTGCGTTAGCATGAAACTTCGATGTCTGTAGGTAATAAATAATTAATATTTATTTATGAATATTATTATAAGCCCCATTCACTAAAGGCCGGGCACTCTGAGTGAGTTTAATAACAAGCAGTACAAATAGCTTCATGCAACATCAAAACACAGTTTGTTGATCACTTTCAACTGCTCGTGTAAATGGAAGCTCAAATAAGATCCACTTGACACGGCTATATAGAAATGGAAGCTCAAATAAGATCCACTTGACACGGCTATATAGAAATGGAAGCTCAAATAAGATCCACTTGACACGGCTATATAGAAATGGAAGCTCAAATAAGATCCACTTGACACGGCTATATAGAAATGGAAGCTCAAATAAGATCCACTTGACACGGCTATATAGAAATGGAAGCTCAAATAAGATCCACTTGACACGGCTATATAGAAATGGAAGCTCAAATAAGATCCACTTGACACAGCTATATAGAAATGGAAGCTCAAATAAGATCCACTTGACACGGCTATATAGAAATGGAAGCTCAAATAAGATCCACTTGACACGGCTATATAGAAATGGAAGCTCAAATAAGATCCATTTGACACGGCTATATAGAAATGGAAGCTCAAATAAGATCCACTTAACACGGCTATATAGAAATGGAAGCTCAAATAAGATCCACTTGACACGGCTATATAGAAATGGAAGCTCAAATAAGATCCACTTGACACGGCTATATAGAAATTGAAGGTCAACCAAGATCCACTTGACACGGCTAGATAGAAATGGAAGCTCAAATAAGATCCACTTGACACGGCTATATAGAAATGGAAGCTCAAATAAGATCTACTTGACACGGCTATATAGAAATGGAAGCTCAAATAAGATCCACTTGACACGGCTATATAGAAATGGAAGCTCAAATAAGATCTACTTGACACGGCTATATAGAAATGGAAGCTCAAATAAGATCCACTTTACACGGCTATATAGAAATGGAAACTACAAAAAAGATCCACTTGACACGGCTATATAGAAATGGAAGCTCAAATAAGATCCACTTGACACGGCTATATAGAAATGGAAGCTCAAATAAGATCCACTTGACACGTCTATATAGAAATGGAAGCTCAAATAAGATCCACTTGACACAGCTATATAGAAATGGAAGCTCAAATAAGATCCACTTGACACGGCTATATAGAAATGGAAGCTCAAATAAGATCCACTGTACACGGCTATATAGAAATGGAAGCTCAAATAAGATCCACTTAACACGGCTATATAGAAATGGAAGCTCAAATAAGATCCACTTGACACGGCTATATAGAAATGGAAGCTCAAATAAGATCCACTTGACACGGCTATATAGAAATGGAAGCTCAAATAAGATCCACTTGACACGGCTATATAGAAATGGAAGCTCAAACAAGATCCACTTGACACGGCTATATAGAAATGGAAGCTCAAATAAGATCCACTTGACACGGCTATATAGAAATGGAAGCTCAAATAAGATCTACTTGACACGGCTATATAGAAATGGAAGCTCAAATAAGATCCACTTGACACGGCTATATAGAAATGGAAGCTCAAATAAGATCCACTTGACACGGCTATATAGAAATGGAAGCTCAAATAAGATCCACTTGACACGGCTATATAGAAATGGAAGCTCAAATAAGATCCACTTGACACGGCTATATAGAAATGGAAGCTCAAATAAGATCCACTTGACACGGCTATATAGAAATGGAAGCTCAAATAAGATCCACTTGACACGGCTATATAGAAATGGAAGCTCAAATAAGATCCACTTGACACGGCTATATAGAAATGGAAGCTCAAATAAGATCCACTTGACACGGCTATATAGAAATGGAAGCTCAAATAAGATCCACTTGACACGGCTATATTGAAATGGAAGCTCAAATAAGATCCACTTGACACGGCTATATAGAAATTGAAGGTCAACCAAGATCCACTTGACACGGCTAGATAGAAATGGAAGCTCAAATAAGATCCACTTGACACGGCTATATAGAAATTGAAGGTCAACCAAGATCCACTTGACACGGCTAGATAGAAATGGAAGCTCAAATAAGATCCACTTGACACGGCTATATAGAAATGGAAGCTCAAATAAGATCTACTTGACACGGCTATATAGAAATGGAAGCTCAAATAAGATCCACTTGACACGGCTATATAGAAATGGAAGCTCAAATAAGATCCACTTGACACGGCTATATAGAAATGGAAGCTCAAATAAGATCCACTTGACACGGCTATATAGAAATGGAAACTCAAAAAAGACCTACTTGACACGGCTATATAGAAATGGAAGCTCAAATAAGATCCACTTGACACGGCTATATAGAAATGGAAGCTCAAATAAGATCCACTTGACACGGCTATATAGAAATGGAAGGTCAACCAAGATCCACTTGACACGGCTAGATAGAAATGGAAGCTCAAATAAGATCCACTTGACACGGCTATATAGAAATGGAAGCTCAAATAAGATCTACTTGACACGGCTATATAGAAATGGAAGCTCAAATAAGATCCACTTGACACGGCTATATAGAAATGGAAGCTCAAATAAGATCTACTTGACACGGCTATATAGAAATGGAAGCTCAAATAAGATCCACTTTACACGGCTATATAGAAATGGAAACTACAAAAAAGATCCACTTGACACGGCTATATAGAAATGGAAGCTCAAATAAGATCCACTTGACACGGCTATATAGAAATGGAAGCTCAAATAAGATCCACTTGACACGTCTATATAGAAATGGAAGCTCAAATAAGATCCACTTGACACAGCTATATAGAAATGGAAGCTCAAATAAGATCCACTTGACACGGCTATATAGAAATGGAAGCTCAAATAAGATCCACTGTACACGGCTATATAGAAATGGAAGCTCAAATAAGATCCACTTAACACGGCTATATAGAAATGGAAGCTCAAATAAGATCCACTTGACACGGCTATATAGAAATGGAAGCTCAAATAAGATCCACTTGACACGGCTATATAGAAATGGAAGCTCAAATAAGATCCACTTGACACGGCTATATAGAAATGGAAGCTCAAACAAGATCCACTTGACACGGCTATATAGAAATGGAAGCTCAAATAAGATCCACTTGACACGGCTATATAGAAATGGAAGCTCAAATAAGATCTACTTGACACGGCTATATAGAAATGGAAGCTCAAATAAGATCCACTTGACACGGCTATATAGAAATGGAAGCTCAAATAAGATCCACTTGACACGGCTATATAGAAATGGAAGCTCAAATAAGATCCACTTGACACGGCTATATAGAAATGGAAGCTCAAATAAGATCCACTTGACACGGCTATATAGAAATGGAAGCTCAAATAAGATCCACTTGACACGGCTATATAGAAATGGAAGCTCAAATAAGATCCACTTGACACGGCTATATAGAAATGGAAGCTCAAATAAGATCCACTTGACACGGCTATATAGAAATGGAAGCTCAAATAAGATCCACTTGACACGGCTATATAGAAATGGAAGCTCAAATAAGATCCACTTGACACGGCTATATTGAAATGGAAGCTCAAATAAGATCCACTTGACACGGCTATATAGAAATTGAAGGTCAACCAAGATCCACTTGACACGGCTAGATAGAAATGGAAGCTCAAATAAGATCCACTTGACACGGCTATATAGAAATTGAAGGTCAACCAAGATCCACTTGACACGGCTAGATAGAAATGGAAGCTCAAATAAGATCCACTTGACACGGCTATATAGAAATGGAAGCTCAAATAAGATCTACTTGACACGGCTATATAGAAATGGAAGCTCAAATAAGATCCACTTGACACGGCTATATAGAAATGGAAGCTCAAATAAGATCCACTTGACACGGCTATATAGAAATGGAAGCTCAAATAAGATCCACTTGACACGGCTATATAGAAATGGAAGCTCAAATAAGATCCACTTGACACGGCTATATAGAAATGGAAGCTCAAATAAGATCCACTTGACACGGCTATATAGAAATGGAAGCTCAAATAAGATCCACTGTACACGGCTATATAGAAATGGAAGCTCAAATAAGATCCACTTAACACGGCTATATAGAAATGGAAGCTCAAATAAGATCCACTTGACACGGCTATATAGAAATGGAAGCTCAAATAAGATCCACTTGACACGGCTATATAGAAATGGAAGCTCAAATAAGATCCACTTGACACGGCTATATAGAAATGGAAGCTCAAACAAGATCCACTTGACACGGCTATATAGAAATGGAAGCTCAAATAAGATCCACTTGACACGGCTATATAGAAATGGAAGCTCAAATAAGATCCACTTGACACGGCTATATAGAAATGGAGGCTCAAATAAGATCCACTTGACACGGCTATATAGAAATGGAAGCTCAAATAAGATCCACTTGACACGGCTATATAGAAATGAAAGCTCAAATAAGATTCACTTGACACGGCTATATAGAAATGGAAGCTCAAATAAGATCCACTTGACACGGCTATATACAGGCTCATTCGAGGAATCGTGCACCTTCTACAAGTGATGTTACCTTAGTTCGATATTCCATTAGACTAGATTAATTCTTGTCCTTGAATATAGTAAGACCAAGAGACCACAAGAAACATATACTACAGGGTGGGCCAAAATAAGGGTCCTATCTTTAAATTTGAATAACTTGAATTTGAATAACTTTCTACAAAATAAAAGTTAAACTCACCAAACTTTATGTGTGTGTAGACTGACCCTTCCGAGATTTTTTTGAAATAAACAAAACAAATTTTAGCCGAAAAACACTTCTTAAAACTTACAAAAATTAAAGTATTGTTTTTTACACTGTTTTGAGTTTTTTTAAGCAAAAATAATGTTTTCTAAATGAGGGTACGTTCCTTAGGGCTAATACGGCTCATGCTTGCTTCGGAAGGGGTCCTTTACTTATTCTAAAAAAAAAAATTAAAAAAATCAATAAATAAAAAAGTTATGAATTTTTAAAAATAGGACCCTTATTTTTGCCCACCCTGTATATATATATACATTTAACTGATTAATTGGGGAGAGGAAAATTAATGAACCATTTAACAACAATGAAATATATTTCCGACAAAAAGTGATGCTTTTTGTTGAATAATCGTGTTTGTGTAGGTTTTATCTTTATTAAATGTAGCGTGTAAATTATTTACGGAGCTGGGAATTGTGGCTTTACTTACGCATAGCATCGTTCCATCTGCTTGGACTTGTCGGGTGATGATGGAATCGACTTCGCCATTTTGTGTGGCTTTTTGTCTTTCCCGCAGACCGGCACCGCCGTCCACCAGTTCGAAGGTTGACTAGAAGAAACAAAACAAAAAAATATATACATGTCTGTAGGTAATAAATCATTAATATTTATTTATAAATATTATTAAAAGCCCCCCTTTACTAAGGCCGGCCACTCTGAGTGAGTTTAATAACAAGCAGTACCACTAGCTTCATTGCGAGATCCAACACAGTTTGTTGTTGTAGATCACTATTCGCTGCTCGTTGTAAAATACCCGCCGACTTTGTATTTACAAAGTTAAATTCCTCCTTAATTCTAAGCTAATTTGTGGTGGCCAACGGAAAACGCTCTTGACTGCGATTACGTGGCGATTTGTGATCGGAGTTCGCGCCCGCAACCGTAAAATTAACTTCCTGCACTTAGGATTGCGTAAGCATGAAAATTCGATGACTGTAGGTAAGAAATAATTAATATTTATTTATATATATATATATATATATATATATTTTTGAAGCATCCAAATGAAATTTAATAAGGAGTGAGGTAAAATAAAATACCTTTAAAGCATGTTAAAGATGCGATATTAATTTTAAAATAAAAAATAAAAATCGAAACCGATTTTTTTTTAATAAACTTCCCTTTTTAGTTTATAGTAATATTAATATTTCGCCAAAAATTGGCTTTTTCAATGTGTTTGTAGATCCTGATCTTATTGGATTGCCGGCCTCCGCTGGTGCAAACCATATATATATATATATATATATATATATATATATATATATATATATATATATATATATATATATATTTAAATTCCCGAAACAGTTTTTCATGGTAAACAACTGATGATCCCTTAAAATAGTGTTAGAAACCAACTAATATAATAACTGTAAAAAATAAATTGACTTACATGAGTGATTTTCCACTGAAAGACTTGGGACTTTAAGTTTATTTTCTTAAGATTTTTTTTTATATAGTTTTAATGGTTGAGAAACTTCCGAGACTATATATATATATATATATATATATATATATATATATATATATATATATATATATATATATATATATATATATATATATATATATATATAAAGAGACTGGAAGTACGCTTGGCAGGATTATCTCATGATACCAAAGTTGCTGGATCATTCTACCACTACAAAAATAGTTGAATCATTCTACCACCCCTCAAAAATATGTGGATCATTCTACCACCCCTCAAAAATAGTTGGATCATTCTACCACCCCTCAAAATTAGTTAGATCATTCTACCACTACAAAAATAGTTGGATCATTCTACCACCCCCAAAATTAGTTGGATCATTCTACCACCCCCAAAATTAGTTGGATCATTCTACAACTCCAAAAATTAGATGGATCATTCTACCACTACAAACATAGTTGGATCATTCTACCACCCCCAAAATAAGTTAGATCATTCTACCACCCCTCAAAATTAGTTGGATGATTCTACCACCCCTCAAAAATAGTTGGATCATTCTACCACCCCCAGAGTTAGTTGGATCATTCTACCACCCCCAAAATTAGTTGGATCATTCTACCACCCCTCAAAAACAGTTGGATCATTCTACCACCCCCAAAATTAGTTGGATCATTCTACCACTCCAAAAATTAGTTGGATCATTCTACCACTCCAAAAAAATCGTTGGATCATTTTACCACTCCAAAAAAATAGTTGGATCATTCTACCACTCCAAACAAATAGTTGGATCATTCTACCACCCCAAACAAATAGTTGGATCATTCTAAAAAAGTGGAAAAGCCAAAATTCAGCATTTGAAAAAATATTAAGTAATTAAGAGTGAGAAAAAGTTCGTGTAAAAAAGATATGGGGTTTGTCCAGTTG
>OY744555.1:27477668-27485168 GCA_963556195.1 Sepiola atlantica | reverse complement strand
AGCCAGGCTTTTCAAAGATCAAAATCTTATCATCAGAGGAAGTCGCTGGGATAGATAAGTTGGCAATGGCCAAGATTTAAAATTTGAAAAAATGAAATAAAATAAAAGTTGTAGGGAAAGAAACGTAGGGCAAAACTGTGCCAGGGTGCAAGCAAATGTTCGATTGCCAAAAAGTCCGGTGTCGAAGAGTCCAGCGGAGAGGATACGATGTAGATAGGTAGGTCGTTAGAGGCACGAGAAGTAATGAGAGAGGTTTCAAAGTTAAATTCCAAGAAGCCACAACTTATGTGTGTGTGTATGTGTGTATGTGTGTGAGCTTCCGAGACCTGCCCGAACGTTGACGACGCGAAGTCACGGAAACGCGGGTCGTCCTCTATAACAGTATCCACAAATCTTTTCCGCTTACACCGGCGTTGCTTCCAGCCGTCTTGGACGCCATGCCATTGGACTCAAGCAATGACGTTTCGGGAGAGGTGCGGTTAGAAGTTACGCAACCCTGTCTCACTGTAGTCTCCCTGCTCAAGCGACATTTACAAGGGCTATCCATTGTCTCTCAACATTGAAAGTAGGTCATTATATATTGTGATTAATATGGATATTTATGTGTATATAAGTATACACACACACACACATATATATATATATATATATATACATATATATATATATATATACATATATATATATATATATATATATATATATATATATATATATGGAAAATGAAAAAAAAAATCAAAATTATTTATATATTCGTCAACGTTTCGTTTTTGATTTCTATATATCATTATTTTTTTTATCTATCTGTTTATCTATCAAGCCCGGAAGAAAGTACAATAGACTAATGGGCGCAGATACACCCACTTGACCAGAAGGATAACATCCGGATGGTTGAAACAGAGGTCTCCTCCACGTAGCTGGAATTATAGCATCCAGTTGTATAACGCAGAGGTAGCTGTAAAAGAGATCTGCAGACGTAGCAGATGGAAAACAATACATAGCTTAAAGCTAAGTTCCATAGGAGATGTAACTACATTGAATGCGTAGGCGAAATCCCGGAATAGGCGTTGCAGTCGAAGATGCGCGGATGCCCAAAACTGTTATATCGACCGGCACGAATTGAGATCCAGATAAATTTTGGTCAATTCTTATGCATTCTCTACAAATATTATATTTTTATACAAAAGTATGTGATGCTGATGCTGATGATGATGGTGGTGGTTGTGGTGATGGTAATGATGATGATGATGATGATGATGATGATGATGATGGTGATGGTGATGGTAATGGTGATGGTGGTGGTGGTGATGATGATGATGATGATGATGATGGTGGTGATGATGATGATGATGATGGTGGTGATGATGATGATGATGATGGTGGTGATGATGATGATGATGATGATGATGATGGTGGTGGAGATGATGATGATGATGATGATGATGATGACGGTGATGATGATGATGGTGATGATGGTGGTGATGACGGTGATGATAATGATGATGGTTGTGGTGGTGGTGATGATGGTGATGATGATGATGATGATGATGATGATGATGACGGTGATGACGATGATGATGATGATGATGATGGTGGTGATGATGATGACGGTGATGACGATGATGATGATGATGATGATGGTGGTGATGATGATGATGATGGTGATGATGACGGTAATGATGATGATGATGATGATGATGCTGATTATGGTGGTGATGACGGTGATGACGATGATGGTGGTGGTGGTGGTGATGATGATGATGATGATGATGATGCTGCTGCTGATGCTGCTGCTGATGATGATGATGATGATGGTCATAGTGATGGTGATATAGCCAATATAAATAAAATGTAAAATTTGATTCAACTTTGCTTTCTTTCTGAAATAACATGTTCCACATACCTGTTCATAGGGGACGACCGACAGAAAACATCTGGCACATCAGAAAAAGAGGCCGACAACATATATCTATGCCCTGATATATATATATATATATATATATATATATATATATATATATATATATATATATATATATATATATATATATACATATATATATAATTCATATTTTTCCCACTTAGAAACTCCCTTGCTTGTTTTCGGCTCTTGACACAACCCAGAAAACAGTGAGCAGCTCATACCTAGATATATTTGGGAAGGGTCTTACTAACCACCCCACTTAGCATTTTTATATTTCAGAAATCTGTGTTGATTTTTAGCAACACTCACCCCCAAACGATGAATTTGTATATATATATATAAAAAAAATAAATAAAATACGTCAAACCATTTTGGATAATGTTAAGTAGGTGTTACCCATAGAGTGAATGTGGTATTTTGGTGACTGAAACTAGTTTAGAAAATAGACCAAGAAGACGACAGCTGCCCCATCCTATCAAACTCAATTTAAACTTCGTGGTATATCTTCTTTTATAAAGAAAATTTGCGATACTGTGAAAAAAGCCGTGTGTGTGAAAAAAGCCAAACGGAAAACAGGTTAAAATGCAGGAGAAAAACAAAAACAAGAAATTTGACCGGTTTCGTTCGTATTAACGAACGTCTTCAGAAAAAGTAAAGATTTGGAAACAATTTTATTTTGAAAGCACACACATGGGAGAAGGAAAAGATGATCCGATTGGACCATATGACATTGGCATTGAAATATGATTTGACAAGTAGGTGACATATTCTTCTTTATTTCTTTTTTCTTATTCGTTTTTTAATTTTAATTTATTTTCTTTTTGCGCACATACCGAGCTAGTATGGAGGAGGTGGTAGGGGACGGGAGGGGTTGAAGGCGATAAGAGGGAAGAAGACAGAGAAACTAGCCAGGATAAGCACACATAAAGTGGAATATATATGCTTGTATACAATTATGTATGTAAATATATATAAGTATAAATAAACACAACCCAACCATTCACACATAGGAGCAGGCAGGAAATTGATACACCGAACGCAATTCCCCAAAAATAAACCAGAAAATATCAAATATTCGTCTTATTGTAAGTTTTATAAAGCAGTAAAAATCTTAAATTAACAGTCTATATAATATTAACATTTAAAAAAAAATTTTTTTACCTACGTACGACGTCGTTCTTAGCTTATGGCTTCCATAAGCGTAGGGAAATAACAAACTCAGACGGTCATAGAGCGCGAACCCGGTTCACAGGTACACCTTGAGTCTGTAAGCATTCACCAGATTCCATCAGGCCACGAGAGATTGTCACGTAATAACGGAGAAATTGAGTGATATTTACACTGAAAGCGGCGAGTATAAACATCTAAACATTCGATAGCACTCAACGACAGAGTCGGAGCGTTGCACTGAAGCTTTTAGGTGGATGTTTAGTTTTAATCTTTTCGACAGTGCTCAACTTTCAATGTTACTTGGAAGGGGCTCATATATATATATATATATATATATATAAAATATTTGTTATTGTTTATTTTTTATTTTTTATTTTTTCATTTTTTTATTTTTTATTTTTTATATTTTTTATTTTTTATATTTTATTTTTTATTTTTTATTTTTTATTTTTTATTTTTTTATTTTTTAATTTATTTATTTTATTTTTTATTTTTTATATTTTTTATTCATTTTTTATTTTTTATATTTTTTATATTTTTTATTTTTTATATTTTATTTTTTAATTTTTTATTTTTTATTTTTTATAATTAGAGATGGAGGGAGAAAGTCAATCGAGGCTGGGTCGTTTAAATCATTTTCAACTATTTCGTGTTAAGACTTAACTAACCACACACACACACACACACACACACACACACACACACACACACACACACACACATATATATATATATATATATATATATATATAGTTAATCGAATCAAGACTTTTTGTCACGGTGTCGGTAAATGATATATCATCTACTAATTCTGTTTCTAAAAAAAAGGATAATTGCCTGACATTCCTGTCAAAGGTCGAAAAGCTGCATTGTTTGGTAATGATGAGGTTGATGGCCGACCGGATGCACAAAACCCCCTTAAAAAGCGAACACCATCTCATGTGCTGGAGATAATTGCACATTTGTCAACGGATTGTGTCGTCTGCATTCAAACACCGAGCAAAATTTGTATATTGGTCGTACAATCAAATCTGATCAGTTCGACGAGTTTACGGCATGTCAACACTTTGAGGGATTATTTAATGCCGAAAAGGTTTTAGTTAATATATTGCTAACCCTACTGAACAAAAAATCAAAGTGACTGATTATTTTACTGTCGTCTGAGCTGTCTTCAATTGCGATGGAATAACCAGAGGGCTTCTTGGCCTTTTGGCTAAGATCAAAGTGTAGTATCTGTTCCGATGGATACTGCACGCCTGTCCTGTGCAGTTCTAGGAGGTCCACCCTCTCAGGCTTTGTCTCCCCTCTTTAGGGAGAAGTAAGTTTATTGCTTACTGTCTGAGGCGCCCCTAACGGGGAATGCCGACGGGGCTGCCCAGGCAATTTTTAAATGGCCAGAGTGCTCACCTCTCGAGCGCTGGCTTTTCAAACCCCACTTTCTCGACCCGATCTTGGGTCACATCTTACTTGTGGGAGTAGGATAAAACTGGCCTTGTGCCTAACTTCTGGGGAGGAGTAAATAAAACCAGAGACGTGGGGTAATTTTTAATAGATGACTATTAGCTTTTAGGCGATGCTCTTTTGGACCCTTGATAGAAAAGCTTACCTTGTGTCAGATATTGTAATAATCGAGAAGCAGTTAAATAGTCTTGATTTACACCTCTCCAGGAGTTAGGCACAAGGCCAGTTTTTATCCTACTCTCACAAGTAAGATGTGACCCAAGGTCGGGTCGGGAAAGTGGAGTTTGAAAAGCCAGCGCCCGATAGGTGAGCACTCTGGCCATTTAAAAATTGCCTGGCAGCCCCGTCGGCATTCCCCGGTAGAGGCGCCTCAGACAGTAAGCAATAAACTTACTCTTCCCCAAAGAGGGGAGGCAAAGCCTGGGAGGGTGGACCTCCTGTAACTACACAGGACAGACCCATAGACCGGCGTAAGTCAAGCCCCGAAGGTCAAGACAATACCAGTTTATGGGGTGCAATATCCATCGGAACAGATACTACACTTTGATCTTAGCCAAAAGGCCAAGAGTAACCAAACTATTAATGTATACGATAAAATGAACAAAAGTTGCGAATTTTATCCATAGCATAGGAGAAAGTGGTCGAACTCTTTTACCCAGTAAATATATGCATTCATCGGTACTGTTATAGATGACGCGCCTGATTTCCGTGACTTTGCGTCGGTAACGATCGGGCATGTCGCGGAATCGCCCGAGTGCTGACGCAATAATATCATTTTTTCTTTCTTTTATCTTATAAAAACATTGACCAAATTTTATCACCCCACCCCCCAAAAATCTTATTTTCACACACACACAAAAAAAACAATTATTTTAATCTATGTATTTTTTTTTTGAATTTACTCTTATATTATCGTCTGCCAGTCTTCCAGTTAGAGCTTGGCGGTTTGAATGCAGGGCTTGGCTATCGTTAAGAACGGGAACCCAAAGCCTAAACGCCTAACCTTAAACCCTAACCCATTTTTCTTTCTTTCTTTGTTTTATGTTAGCAAGAAGAAGAAGAAAAAAAGAAAAACAGCGAAACAAATGAAAAAAAATTGACAAATCCCCTCCCCTCCTCTCCCCCCCCCAATGTTTTTTCTACACATTCGATTGAAAATTATTCAGTTGACCCCCCCCCCCCCAATCCTTCAGTTTGTTCGGGTTTTTTATCTTTTTATCTATGTATTTTTTCTTTGAATTTATTTGTCTTATATTATCGCCTGCAAGTCTTCCATTAACGCTTGGCGTTTTCGTTTCGGCAACTCTCGGGCGCTTCCGCGACCTGCCCGATCATTGCCGACGCGAAGTCACGGAAATCAGGCGCGCTATCTACAACAGCACCCATTGTGTTCGTACTTTTTTCAACTTTTGTTTGTCTATCTATTCAGTAACTTCTCGGGGGGTTTTGGAGAGAGAGAGAGAGAGAAAGAAAGAGAGAGAAAGAGAGAGAAAGAGAGAAAGAAAGAGAGAGAAAGAGAGAGAAAGAGAGAGAGAGAGAGAGAGAGAGAGAGAGAGAGAGAGAGAGAACCTGCCAGTATTCTATATCTTTATAAAGCCTGGAGTATTATTTATTTATTATTTATTTATTTATTTATTTATTTATGTATTTATTTATTTATTTATTATTTATTTATTTATTTATTATTTATTTCTTTATTTCTTTATTTATTATTTATTTATTATTTATTTATTCATTATTTATTATTTAATTATTTATTTATTATTTATTTATTATTTAGTTATTTATTTATTATTTATTTATTATTTATTTATTTATTCATTATTTATTCATTATTTATTTATTTATTTATTATTTATCTATTTATTTATTTATTATTTATTTATTATTTATTTATTCATTATTTATTATTTAATTATTTATTTATTATTTATTTATTATTTATTTATTTATTTATTTATTATTTATTTATTTATTATTTATTTATTTATTTATTCATTATTTATTATTTATTTATTTATTTATTTATTATTTATTTATTTATTCATTATTTATTATTTATTTATTTATTATTTATTTATTATTTATTTATCATTTATTTATTATTTATTTATTATGTATGTATTAGTTATTTATTTATTTATTTATTATTTATTTATTCATTTATTTATTATTAATTTATTCATTAATTTATTAGTTATTTATATATTCATTTATTTATTATTTAGTCATTATTTATTTATTATTTATTTATTTATTTATTATTTATTTATTATTTATTTATTTATTATTTATTTATTATTTATTTATCATTTATTTATTATTCATTTATTTATTTATTGTTTATTTATTATTTATTCATTATTTATTCATTATTTATTATTTATTTATTTATTTATTCATTTAATATTTATTTATTATTCATTATTATTTATTATTTATTTATACATTTATTTATTTATTATTTATTTATTATTTATTTATTCATTTATTTATTATTTATTTATTCATTTATTTATGATTTATTTATCTATTTATTTAATGTATTCATTTATTTATTATTTATTTATAACTTTTTATTTATTTATTATTTATTTATTCATTTATTTATTATTTATTTATTCATTTATTTATTATTTATTTATTCATTTATTTATTATTTATTTATATATTTATTTATTTATTTATTCATTCATTTATTTATTATTTATTTATTATTTACTTATTATTTATTTATTCATCTATTTATTTATTTATTATTTATTTATTATTTATTTATTTGTTTGTTATGCCTCCTTAGGCATCTCTATTTCAACTATCTTCTCAATTCAACTGTTAAAAAAACAAAAAAAAACCCTTAGTACAGTATCGATATTCAGATCGAATTCTGTTAAATATTTCATTTGACAACTCCCAAAAGTGCCCCTCAATTTCTTCCTCCTACC
>OY744555.1:27467668-27472668 GCA_963556195.1 Sepiola atlantica | reverse complement strand
GGACGTTCTTGAATGTGGACGTGATGTTAAAGATCCATTCGCCGGTTTCCTCTTGTTTGATCTCCTCGTGGGTCGTGAGGCTGGCAGCGATCTTGCGAAGGACGATGCCCACACCTAAAAGAATTGACAGAAAAAAAAAAAGATTTGATTTTTTAAGCGACATATCCTCTACTTTATGAAATCAGGGTGGGCCAAAAATAAGGGTCCTATCTTTAAATTTGAATAACTTGAATTTGAAATGGAAGCTCAAATAAGATCCACTTGACACGGCTATATAGAAATGGAAGCTCAAATAAGATCCACTTGACACGGCTATATAGAAATGGAAGCTCAAATAAGATCCACTTGACACGGCTATATAGAAATGGAAGCTCAAATAAGATCCACTTGACACGGCTATATAGAAATGGAAGCTCAAATAAGATCCACTTGGCACGGCTATATAGAAATGGAAGCTCAAATAAGATCCACTTGACACGGCTATATAGAAATGGAAGCTCAAATAAGATCCACTTGGCACGGCTATATAGAAATGGAAGCTCAAATAAGATCCACTTGACACGGCTATATAGAAATGGAAGCTCAAATAAGATCCACTTGACACGGCTATATAGAAATGGAAGCTCAAATAAGATCCACTTGACACGGCTATATAGAAATGGAAGCTCAAATAAGATCCACTTGACACGGCTATATAGAAATGGAAGCTCAAATAAGATCAACTTGGCACGGCTATATAGAAATGGAAGCTCAAATAAGATCCACTTGACACGGCTATATAGAAATGGAAGCTCAAATAAGATCCACTTGACACGGCTATATAGAAATGGAAGCTCAAATAAGATCCACTTGACACGGCTATATAGAAATGGAAGCTCAAATAAGATCCACTTGACACGGCTATATAGAAATGGAAGTTCAAATAAGATCCACTTGACACGGCTATATAGAAATGGAAGCTCAAATAAGATCCACTTGACACGGCTATATAGAAATGGAAGCTCAAATAAGATCCACTTGACACGGCTATATAGAAATGGAAGCTCAAATAAGATCCACTTGACACGGCTATATAGAAATGGAAGCTCAAATAAGATCCACTTGACACGGCTATATAGAAATGGAAGCTCAAATAAGATCCACTTGACACGGCTATATAGAAATGGAAGTTCAAATAAGATCCACTTGACACGGCTATATAGAAATGGAAGCTCAAATAAGATTCACTTGACACGGCTATATAGAAATGGAAGCTCAAATAAGATCCACTTGGCACGGCTATATAGAAATGGAAGCTCAAATAAGATCCACTTGACACGGCTATATAGAAATGGAAGCTCAAATAAGATCCACTTGACACGACTATATAGAAATGGAAGCTCAAATAAGATCCACTTGACACGGCTATATACAGGCTCATTCGAGGAATCGTGCACCTTCTACAAGTGATGTTACCTTAGTTCGATATTCCACTAGACTAGATTAATTCTTGTCCTTGAATATAGTAAGACCAAGAGACCACAAGAAACATATACTACAGGGTGGGCCAAAATAAGGGTCCTATCTTTAAATTTGAATAACTTGAATTTGAATAACTTCCACAAAATAAAAGTTAAACTCACCAAACTTTATGTGTGTGTAGACTGACCCTTCCGAGATTTTTTGAAATAAACAAAACAAATTTTAGCCGAAAAACACTTCTTAAAACTTACAAAAACTAAAGTATTGTTTTTTACACTGTTTTGAGTTTTTTAAGCAAAAATAATGTTTTCTAAATGAGGGTACGTTCCTTAGGGCTAATACGGCTCATGCTTGCTTCGGAAGGGGTCCTTTACTTATTCTAAAAAAAAAAAATATAAAAAAAAATCAATAAATAAAAAAGTTATGAATTTTTAAAAATAGGACCCTTATTTTTGCCCACCCTGAATCGTTTTGTATTTTGTGTTAGAATTGATATTAGTTCGTAGTATTCGTAGTTTTAAAAATGATTTAATTTTCTACCATTTTCTGGCGGATCCCCATAAAAAAGTAATATTAAAATGTTATACGACTTAAACACTCAGAAAAGTCTTTCTTACGTAACCAAGCAAATTCAAACAAAAACATATGCTATAGATATAATGAACCTATATTTTCATACGCAACACTGACCTTAAATAGCACCTCGCAGACCGCATACTTTTGCCAATTTTCTTCTCAGCCCTAACCCTATCTGGTTGAAAATGAGACGATATTTAATTGTAAACGTTATCGTATGTTTCTTTGATCAATAGTTCGGAAGAGAGAGAGAGAGAGAAAGAGAGAGAGAGAAAGAGAGAGAGAGAAAGAGAGAGAGAGAGAAAGAAAGAGAGAGTGAAAAAGAAAGAGAGAGAGAGAGAGAGAGAGAGAAAGAGAGAGAGATCCAATCGAGATAGTTGACATTTTGCGACAGCCTTAATCTAACAGGTGCTTCATAGCTCTGGGGACAGACACAAACAAGTAGACGTTCATGCACGATAAGATACGTAAGCACTATATATATATATATATATATATATATATATATATATATATATATATATATACATACATATATAGATAATATATACATATATATAATATATATATATTTTATATATATATATATATTATATATATCTAATTATATATATATTATATATATATAAATATATATATATTATATATATAAATATTATATATATATTATATATATTATATATACTAGCAAATATATGCTCCCTCCGGTCGCATATTTTTGCTAGGCTGCCGCATCAGAAATGAAGGCTCACGCGTAAGCCAATGGAGCCCCAGTCATATTTCTGTGGTGGTTAGACATTGATTTTCTGTGTTTATGACCAAGATTATTTTTAGTTGAAAATAAAGGAAAAAAAATTCGATCCTACCCCGATTTTTGTTGTACCCTCGCCCATAAATAGAAAGACCTGTAGTTTAAAAAGAATGAAAAAAAAATGTTTTGTACCCCCCTCAATTTTTTTTTGACCGCCTTCCCCCAATTCTTTTATCTTCCCCCCCTCTATACATGTAAATATTTTTAATTAAAAAGGAAAAAAAAAACAACCTAACCCTAACTGTAACGACGGGGTCAAAGTTAGCGTGGGTCCTAAAATGAAAAAGCACCAAAAAATCAAATACAGTGAACACAGTGTGTGTGTGTGTGGGGGGTGTTTGTTTAATGACCTTTTTTTAATTAAACAATTTGATTCTACAATCAGTTGTATAGTTTTTCAGTACAATGTGTTAGTTTATTTTGTTGGCATTAAAGAAAAATAAAATCACATCTTTTTTTTTAATAAATAAAACATGGAATCATAAATTCTGTTGAGGTCGTGATAAAATGATAATATTGGATATGAAAGTATTAAGAAATCAAATACAGTAAACACGAAAAGTTTTTTAATTCTCGGAAAGAAAAAGTTTACCTGAACTGTGTGTGTGTGGGTGTGTGCGTGCGCGCGCGCGTTTTTATATAGTAATTTTTAAATCAATTATTATTTTAATAAAACAATTTGATTTAATAAATTCGTGTTTTAAAACATAATGGCTAAGAATAAACAAACTTAGGACGGTTTTAAAAAATGGAAAACTGAGCACGGTGGATACCAGCGTTGTTGTTTACATATTTAACGTGCCATATTAACATCGGCTGCTTAATCAGATCGCCATATTTAATTACCGGAGGGAGGGAGGACACCACTGATTAAACAGCCAATCGGCTGCTTAATCAGATCGCCATATTTAATTACCGGAGGGAGGGAGGACACTACTGATTAAACAGCCAATCGGCTGCTTAATCAGATCGCCATATTTAATTACCGGAGGGAGGGAGGACACCACTGATTAAACAGCCAATGACTTTGCAGTTTTAACAGTACTCGCGTTGAAATGGTTTAGAAAACACGCCGGTTATGATGAAAATGGCTTTAATTAATTGTATGAATAATGTTTGTTAATATAACCTTATCGGAAAATATTGTAAATACATATGTAAATTTAATAATAGCAGTTATAAGTGTATATTTGTAAATATGAATTTAATTGAAGGTTTAAAGGAATGACTTATGTTAATGGCAACACCCATCTGGTGTCTGAACGACTTTTGATGACAGTATATAAAGAATTTCAAAAAGATTAGTTTCAGTAAAATAGTTATACTGGAGTTTCGGCTTCAGACAGACAGACAGACAGATACATAAACTCCATTATTAATAGATATATTATATCAATATTATATATATATTATATATATTATATATTATATATATATTATATATTATATATTATATATTTTATATATATATTATATATATATTATATATATTATATATATATTATATATATATATATAACATATATATATATATATTATATATATTATATATATATTATATATATATAATAAATATATATCATATATATTATATATATTATATATATATGTTATATATATATTATATATATATTATATATATTATATATTATATATATATCTATATATATATATATATATATATATATATATATATATATATACATTGTCTTGTCTTGATTTTAAAAGTTGGGCCTAAACAGCATTTAAGCTGAAAAATTAAACTTTTATTCTTAAACTTTCTGTTTTATAGTTTTACTATGTCATTGTCTACCGTACGTCGCTACAATTTTTGAAGCAAAATACTTAATCCAACCCGGAAGCTTTCTAGAAACTCTTAAAATTACCTTAAAAGAAAAATTAGCTAAGTAGAAAACACTTAATCGTTAAGAAAGAGTTATCGTTCTTAATTAAAAAAAAATGTTTTTCGTACTTACGTCTGGCTTGGTTCTTATTAAATCCAACTTAAACACAAAAAAAAACGCGTAGTTATGGAACTTAGACATGTTTACAAAATCAATTTGTGCGTAATTAATCCCGAGCGACGTCGGGTAAGATCTGTTAGTCAAATATTGTTTTTCTTTACGAATTTAGTAATTTTAGAGTATTGTGA
>OY744555.1:27415168-27452668 GCA_963556195.1 Sepiola atlantica | reverse complement strand
GTACCTTCCACCACGATTCAGACATAGATATTGTGGATGGTTGTAAGTGAAAAAGTGGAGGGGTGGGGGTGAGAGGGAATAATGTGGATGGCAGTGAGTGAAGGAGTGGATAGGCGGGGAAAGAGGAGGATGGAATGTTTGGTGGCTGCGGCAGAGACTGTGAGGGGTGAGTATTGATTTACTCCTCTCCAGGAGTTAGGCACAAGGCCAGTTTTTATCTTACTCCCACAAGTAAGATGTGACCCAAGGTCGGGTCGGGAAAGTGGGGTTTAAAAATTGCCTGGGCAGCCCCGTCGGCATTCCCCGGTAGAGGCGCCTCAGGCAGTAAGCAATAAACTTACTCCTCCCCAAAGAGGGGAGGCAAAGCCTGGGAAGGTGGACCTCCCAGAACTGCACAGGACAGACCCATTGACCGGCGTAAATCAAGACCCGAAGGCCAAGACAACACCAGTATGGGGTGCAGTATCCATCGGAACAGATACTACACTTTGATCTTAGCCAAAAGGAGGGGTGAGTAGGTTGGAAAGTATCCCTGCTCACCCTCCACCCTTCCACTTTTTCACTCAGTTTCATCAACATTTATTTTTATTCCTCACAACTAACTTCACCAAGTCCGGACGTCAGCCCTACTGTTTTTTCCATTAGCTGGCTACTACTTTCCTCCATTCAACCCACCATGTCAACCCTATATGTCCAAGTACTTGCATGACATTTTTTATTTATATTATCATCCTGAAGAAATCTTACAAATAAAGACGAAACGTTGATGAACACATAAAAAACATCCTTTTTGGTTTTTCCTTTTTCGATTCCCATATATATATATATATATATATATATATATATATATATATATATATATATATATATATATATATATATATATATATATATAGTGTGTAGATTTCAATTTTGTGTAGAGAATCTGAATAACAGAGCTCAATGTAATTTAAACAGAGCAAAACAGAATTATAAAAAGAAAAACTATACACACATTAAGGTTGTACACATAATAACTTATTTCGACCCCTTTAATTAGGTCTCCTCAGATGTATAGACAACCACGTCAAAAAAAACAAATAATGAGAGAAATTGATCGTCTTAAAAAGATAAATTCACTTTTTTGATTGGTCTATGTAAAAAGGAGGTAAATGTTAAAATAATCGAGGAGGGGTGACAGAAGTAAGATTAATTTTTTAATATATGCAGAAATATAAAAATATAAAAATATATATAAAAGAATTCTTTTTTGCTATTTAAACAAATAAATCATCTCATTTAAAATTTCGAATGTGAGCTTTATGGGTAAAAATATATGATGAAATATTCGAGCGTTCACGATTAAAAACTACGTTTAATTATTTACGATTAAAAATTAAAAGACGAAAATGTAGGACGAAGATTCTGGTTTAGATTAGAACATATTAAAAATTTAAGTTGTATAGCGTCAAGATTCGAGATGATTTACACTATGGAATTAAAGTTTAGCGACAATTTAAAAACGGTTTATTTACAAAATTGGTAAAGATTCGGGCGTTCACGATTAATTATTTACGATTAGAAATAAAAAGACGAAAATTCAGGACGAAGATTTCGATTTATATAGGAAATTATAAGAAAACTTAATTGGTTATAACGTCAATACGGAATTAAAATTTGGCGACATTTAAGCACGATTAATTTACAAACTAGAGTTTTACTAAATTAAAAAAAAAAAAATTACTAATTTGTTAACATTTACCTTTACAGTTATAACTCTTATTGTAACTATACTCTAAAAGAATTGTTATTTTCAAAGAACTTTAAAACGTGCTGTTGATTTTAAACCTGTGCCTGTGTCTACATTTAGCCATCAGTTCGTCTCGTCTATTTAAAATGTTCTTGTCTTCATATTTTAGTATTCTAATTTTTTCCTCCAGGCACAAATTGCATCTATGTCTAAATCCTTTAGGAGTGTTCGAATGACACGTTTTAAAGTTCTTTAAAGTGTATGATGTGATAATATTTTGTTTATGCGAACATGAATTTGAACTTTCTTTCTCTCTCTCTCTCTCTCTATATATATATATATATATATATATGTATATATATATTTAAATATCTACATATATATATACATTTGTGTGCCTGTGTATGATGTGATAATATTTTGTTTATGCGAACATGAATTTGAACTTTTTCTCTCTCTCTCTTTCTCTCTCTCTATATATATGTATATATATATTTATATATCTACATATATATACATTCGTGTGCCTGTGTATGATGTGATAATATTTTGTTTATGCGAACATGAATTTGAACTTTTTCTCTCTCTCTTTCTCTCTCTATATATATATGTATATATATATTTATATATCTACATATATATACATTTGTGTGCCTGTGTATGATGTGATGATATTTTGTTTATGCGAACATGAATTTGAACTTTCTCTCTCTCTCTCTCTCTTTCTCTCTCTCTCTCTATATATATATATATATATCTACATATATATACATTTGTGTGCCTGTGTATGTGTGAGGTTGTGCATATGTGATGGTGCGTCTATTTATCCGTGTGTTATTTATCGATGGTGTTTGTATTGGGCATAAATTCACCTACAATCGCCAAGATAAGGCAATGAGGACCGTAAAAAAATATAGCTAAACGAAGAAACTGTGAAACAACAACAAAAGAAAAACGACAAAAGTTCGTCACTTGAATTTATGAGGTCAGATAAAAAAAAAGACCCACGCAAACAGAAGCAGTAAACAGAAGCACAAAACAACACTATTAGGTGAGGATAAATCGTTCAAAGGTCAAAGTCTAAAGTAGAAAAGTCCACATCTTAAGAGTTTAACCCTTCAAATCCAACGCCATATTTCAGTAGTCGACAATTAAACGTTTTAAGCAGATCAACTCAAATTATCCTTTTTTATTGCTAACAATGTTATTGTCTTTTTGCACTTGATAAGCCAAATCTGGTTATATATATATATATATATATATATATATATATATATATATATATATATATATATATATATATATATATATATATATATATATATATATATATATATATATATATATATATATATATAAATATGTATATATATAAATATGTATATATATATAAATATGTGGTAGGTAGTTTGGTAGTTTTGTTTTACGGCATATCAACCCTTTTTGGGTTATTTAATGCCGAATCTGGTCATTATAGTAAAAGTTTTATGCTTCAAGTTCTTTATATCTTCAAATGTTTAATCATCGTTTTTGGTTTGGTAGTTTTGTTTTACGGCATATCAACCCTTTTTGGGTTATTTAATGCCGAATCTGGTCATTATAGTAAAAGTTTTTATGCTTCAAGTTCTTTATATCTTCAAATGTTTAATCATCGTTTTTGGTTTGGTAGTTTTTTTTTACGGCATATCAACCCTTTTTGGGCTATTTAATGCCGAATCTGGTCATTATAGTAAAAGATTTATGCTTCAAGTTCTAAAAATAAAATAAAAAAGGGGAGGGAGAAAGGGAGAGGGGCTGTTGTTTTTGTTTTTGGTTTTGTAGAACATAATTAAGTTTTACAAAAAAAAAAAACAAAAAAAAAAACGTCAATGTAGGTGAATTTCGTCTCAGGGAGCCTATAAATATGTATATACATAAATATATATATATAAATATGTGTATATATATAAATATGTATATACATAAATATATATATATAAATATGTATATATATACATAAATATGTATATACATAAATATATATATATATATATATATATAAATATGTATATATATAAATATGTATATACATGTATATACTTACTGTCTGAGGCGTCCTTACCGGGGAATGCCGACGGGGCTGCCCAGGCAATTTTTAATGGCCAGAGTGCTCACCTCTCGAGCGCTGTATTATCTAATCCCACTTTCCCGACCTTGTGTCACATCTTACCTTGTGGGAGGTAGATAAATAAATTCTCGGCCTTTTGGCTAAGATCAAAGTGTAGTATATGTTCCGATGTTTACGGAACCCCATAGACTGGTATTGTCTTGGCCTTCGGGGCTTGATTTACGCCGGTCTATGTGTCTGTGCTGTGCCCTAGCCCGCATTAATATCAAATTGTTTATATGTGCGGTCACAACCTGACCTTTTAAAACGTAGAATTATTTGACGAAATAATTTTCAAGAGCAGACTTTGATGTCACACTTTGCCAGACAGCTTCGATATATCAAGCGCTATCGCCTTAGATTCACCTGCCTTGTCAAGTGTATGATATATGCGTTCAGAGATGACCGTTAGAATATCCGCAGTAGACGGTGCTGGTCTAAATCCAGACAGATCGCCAGAAAGAAGTTTAGTATGAACGAGGTGGTGGGCTATCGCTAAATTGATTCGAGATTCAAAGATTTTAGCAAAGATCGGGAGTAGGCTGATTGGGAAGAGCAAAGGTCCGAGGATGGATCCCCGGGGTAAACCTTTATGTGATGTTGCTTAGATGAACGGCCATCGAGGAAAACCTGGATCTTTCTTTTGGTTAATAAGGATCTAATTATATTAAATATTCGTCTAGTAATAACATATGAGTGAATTTTTAGGAGGGGCCCCTTTATTTCATACTTTGTCAAAGGCGTTGGATATATCAAACGTCACTGCCCTAGCTTCACCTGCCTTGTCCAGAGCATGATATATGCGTTCAGAAATGACCGTTAAAATGTCCGCAGTAGATGGTGCTTGTCAAAATCCATACTGGCGGTCAGAAAGAAGTTTAGCATCAACTAGGTGCCGGACTATCGCTAGATTTATTACGGATTCAAAGATTTTTGCAAAGATCGGGAGTAGGCTGATTGGGCGATAGTTCTGAGGATCTGTTCTATCCCCGGAATTCTTGAAGACTGGTACCACAGAGGCAGTTTTTCAGCTATCAGGGAAGCAAGATTCATCAAGGCATTTGTTGTATAGTTTGGAGAGGACAGGGGCCAGTTCTGCAGAGCATTTCTTTATTACTATTACCGGTATAAGGTCAGGCCTACATGCTTTTAAGGTGTCGAGGTTTTTAATGATGACCTTGACCTGAGATGGTGTTATGATCAGGTTTTCAAATGTGGCTTCAGTCCAGTCGCTTCCTGTCAACTTAAAATTTAAAAGCGACTTACGCAACGGTTTCGTTGTCGACACTCAGCAAATATACAAACCGTGTGAACGTAAGTTGTTTTTGATCAGCATGACGCGTTTGCCCATTTGAGTAACGTAGTTGAGCAGGGTAATTTCCGAAATCTAGCAAAAATTTTCTAAATCTTCAGATTCATACAGAAAGTGGTAAATGGATAGCGATGTAGACTGACAATCCAGAGTCCCAAGTTCAGTTTCATCGCGAAACTGCCCTGGACCGGAGATGATTGACGTTTCTGTATCATACGCTAACTCACCGTGCAACAACATAGCAATATTTTCATCATGGATGTTCGCAACCTACATGCGGTCACTCCTGTAAGGACTTAATTGATTCGAGATTCAAAGATTTCAGCGAAGAATGGAAGTAAACAGCTATGCCAATAATTTTGAGGATCAGTTCTTCCACCAAAATTCCTGGTTTTTGTTTAGATTTTTTTACGATATCTCGAACATCGGAAAGGAGTGGTGATCAGATCATCAAACAACAGAAAAGAAACATTTGCTGACTCTAAACTAGATTCTTGCACCAAAATACCGCATTCACTCTGTGGGTGGATCCCTACTTAAAATATCCCCCAAAAACATCGATGTAAAAAAGGAATTATCGTGGGAGTGGGAAAAAAATATTAAAAACACCCAAAAAGAAAGAAAAATAAAGAACGAAATAAAATGGTAAAAAAGTTAGTATGGCCCGGCTTTCCCTCATGACTAAGTGTTAGACCGCCCACTGTTTTCCGGCACGAGACCGAAAACAAGCGGGTCGGTCACTAAGTGGGAGTTGGAACTTAAGAGAGGAGTGTTCAAAAAATAAATTCATCGGGAATGGGATCGTGGGGTGGATGGCGTCTTCCAAGATAGTAATGCCAAGGGGTTCAAAAGACCGGGGACAAAATAAAACAGTGGGAGTGGGAATCTTTGGAAGCTCTCTAGTGCCGGCAAAAATAAAATAGGGACAGGATAACTCTCATTCCTACTAGTATAAGAGTTTACCAGTTTTTTAAAATAAATCAAAAACTCTACAGGGGTGGGTTCCGTAGAACCCAGTACCGCGTGTGCCATAACTATGGAGGGAACCCGAACTCAAACTTGGCGCCTCGTCGGATGCACAAACTAGTGTCATGCACCCATCTCCTATTGAAATCCATGCGATGTAATCGTTTCCAATCGCATCTGATCTTCACTTTAAGTTGATGTTTAAAGTAAACTACCAGATCCCGATCCGAAACAGATCCAACCCCATGAACCTCATCGAGACGTGTAACCCACGTCACTAGTCTTGCTACGGCTAGGATGGCTAGAAACACCATTCGTTTCTCCCCAGACCACGGCGGTGCTGCGTTGTTGATGACAGATGCTACATCCAGGACCATCGGCTGCTCGGCGTCAATGCGGGCCGTCACCTCCCTGACGTATTCCCAGAGATGTCGAAGTTTGCTGCAGGTGAAGAAGGCGTGCTCGGCCGTTTCTTCTTCGTCGTCTTCACAGCGCGGGCATAAGTGGACGTCCCTTAAACCATCTCTGCGTAATCTGCCATAGAGGGGCAGTGCGTTCCGAACCAGTCGCCAGGTCAGAGAATACTCAGAATTGTTGAGATAACTCTGACCCGGCGCCCAATTTTCTACTAGAAACTTGGAAGGGAGTTGTTTGCGGAATCCAAGGTTGAGTTCAAGACGAACCGTTGGGAAAGTATTTTAGCCTTGTCTGTGGAAACAACATCGTTTTAGTTAGATAGCGGGGGAATTATAGATTGCATTCTATTCACTACACTATTGTAGATTTCCCAGAATTTGCGAGTTCCTTATTTCTGCGACTTTCTCTGATCATCTTAGTATATCCTCTCTTAGCTTCGGCTATTACAATCTTACAATGATTTCTTGATGCGATAGATTTCTGTCTAATTGTACTACAGACTGGAGGTCATTTTCTAAGGATTTAGCCATTGCCTCGGATATGTGCGCGTCGGTTTTGCCCACATGACGAGAGTAGAGCGTGGTGTCGTCGGCAAATATTCCTATCTCAGTCGCAATGACTTATGGACGTTGGATTGGCGGAATTCTTGCTGCTTCTGAGCAATAGCAGCTACACAGGTCGAAGTGAGCCATTGGGGCGAATGGGGCTTGCTATAGAATTTTCGCGTACGTCGATGTCTACTGTGATCAATTCAGTTCCCTCCTCTGTGTACTTATCAGCAGGCAGAGAAACAGTTTTACTCCATGTTTGTGCCCATTACGAAAAAAATGTCAGCACGTTGGCACAGTCGATGAAACAGAGAGCAAGGAGGGTATTCCAAAGACAAGAGATCCGCAGTAAAAGTTTTCCGGCATCTAGGGGCCTGCACAAGTGCAGTGGGTTTATAGTCGGCTTGCTCGTGGGAAATTTACGTTGAGGATGCACAAGTGCAGTAGGTGTATAGAAAACTTATGGAAGTACTCGTGAAAAAATCACCGGGATGCAACATTGCGGCGATGGGACAGGTGCCGGAGCTTGGTAGACAGTGTGGGACCTATTACGTTAGAGACTCTTTTTTTTGCACCCTGTTCAAGAGGAAGACGTTAGTGGTTGGTGCACCAGCACAGATGTGGCAACAATACTCAATGGATTGGAAGATTCGTGACTTCGTAGAGATATAAGAAACTGGTAGTTCTGAGAAGTTTTCGAGCCGGGTACAGGGAGCTAGCTTTCTTTGCAGCATTTTTGGCAGTGTCTTCTATGTATCTATTCTAATTCATGTTCTTTGCAGCAGACCTGGCAGTGTCTTCTATGTATTTATTCTAATTCATGTTCTTTGCAGCAGACTTGGCAACATCTTCTATATATTTATTCTAATTCATGTTCTTTGCAGCAGACTTGACAGCATCTTCTATGTATTTATTCTAATTCATGTTCTTTGCAGCAGACTTGGCAGCATCTTCTATGTATTTATTCTAATTCATGTTATTTGAAGCAGACTTGGCAGTGTCTTCTATGTATTTATTCTAATTAATATTATTTGAAGCAGACTTGGCATCATCTTCTATGTATTTATTCTAATTAATATTATTTGCAGCAGACTTGGCAGCATCTTCTATGTATTTATCCTAATTCATGTTATTTGCAGCAGACTTGGCAGCATCTTCTATGTATTTATTCTAATTCATGTTATTTGAAGCAGACTTGGCAGCATCTTCTATGTATTTATTCTAATTCATGTTATTTGAAGCAGACTTGGCAGCATCTTCTATGTATTTATTCTAATTCATGTTATTTGCAGCAGACTTGGCAGCATCTTCTATGTATTTATTCTAATTAATATTATTTGCAGCAGACTTGGCATCATCTTCTATGTATTTATTCTAATTCATGTTATTTGCAGCAGACTTGGCAGCATCTTCTATGTATTTATTCTAATTCATGTTATTTGAAGCAGACTTGGCAGCATCTTCTATGTATTTATTTTAATTCATGTTATTTGCAGCAGACTTGGCAGCATCTTCTATGTATTTATTCTAATTAATATTATTTGCAGCAGACTTGACAGCATCTTCTATGTATTTATTCTAATTCATGTTCTTTGCAACAGACTTGGCAGCATCTTCTATGTATTTATTCTAATTCATGTTATTTGAAGCAGACTTGGCAGCATCTTCTATGTATTTATTCTAATTCATGTTATTTGCAGCAGACTTGGCAGCATCTTCTATGTATTTATTCTAATTCATGTTATTTGAAGCAGACTTGGCAGCATCTTCTATGTATTTATTCTAATTCATGTTATTTGCAGCAGACTTGGCAGCATCTTCTATGTATTTATTCTAATTAATATTATTTGCAGCAGACTTGGCATCATCTTCTATGTATTTATTCTAATTAATATTATTTGCAGCAGACTTGGCAGCATCTTCTATGTATTTATTCTAATCCATGTTCTTTGCAGCAGACTTGGCAGCATCTTCTATGTATTTATTCTAATTCATGTTCTTTGCAGCAGACTTGGCAGCATCTTCTATGTATTTATTCTAATTCATGTTCTTTGCAGCAGACTTGGCATCATCTTCTATGTATTTATTCTAATTAATATTATTTGCAGCAGACTTGGCAGCATCTTCTATGTGATACTGGTCGGTGTGAGAAGTTTTCTAGCTTGAGATGCGTTCATTCAATCTGTGGAATTAGCAAGTTGATCCAGCATTTGTTTTGACACACCTCACATAAGTTCTCTGTTTCATGCCCTCTCCTCGTCTCTCGTTTCCTCTTTGCCTCTCTCTTTCTCTTTTTCTATTTTTATCTCAGGCCAAGGATTTGAAATTAATAGTTAAAGAAAAATGAAATATATATGCATCATCGCTTGCTGATATTTATACATTTTCATCCCACTGTAAATCTTAATTGAAACCTACTTTTACGTCTATGTCACAAAATTATATGAGTTTTACTGGGAGGTCCGCGGGCCGGATTGCAATAATAAAGCATTGCAGGGTGGCGGGCCGGACGTTAAGCCTTCGCGGGCCGGAGGTTGTCCGCCCCTGGTCTATAGGATCTGCCCTATGAAAGTCGACTTAAGGAACCTTTTCTCCCTTGAGCGCCGACGATTACGCGGTGATCTCAATTTGGCCTACAATCCGTTCAATGGTCATTACGCTCTACCTCAGGATCTATTATTCATTCATGCAGCAGAAAGAGGTCTACGCGAACACCACAGGAAACTATTTCACCGCTTCGCAGCAAGTCAAGGTGAATTCGGACAGGTGCTAGGCTACTGTATCCTCTTCTGTGTAAATTTCTACTACACTTTCCCTACATGGCAACTGAAACATGCCTGTTTTATTTTTTGCCAAATTAATTGAATTGGATTGGAAAACACAAACAAACATTGTTGACCTGTTTTCTTAGGTAATCAAATTCCAATCGTCTCAGAGTATCGTTCTAACTCCAATTGCCAATCTTATCAATCCTTATTCTTAAGTCGCCTTTAGGCCTTAATAAGCAGTGATTTAATAGTATAAAATATATTCAATCATATCATAATATATATATATATACATATATATATATATATATATATATATATATATATATATATATATATATATATATATGTAAGTAAATTTCGTGTACAACAGAATCGTAGGATCAATTTTAGAGGAAGCATTACTTTGATCAAGTAAACAGACGAGTGGAAAAAAAGGAAAATTGTTAAAATTACCTTAAGGCCTTATCGTCTGACCCTCTGAGAGGAAACGTCAGAATGGTAAATTAAAAACTAAAAGTCGAATGAGATATGAGGGGAAAAACTTATTTATAATATATATATATATATATATATATATATATATATATATAAAGTATAAAAGTATACTAAAAAAAGAATAAAAGGGAAATACCAGCAGAGTGCTCAATTAAATTAAATTAAGAGCGTAATATTTTTATTTTTAAATACAGATTTTAATCAGACATGTCTGATTAGAATCTGTATTTAAAAAAAAAAAAAAAAAAAAAATATATATATATATATATATGTATATCATATAAATAATATATTATATAGCATCATAAAATATATTATATCATATATCCTATATTATATATCCTATTATGCAATAAATAAATAATATATCATAGCAAACTATATTATATACCCTCAGAAGATATATTTAATATCATAAAATATATAGATATAGCACCATAAATCTATCATATCATATATCATAACATATAAAGTATATATCGCATATCCTATCATATCATAAAATGCGTATTATATCGTATCATAAACTATATCATAAACATTAAATATATTTATTGTATTATAATTATATATCCTATTATCAGATAACATGTATCATATATACCACATAACTTTTCTATGCATATGTTGAGTTATTTTACGCGCTGACATTGATATTTAAACCACACTTTTCTAGATAAATAGTAAAAACAACTTCCAAATATACCTAGTCGTTGATATGCGAGCAACTTAAAAAAACGATAATAAATTTGCATATTTCTTAACAAAACGAACTCTCATTAATTTACTATTCATTTTTTCTGTTTTCTTATTGGATGACTGGTTCTATCTATTACGCACTGATCTATTTATACATATTTTCTACGTTGTGCGGAATATCGTTGCATTTGTTGAAAAGTGTTCTAACACGACCATATGTATATATTTATCTTTGTGTTTCATTTTACTTCAGTAAAAGTTCTCAGAAATCAAGGCGTCTCTCGCTGAGGCTAGCACTTGATCTCTATATGAGATACATAAAGATTCGAATATTCTATTAAAGTTCTCCTTTATTTCTCAAACGTTGAGTTAGTAAAGAAGTTAAGAACATTGCATATCTCTTTTTTTGTATTATTTTACTTCAGTCGAAGTTCTCAGAAATCAAGGCCCCCCCATTCCTGGGGCTAACACTTGATCTCTATATGAGATACATAGATATTCGAATATTCCATTAAAGTTCTTACCGATCAAACGTTGAGTTAAGAACCTTTTCTTTTGCCAATTGACCAGTTAACTATGTTGTACTATATATATATATATATATATATATATATATATATATATATATATATATATATACGTATACATATATATATATATATATATATATATATATATATATATATATATATCTTGTTGTCCTTTGGTTATACCGGATTCGAGGACAAGAATTCATCTAGTCTGGTGGAGTATCCAGCTAAGTGCTGTTATTTGAGGTAAGATTACTCTGAGAAGGTGGACCATTCTCGTATAAGCCAGCGTATAGACGTGTCAAAGGGGTTGTTATTTAGGCTTCGAATACTATGTTATTTTGAATATTTGGTCAGGGTTTACTTGTAGTGTTAGGTATCGTCATGCCAGGTTACCCCGACAAACCCTTGTACAGAGACACCGAAGCCACACGAGGACAGTGTCTAATAGATAATTCAAACTCTCCTAATCCTATATTTATATATGGATATTTCTATGTACAGAATTATCTCCAAAATTAAAGAAACGGATTATTATAAATTTTGGAATATATATTCAAGGGAACAATCGGTGAGTAACATGGGACACATTTTTTGCGGAGGATGGATTTTAAACATTTAGAGGGGTGCATATATATATATATGTAGTTGGGTAATATTTTTCGTTCTACAAGATGAATACCTAAACTAATTTACCGATAATTACGAATTTTGGAAATTATATTCTCGACAACCCGGTGAGTAACATTAGCACTATACTTTGTGTAAACTTTAAAATTCAAGGAGTGAACCCACCACAGCCCGCCTCCGCCTCCCAAAACTTCAAAAATAGATCCGGAAAAGTTAATAATAGGAAAGAATTGCTCTACCCCAAATTTTTAATTATATTAAGCAAACATTTTTTAAAGGATCGGTTCTCGCGCGTTAATGTCAATAATATGTACGTACTTGGTAAAATCCTAAGCTATTAATTATGGAATATGTATTCTAGGCAACAGGGTGAGTCACGTGGGTATATTATTTTTGGTATTTATAAACGTGACCATTTACGGAGGTGACACCGAAATCGTACCATACCCCCCTCATAAAAAAACATATAAATATTAAACTAATTTATATATTTATTGATTATACTCTTCCTGAGACTGGTATTTTACTAATTATATTATAACATATCTATATAATACTAAAACTCTATTGTTCTTGTATGTTTGCAATCAGCTTTCAGCTTTCCGGTTTTCAACATCCGGTTGCGCATGCGTAAATAGCATCGTCTTCAATCTGTTATTCCAATTCCGTTATTCTCTATTATGATTAACGAACGCATGAAATTTTTCATTCTGGAACAATTTCATTTAATTTCATCAAATAGTTTATTTGTTTTCTTCACGGCTAAAAACATTCAACGGGAGGACTTCGTAAAGTCTGTCGCAGTTTCAAAAAAACTCCTCACTTTTAAAAAACAAAAACAAACAAAAAAACAACACTCATTATTAATATCAGCCATACTAGCGGTCGGTGAACGAAACCACCTCCCACTTTCCCTCTCATAGATTTCACCACTCCTACTCCCTCTGTTTTTGTTACGTACGCGAGAAAGCCTGCTGTTCCCCCTTCCTTTCTCAAATCGCCCTAACCAACCACTTATAATTCAGTAACTGTAATTTTAAAAAAAACAATTATAATAAACAGAACGACTCATAGAAATCTATCTATATTCTTTTTTCATTTTAATATACTTTCATAGAAATGCTTCTGTTATGTAAAAAAAAACTATTTTCTTTATGCCACAAGTGTCACGCTCATACATGAATTCCATAGCTAATATAACAAACTGACCCAACGGGTCACGGGTGGTCTAGTATACCATAAAAATGCTGTTATTCAGAATTTATTACATACAGATACACACACATACATGCAGATATATTTATACCATCTAATATCATAGAATATAGGATCCTATAAAAACATTCTGTGATTAGATAAGTTGTAATAACAAGAAAAAACAGTTTGGTTCCATAGATTTTGATCTATCGTAATATAGTTGAGCTTGCAAATATGTCCGTGCTTATATCATCAGGAGAATATCGAAATACCAAAAAAAAAGCGACTAGATAGTTGCAGCGGTCAGCTGAAGATTGGACGCCGACGAATGGACTGATGTCTGTGCTTAGGTCTGTCAGGCCATCATTTGGGAATACGTGAGTCTTGGGAATTTACTCTCGCATTCTTTATCCTCTCGTGACACGCCAACGCACTTTGTGGACCGACCACTTTCATATATAGTATCCGTCCACGAATCTTAATAAGACGCTCTGTCTGTTAGTCATAAATTTGGAAATTGTTTACTTACCTATGCAGTATGACTTAAGATCGTCTTTTAGCACTTTTGAAAGAATGCTGACATACAATATATATATATATATATATATATATATATATATATATATATATATATATATATATGATAATTTTATTTACACAGACATGTACAAAATATGCGACACTGGCATGTCGACGTTATCGATCAACAGTTACTATGAACTGAGATCTCATCAGGAAGAGTTAGAATCCGATCTTAACCTCAGATCATATTTGGAGAGAATGAAGTGGAGGGATAGAGAAAGAGAAGAAGAAAGAAAGAAATTTAACATTTCAAAAATTAAGGCCGTTAAATATATATATATATATATATATATATATATATATATATATATATATATACATATATATATATAATGGTAATAATCCAGGTGAAAAATATCCACAGGGTGGTAATCCAGAGAATTTTAACCGGGTTTTTAAAAAGTGCTCAATATCAAAATAGAGCTTTATATATGATAATTTTATTTACACAGACATGTACAAAGTGTCGCAGATTTTGTACATGTCTGTGTAAATAAAATTATCATATATATATATATATATATATATATATATATATATATATATATATATATATATATATATATATAAAGAATAAGGTAAAATAAATACCTTTGAAGCATTTAAAGATGCGATATCAATTTTAAAAGAAAAATAAATTTATTTTTCTTTTAAAATTGATATCGCATCTTTAAATGCTTCAAAGGTATTTATTTTACCTTATTCCTTATTAAATTTCAATTAGATGCTTAAAAAATATGAACTTTAAATGTTATATCTATCTCGTGTGCATTCACGTTCTCATATTTGAAAGTGGAAAACAACAACATCCCCTAAGCCCGTTTACACCAACAGAAGCCGGGAAAAACCCAAATCCAATAAGATCAGGATATATAGACACACTGAAGAGGACAAGTTTTCAAATGGCGAAATTATTTGTATCACTATAAACTAAAAAAAAAAAATGGAAGTTTATAAAAAGAAAAAAAAATCGGTTTCGATTTATTTTTCTTTTAAAATTGATATCGCATCTTTAAATGCTTCAAAAGTATTTATTTGACCTTATTCTTTATTAAATTTCAATTAGATGCTTAAAATTTTTTTAAAAACTAAAAATATGAACTGTGAATTTCATATATACATATATATATATATATATATATATATATATATATACATGTATATATATATATACATATATGCATATATATACACATATATACATATATACATATGCATATATATATATACATATATATGTATATATGCATATATATACATATATTTACATATATATATACATAAATATATCTATATGTATGTATATATGTATATATATATATGTATTTATGCATATATATATATATATATGTATATAATATTTATAAATAAAATTAAATTATTAATACCTATATATATGTATATATATATATGTATATATGTGCATATATATGTATATATATATGTATATATATATATATGTATATGTGTGTATATATATGTATATATATATATACATATATATATACATATATACATATATATACATATATACATGCATATATATGTACCGATATATATACACATATATATATACAGATATACATATATGTATATACATATATGCATATATACATATATATATGTAGATACATTTATGTACATATATATACATATATATATATAAATGTACATATATATATATATATACATATATACATATATACATACATATATATGTACTATGACAACAAAATCACATTTCAAAACAGAGAACGTCGAATTAAAACAAAAAAATGACCTTTAAATTTTATATATATATATATATTCTAAGGATGAAAGATGAGAATAAAACATTGTAAAGATACAATATTTATTAGAACATCAAAAGTTCAGAGCAAGAAGCTTCATACTTTTAATCCATGGATTTTCAAAGATAAACTCTTTTCATCAGAGGCGAGGGAAAAGCTATTTTGACGTGTTTTTGGACATCGCCACCCTGGCTCTACGATCTCATCTCAACATAAGACTCTTTACCTTTTGGCCTTTATTTTTTAAAATTTTATGTAAAGGTTTCAAAGTTAAATGTTGCCGATAATATTTATAATTACATTGTTGGCTTTTCCCTATCCTCTGATGAAAAAAGTTTATCTTTGAAAATCCATAGATTAAGGATATGATGCTTCTTGCTCTGAACTTTTGATGTTCTAATAAATATTGTACCGTTACAAATTTTTTGGAGAAGGTGCACGATTCCTCATATGAGCCAGTGTATATCCGGGTCGAGGAAGATGTTACTTGGGCTTCGAATACTATGTTATTTTGAATATTTGGTCAGGGTTTACTTGTACGAAGTAGTATCCACATGTCAGGTTGTCCTGACAAACCCTTGTACATCGAGACCGAAGACACTCAAGGATAGTGTCTAGTAGGTAATTAACCGAAGAGACTCAAGGATAGTGTCTAGTAGGTAATTAAAACACTCCACCACACACACACACATATATATATATATATATATATATATATATATATATATATATATATATATATATATATATATATATATATATATATATATGTGTGTGTGTGTGTGTTTATGTATGAATAAATTTCCTATTCAATAATGTAATATGTACACACATACTTGCATCCACATATCATTGTCTACGTCTTTAAATATATATATATATATATATATATATATATATATATATATATATATATATATATATATATATATATATATTTCTCTACACTGCTCCCACGCTAAGAGTTTTCTTCAAATTCTACAATTCATTTGACTTCTTTTCAACGGAAATTTACCACCCGGACAATCTGCATATATTTTTCACGGAATTTTTCTTTTCATTCACTGCGTTTTTTAACAAAAATTCCTTTAGTAATAATTTTCATATTCGAAAGCCAACTTATCCATCTGTATTTCTCCTCTGATGATAAGATTTCGATCTTTGAAAAGCCTTGGCTTAAGGAAAGAATAATAAACACTAGTTTATTACTGAATACACCTTGCATTGAACAATTGAAATAAATTTGGACAATCGTCGCATATTTATCACTCTTTTTTCTTCTCTCTCTCTCTCTCTCTCTCTCTCTCTATATATATATATATATATATATATATATATATATATGTATACATAAAATATGAAACTAAAAGTATACTTTTAGAGGATATAGTGAAATAGTTTAAGCTCAATATACGAGATAGAGCAATTATAAAGATAAATGAAAGAAGAGGGATAAATATGTACAAATGGTAAAAACATATATATGTATATATACATATATATGTATATATACATATATATATATGTATACATATATATATATATACATGTATACATATATATATACGTACATATATATACATACATATATTTATATATACATACATATATACATACATATGTATATACATATATATGCATATATATATATATATATACAGTATCTACAATAAGTGAGTACACCCAACGAATTTTTTTACTTTTTACTTCATAGAACTTTAATTTTTCGTAGGATTTAAATGAAACTCGATGTGAACATAGCCATGTAGTCGTTTAATAGCTTTATAAACTATGAAGGAACAAATATCTTTTCAATGCAAAAAAATTGAACAAAAACATTTGGAACAAGTAACAAAAAGTGAGTACATATGAGCATTTTAAACAAATAATCTTATTTTTAATACTTTGTATGGCCTCCATTGTTATCAATAACAGCAGACAACCTCCTAGGCATTGATTAGACTAGTTTATGACATGTGTCCGCCGGAATTGCGTTCCATTCACACTTGATGACCTCCTTCAGTTCGTTATTATTTCTCGGATTTTTCCCTTCAATTTTCCGTTTCAGATGTTCCCACAAATGCTCTATTGGGTTCAAATCAGGTGACATACTCGGCCATAGGTAAGGTATTCACCCGTTTACTGTCTAAGAAAGCCTTCGTAGCCCGGGACGTGTGCTTAGGGTCGTTATCTTGCTGGAAAACTCCACATCTGCCAACACTTGTTAGACTTGGTAACATTTTTTCCTCCAATATCTGGCAATAGAGTTTGGAATCCATTTTTCCTTCGATGAAAGCAAGTCGTTCAACTCCTTTGGCACTCATACACCCCCAAATCATTAATCTCCCACCCCCATGCTTTACAGTTGGCATGACACACTTATTCTTGTAAGCTTCCCCTTTTCGTCGCCACACACGTTTAACGCCATCTGATCTGAATAGATTTATTTTTGTCTCATCAGACCAAAGGATTTTGTCCCAAAACTGCATGTCTTTGTCTTTATGTTCATTAGCAAATTCATATCGCTTCTTTTTGTGAGAAGTTTTAAGCAGAGTCTTCCTCCGGGGCATGCAGCCTTTAAACCCGTCTTCATGGAGAATGTTGCGCACTGTCTGAGCACTCATAGTTACGTTTAAACTGTGCGAAATTTCTTCTGCAATGCTAGCATCACTCTGACGTCTGTTTCCCTCTATTAGTTGTTTGATGTGTCTCTTAGTTCGATTAGAAAACTTGCTTTCATCGAAGGAAAAACGGATTCCAAACTCTATTGCCAGATATTGGAGGAAAAAATGTTACCAAGTCTAACAAGTGTTGGCAGAAAGTGGACTTTTCCAGCAAGATAACGACCCTAAGCACAAGTCTCGGGCTACGAAGGCTTTCTTAGACAGTAAACGGGTGAATACCTTACCTATGGCCGAGTATGTCACCTGATTTGAACCCAATAGAGCATTTGTGGGAACATCTGAAACGGAAAATTGAAGGGAAAAATCCGAGAAATAATAACGAACTGAAGGAGGTCATCAAGTGTGAATGGAACGCAATTCCGGCGGACACATGTCATAAACTAGTCTAATCAATGCCTAGGAGGTTGTCTGCTGTTATTGATAACAATGGAGGCCATACAAAGTATTAAAAATAAGATTATTTGTTTAAAATGCTCATATGTACTCACTTTTTGTTACTTGTTCCAAATGTTTTTGTTCAATTTTTTTGCATTGAAAAGATATTTGTTCCTTCATAGTTTATACAGCTATTAAACCACTACATGGCTATGTTCACATCGAGTTTCATTTAAATCCTACGAAAAATTAAAGTTCTATGAAGTAAAAAGTAAAAAAATTGTTGGGTGTACTCACTTATTGTAGATACTGTATATATATATATATATATATATATATATATAAAGATAGATGAACGAAGAGTGATAAACATGTACGAATGTCCAGATTTATTTCAAACTTCGATTGTTCAATGCAAGGTATATTCTGTAATAAAAGTATATTCATAATTCTTTCCTTAAGCCAAGGCTTTTCAAAGATCGAGATCTTATCATCAGAGGAATTATACAAATAGATAAGTTGGCAGTATGAAAGCCAAAATTCAACATTTAAAAAAATATAATTAAGAAAATGGAGGGTGAAATTAATTATATAGATATATATTACACTAGAACAACATCGGTACCGTCGGTTTCTAATTATAACAAATGGAATTTATAATTGGTCTCCTTTATCGGACTTTCTTCAGCCTCGGTTTATCAAACATATGTTGAAGAGAGTCCTGTAAAAGAAACCAATGTTCTGTAATACATATAAATAATAAATATTATTGCTGGGGTTCTCTCTCACTAACCTTACACACACACACACACACACACACACACACACACACACACACATATATATATATATATATATATATTTATATATATGATTATTTTCATTTACACAGACATGTACAAACTTTCACATGAGAACTGCTTTAGCCACTTGCTAAACATCCGTTAGAATAGCTTCAGACCTGACACCGAAGTATTAGAGCAAACTGCTGTTCTAAGCATTTAGTCTCGTATAAGTAAACACAGACTACGTTGGTCTGGTCACCTTGTTCGTCTTACCGATGATAGACTGCCACCGCAAGTGATTTATGGGGAACTCACCGGGAATACTCGTATACAGCAGACACCTTTTCTCAAAGACGATTTGAAGTGCTTTGGAATAGATGTTGGAGATGGGAGGGAATGGCTGTAGATAGGTCATAGTAAAAGATAGCGATTTATGAGAAAATAAAGTTTTTCTAAAAGAGTTGGACCGAACACCAGCAACCGAAAAGTGCAGCAAGGCAAATACAGGAAGTGGCACATGGAGAGAATTTGGAAAAGCTAACATGTCAATTTTATAAACATGCCACCTGGCGTTGTTCAGCAAGATGTTTGTTCACATAACATTTATGATTCTGAAAGTTGGTACAGTAGGTTTGGAATAAGGTAGCACGAAAGGAATTTCGCAGGCATACTGGCCGAGGAAAGAGTATTAGTGTAGAAAGATTTCCGGCATCTAGAAACCTCTACACTGAAGGGGTGGAATTTTGCTGCTGGTCGATTTAGTCGGGGGTATTTACGTTTGAGGATTCAAGTGTCGTAAGTTTGTTGGGGCACATTCCGTGGAAGTACTTGTAAGATATAATCAATCAACAGTTATTATAAACTGAGATCTCATCAGGCAGAGTTAGAATCCGATCTTCACCTCAGATCCTATATCAAATATGATCTGAGGTTAAGATCAGAGATCTCAGTTTATAATAACTGTTGATCGATAACATCGACATGCCAGTGTCGCAGATTTTGTACATGTCTGTGTATATAAAAATAATCATATATAAAGCTCTATTTGATATTGAGCACTTTTTATAAACCCGGTTGAAATTCTTTGGGTTACTATCCTGTGGATGTTTTACCTGGATTATTATCGTCATTATATATATATATATATAGGGTGGGCAAAAATAAGGGTCCTATTTTTAAAAATTCATAACTTTTTTATTTATTGATTTAAAAAATTTTTTTTTTTAGAATAAGTAAAGGACCCCTTCCGAAGCAAACATGAGCCGTATTAGCCCTAAGGAACGTACCCTCATTTAGAAAACATTATTTTTGCTTAAAAAACTCAAAACAGTGTAAAAAACAATACTTTAGTTTTTGTAAGTTTTAAGAAGTGTTTTTCGGCTAAAATTTGTTTTGTTTATTTCAAAAAATCTCGGAAGGGTCAGTCTACACACACGTAACGTTTGGTGAGTTTAACTTTTATTTTGTGGAAGTAATTCAAATTCAAGTTATTCAAATTTAAAGATAGGACCCTTATTTTGGCCCACCCTGTATATATATATATATATATATATATATATATATATATATATATATATATATATATATATATATATATATATAAAGTGGTGTACTAAAAGCGAACTTTTAGGAAAAGTGAAACCTATTGTGAAGAGTATACAGCTCAATATCCAGGATAGAGCTTAGTTTTAACCGCATTCACTCTCCGCACCCCTTCTCCTTCTTCGCACCCGTTCTTCTCTCCCCCTACACACCCCTCACTCATTCCCTCCCTGCGTACTGGTCGCACAGGAGTTTATGCCTTTCCTCATTTTCAAGCCGGCTTTCGCTTCGGGCTAACTTTAAAATATTTTCGCTACATTTTTTCCCATTTTAAAGCATTTTCTCTGACATCTTTGCCCAGGAAGTATTGTTAATGGCGAATATTTTCCACCTCACTCTCTTCTGAGCCTGCCTGCCTGCACTTATTGGACATTTTACCCTTTGGATTTTCTATTTTCGCCGCACCTGAAGTTGTGGCTTCTTGGAATTTAACTTTGATTCCTCTCTCACAACCTTTCGGGCTTTTTAACGACCTACCTATCTACTTCTCATTCTCTCCGCTGGACTTTTCGACACCGGACTTTTTAGCAATCGGACATTTGCTTGCATTCGGGCAGAATTTTGCCCTGTGTTTCTTCCCCCTACAACTTTTATTTTATTTTTTCAAATTTTAAATCTTGGCCTTTGCCAACTTATCTATCCCAGCGACTTCCTCTGATGATAAGATTTTGATCTTTGAAAAGCCTGGCTTAAGGAAAATTTAACTTGAATAAATTGCCTCTTTTGCGGAATATACCTTGCTCTGAGCAATTGAATTGAATTATGATTTGGCTTTTGCTTCTCTAATTCCTTTCCATTCTTCTTCATTATATATATATATATATATATATATATATATATATATATATATATATATATATATATATATATATATAAATATATAAATGTGTGTGTGTGTGTGTGTGTTCATATTAGATGATTGGAATGGTAACTTTAGATTGGAAACAAAGTCACTGCATATATATATATATATATATATATATATATATATATATATATATATATATATATGTATGAAAGTCTCCAATATCATCTTCCAGATCAAACTCAATCGATCTGTTCGTTTTTGATAACAATCGAAACATTAATTCGGATGGAGAATAAAAACAAAACCAATCAAAGAAATCGATAAAAGAAACCGAAAGGAAAAAAAAAATCAAGAGTTACCCATCGCTTTTCTTCTCCCATTCCCATTTTCTTTATGATCAATGTTATAATCATTTCAGATCTGATCTCGCTGGGGTTGAGGCTCTTCGGTCGGCTTTTCCTCCGGATACGGACCCAAAATCCGGCAAGCGAATAACATTACGTTCGGCTTAAGCCCTCCTTCGGGAAATATCCCAAGTGCAAGTGTTTTTGTTGTTTGGATAAACAATTTCTTTACAACCAATTTTGATAACATGTTTTTATGCTCATCGTAACTAGTGATGGTGGATGATCGAACGGTGGGGGAGTTTAGGGTTAGGGTTAGGGTTAGGGTTAGGGTGGAGGAGTGGGGAGAAAACTCGGTCCCACACAAGGAAAAAGTAACCATAAAAAAGACGAAATAAGCTCTTTGGTCGCATCCTAACACACACACATACATGCAGATGTATTTATTGAAACTAATTCTTTGTCCCCGTGTTGCCCGAGTCGAGACATATTGCCGGGTGGAGGATTTAGAGAAAAAATAATTATAAATATACTCATATTTACAACTTTATCATTGATTTCAGGTATTATAACTGGTCAAAACAATTTCCCTCAATTTCATAAACATATGTGAAACTCAGCAATACTCAAATCTGATTGACGACGCACTTTTTCTATAGTGATATTTTGGTGCAACAACATATATTTAGCTGTCAGGAAGCTAATAAGTGATTTTAGAAAATGTGAATACGGTTTATTTTTTCGGTGCTTGTGCAAATAAGCGGCCGTACGAAAAAATTATTTTTTTATGAAAACAATACTATATACTTATTCAGCGTTATTTTCTTACTCACTGTAGAAAAAAGTAGAAAAAATTATCCACTAGAACTTTAATTACAAGTATTTTTCCATTTTTTTGTATCATAACAGCCATTTTTTTTCTTAAAAATAATTCAAGGGCAGATAATTCGCAGTGAGAATATGAACATTTCGTGTTATTGCAATAAATTAATTTAATTTCGTTTATTTACTTTAATTTTGTTTTATTGGAATCAATTTAATTTTTATATATGTAGTTGTTTTTTTAATTGCATGATTATCTCCCTTGCGAATTTTCTGCCCTTGAATTATTTTTAAGAAAGAAGATGGACGCTTACTGAACGAATCGCTGTTATGATACAAAAAAAATGGAAAAATACTTGTAATCGAAGTTTTAGTGGATAATTTTTTCTACTTTTTTGTCTACAGTGAGTAAGAAAATAACACTGAATAAGTATATAATACTGTTTTTATAAAAAATATTTTTTCGTACGGCCGCTCATCTGCACAAGCACCATTTTTTCTCATCAGGTCAGATTTTTGATGTGCCGGAAATAGAATTATTTCATTTTTTTAATGTCTTTTCATGAAATTCGAACTGTATAAATTTCTATTTCCTCGAATTAATGATATAAAATCTCGCCATTTCTGTTTATCTTGTTATATCCGCCTTCTTCAGTAAATCGCAAGAACCTGTGGCGCAGTGGATATAGTTATAATAATAATAATAATAATAATAATGATGATAATGATGATAATGATAATAATAATAATAATAATAATAATAATGATGATAATGATGATAATAATAATAATAATAATAATGATGATAATAATAATAATAATAATAATAATAATAATAATAATGATGATAATGATGATAATAATAATAATAATAATAATAATGATGATAATGATGATAATGATGATAATAATAATAATAATAATAATAATAATGATGATAATGATGATGATAATAATAATAATAATAATAATAATAGGGATGATGATGATGATGATGATGATGATGATGATGATGATGATGATGATGATAATAATAATAATAATAATAATAATAATAATAATAATATATTACCCTTAAAACTACAGTGTGCAAAGTACCCGTAGCGCAGTGGATATAGTACTAAGTAAAATCAGTTGTAAGTGACAGTCATTTGAAGGTTCAATCCTCAGTGCGGGCAATGCGATTCTAATAATTTGAGAATTACTTATTCTATTAATCTATTTGAAGACTAGGCTTTTCTTTCCCAATGTCACTTCATCACATCTATCAAACTGAAGCAACAAACAAATATGTAAATTTGTAAAGATATGATCGTGTAAAAAGTTTGAATTGTTAAAGCTCTAATTATGTTTACTTTATATACTTCAATAAGTAAGATAGAGGCAATTACATAGATGGGCAGACTTTATTACATCTCCGAGTTAACATTCAGACATCCAGCAATCAGAAATGGTTCAGTTACTTTATTGTAGAACATCACTTAAATATGCGTATAAAATTAATACTGTCATGTTCAATGTATCATATTTAACTCACTATCTGTTCTCACGGGGCGTATTAGAGCTGTTTACAATAAGCTTGAAGCCACAGATTAATATATGATTTTCTCATCTGCTACGTGTCGCTGCGGACTTAATGTCAATGACGTCATTTCTTGCCACGTTAGCATTAATGTTAATCTTAACGTCTAATGTAACCTTATTTTATTGATCTATTTGAAGACTAAACTTTTCTTTCCCAATGTCACTTCATCACATCTATCAAACTGAAGTAAATATATGATCGTATAAAAAGTTTGAATTGTTGAAGCTCTAATTATGTTTACTTTATATACTTCAATAAGTAAGATAGAGGCAATTACATAGAGGGGCAGACTTTATTACATCTCCGAGTTAACATTCAGACATCCAGCAATCAGAAATGGTTCAGTTACTTTATTGTAGAACACCACTTAAATATGCGTATAAAAGTAATACTGTCATGTTCAATGTATCATATTTAACTCACTATCCAGTCGCTATTCAATTGAAGGCAATTACATCCTTTAACTTAGGACACAAATTATAGAGTATAACAATGATTATAGATTTTGTGAAATATAACATTGAGAAAATAACATTGATAAAAAGAAAGGAAAAAGAGAAGAAAAAGAGAAAAAAATAAAATTAAGAAAAATACGTAGCCAAAAATGATGGTTACGAAAAATAAAAGATACGGCTTAAAACTCAGGAAACGTATAAGTAATTTTGAGAAGGTTTTCAAGTTTTACAATATAGATAAAATACTAAAAATGTTTATGTGTCATGTGTTTTAGATAAGGATGTTTCGCTTCTAAATGCCGTGATTATGTTCGTTAATAACATTTACAATCTGAGTTTTAATGCAACCATATTTGGTACAAAAAACTTCACTTGGAAACCTTACTTTTCTATCGAGTCACAGGGTTAACAACAGTATTCATTTAATGTCGTTCACTTCAAAACACACCTGGATACTCTGTTATGCTTCGGAATTTTTTAGATGAGGGTTTATAATTCGTAGAATTTGGTATATTCGGACTACTGTTCTCATCTTGGGTGATTTTTATCACAAAGTTTCGACCGATGTAACCTTCAACCTTCTTAAGGTGTACTTTGTCGAACTCAGGAATCTTTCTGTCGAACTCGGGAATCTGGTCGGAATTTCGAACGGAAACGTTTATTAAATCCACGGAGGTAGCATGCTCCTGTTCCATCTGCCATGACTGGGAAGAAATCTTCAGTAATTCGCAATTCTTCGTATCGCCCGCACTGAGGATTGAACCTTCAACCTTCAGACGAACTGAATTATACTTTGTACTATATCTACTGCGCAATGGGTTCTTGCAAGGACCCGTGGCGCAGCGCAGTGGATATAGTACTTTACAGTCATGGCAGATGGAAGGAGAGCAATGGGTTCTTGCAAGAACCCGTGGCGCAGTGGATATACTTTTTCCCAGTCATGGCAGATGGAACGAGAGCATGCTCGTGGATTTAATAAAGGGTTCCGTTCGAAATTCCGTCCAGATTCCCGAGTTTGACAGAAGGATTCCTGATTTCGGTAAGGTACACCTGAAGAAAGTCGGAGGTTACATCGGTCGAAACTTTGTGATAAAAAGATAGGAAAGTTCATTTTATAAAGCATCCTAATTTATAACTCGCAGCGACCATGCGCATTCAAGTTCTATTCTATTTAAAACAGACATTTTCAACAATAGTCCACAACACCGGACGTGACACTTCACCAACACCAGGAAGTAAATTATGGAAAAAAAAAAGGTTATACCTTTATTTGTCTTGGCTCTGATGAAGTTTTTGTCAAGCGAAATATTAGCTAAAAAAAAATCAAGATGAAGAAAAAAAAACGGAAGGTATTTTGAAATATTTTATTAAATGTTTCGAAATATTTTTCTTTTTCTTTTGATTTAATTACTCGCATCTAATACATGGTTTTTGAAGGCTTGTTTGCCTCTATATTTATATTAACTTACAAAAGATGCTTTATAAAATGAACTTTCCTAATTTATATATATATATATATATTTCTATTAATCTTATTAAGATGCAGAAAATTGCATTATTCGTCACTCTTAACTTTATAGAAAGTAGTTTCCGTTAATATATATATATATATTTATAAATTGTATACGTACATAAAAGTAATCCATGGACACGTGTTTCTGGCTCACAGCCGTCATCAGCATGGCTAACTTAGACAACTTTCGATATTGATGTCTATAGTCCAGCGTCTTTACCATTGGACCAAGACGCCCTGTCTAGAAATATGTACGATTTTTTATCACCTAAATATTTAATGTATTTTTATGTAATTATTTTTTTATTGGTGATTGAAGTGTTCGTATTTTTTTTGTTGCTTACTACTATTTCGATTGTCTCACTCTGAGAGTGATTAAGACGCAGAAGATTGCATTATTAGTCGCCCTTACTGTTGTGAAGTTGTCCAACAGTAAATAATAAATAAAGGAAGTCAAGTCGAAGGTTGGTTTAACAAGTGTATTAACAAAGTAAGAAAGTGACTAGCACTTGGCTAGACAGTTACAAGACTGTGCTTTGTCTTCTCGTGTCTCTGGTGACTCGCACTATTTATAGTGACAACCGGTGTAGTTTCTCCTGTGTAAGAACGGCCGGTGTAACAATAAATATTATAGGATGTATTTTTCGTTAAGATATATATATATATATATATATATATATATATATTTTATTTTTTATTTTTTATTAATCTTATACGTACATAAAAGTAATCCATGGACACGTGTTTTAGGCTAACTTAGACAAGGATCGAACTTTCGTTATTGATGTTTATAGTCCAGCGTATTTATCATTGGACCAAGACGCCCTGAAATATGTAGGATTTTGATCACCTAAATATTTAATGTATTTTTATGTAATTATTTTTATTGGTGATTGTGGCGTTCGTGCCTAATAAATAAAATATACAAAAAAATGATGGACTTGCAGACGACGATAAAATGTCAAACAACGACAGCAAAAACAAAAACCTGAAAATTGAAAGGTGGATGCTAAAAACCTTCGACATATGAAAACTGAAAGAAGTCAAGTATATTTAAATAATAACAAAAAAGAAGGTACTTCTATCGATCTTGACCCAGTTTTCGCGAGTTTCTTATCGGAAGCGTTCGGCTATCCTACGCAAACGCCCGAGAGATGACGAGCCGATTTGTACCAGACGACAATTTTGATACGGTGCTGCGTCCTGTGATTGTAAGTTATATTTTCAATAAATTTTCTAAAAGAAACAAAAAAACCCAAAACAAGCAAAACATAGCGAAGTTACTGTTATCAAATAAATATTTTTTGTTAATTTTATACGTTGCTGCGTCCTATAATTTTTAGTTATATTTGCAAGAAATTTTTTAAACAACAAAAAAACAATACAAGCAAAACAGAACGAAATTACTGTTTTCAAATAAATATTTTTAACCCTAACTCTAAACCCTAACCCTAAAACCTAACCTAAGCCCTAAACACTAAACCCTAAACCCTAAACACTAAACACTAAACCCTAACTCTAACCTAAACACTAAACCCTAAACACTAAACACTAAACACTAAACCCTAAACCCTAAACCCTAACCCTAAACCCTAACCCTAAAAAGAAAAAAAGAAAAACATTATCATAGGACGCAGCACCGTATCAAAATTGTCGTCTGGTACAAATCGGCTCGTCATCTCTCGAGCGTTTGCGTAGGATAGCCGAACGCTTCCGACAAGAAACTCACGGAAACTGGGTCAAGATCGATATAAGTACAAAAAAAAAAACTAAACTAGATTAATGAATAGACAAAATATAGATACGTTTTTTTTTTCTAGTTGAGACAAGTTAGAATTTATTTTTCAAAATCCAGAAAAAAGCGACAGGTGCTTTTTGAAAGTTTTGCTGCGTCTTTTGTTGTTGTTTTTAAGATACGTTTTAAGATGTCGAGCAGATGATTTTCCGCAGTCAGTTGTTCACCCTGTAACGCTTAACGATAATCTGTCACGCTTTTTAGAAAAACATCTCAATATTTAAAAAAAAATGTTACTACCACTACGACACTTTAATTTCTTTCTTTGTGTTCCTAAATCCAAACGAAACTTCCATGAACACAGTTTGTTGCCAAAAATTTCTCATTTGTGAAACACATTACCATGGTACTGCTTTCCTGCTGGCTACAACGTTGTTCCTGAAATGGAAGGCTTACATCGAATCTGCTGAATCAGTCGATCGCTCCAAAAACCACTCTCTATTCTGGTGTTGCTACTCGCCCATTTCACTCAGATCAGTCGAAATATGCAGCTGATCTAAAAGTTGACTTTTGTTTCGTTTAATCCTGTTAAGACTCAGCTCGTGTCTTTCAATCGTAGGCGTGCCCCTTTTCTTCCTGAGATTCTCATGGATGGCTCTGAAACTTCTTGGTCTTTCTCTCTCATCAAATCTTTCTTGGAGGTGATACATTAGATCCATTGCCCTTTCTGCTTCTCGTAAAGTCGGTTCTCTCTATCGCTCCAAACACTTTCTCAAACCTGAGGCTATTCTTGTTCTCTACAATCAATAGAGTAAAGTAATTCTCTCTCATCAAATCTTTCATACATTAGATTAACTGCTTTTTCTGCTTCTCGTAAAGTTGGTTCTCTCTATCGCTCCAAACACTTTCTCACATCTGAGGCTATTCTTGTTCTCTACAATCAATGGAGTAAAGTAATTCTCTCTCATCAAATCTTTCATACATTAGATTAACTGCTTTTTCTGCTTCTCGTAAAGTCGGTTCTCTCTATCGCTCCAAACACTTTCTCAAACCTGAGGCTATTCTTGTTCTCTACAATCAATGGAGTAAAGTAATTCTCTCTCATCAAATCTTTCATACATTAGATTAACTGCTTTTTCTGCTTCTCGTAAAGTTGGTTCTCTCTATCGCTCCAAACACTTTCTCACATCTGAGGCTATTCTTGTTCTCTACAATCAATGGAGTAAAGTAATTCTCTCTCATCAAATCTTTCATACATTAGATTAATTGCTTTTTCTGCTTCTCGTAAAGTTGGTTCTCTCTATCGCTCCAAACACTTTCTCAAACCTGAGGCTATTCTTGTTCTCTACAATCAATGGAGTAAAGTAATTCTCTCTCATCAAATCTTTCATACATTAGATTAACTGCTTTTTCTGCTTCTCGTAAAGTCGGTTCTCTCTATCGCTCCAAACACTTTCTCAAACCTGAGGCTATTCTTGTTCTCTACAATCAATGGAGTAAAGTAATTCTCTCTCATCAAATCTTTCATACATTAGATTAATTGCTTTTTCTGCTTCTCGTAAAGTTGGTTCTCTCTATCGCTCCAAACACTTTCTCACATCTGAGGCTATTCTCGTTCTCTACAATCAATTATTATGCTGTAAAGCACTCTCGATTCGCTATCTCTACAAACCACAATCAGACCATGTATGGAATATTGTTGTCATATTTGGGCTAGTGAATCTCTGTCCCATTTGAAGGTTCTTGATAAGGTGCAGAAACGTGTCCTTAATTTGCTTGGTCCCACCCTTTCTTCTTCTTTGCACTCTCTTTCTCTCACTCACAGACGTGATGTTGCTAGTCTCAGTCTTTTCTATAAATACTATAGTACCACTTTCGTCTCGTGGTCCTTCCCGTAAGTACCCGATGATTTGCGAATCATTGGCGATTTGTAGGCGACCGTCGGGAATTAGCTTCCTGCACTGAAGATTGCGTAAGCATGAAACATCGGTGTCTGTAGGTAACAAATAATTAATATTTATTTATAAAAAGTTTATAATTAATCGTTTTCAGAAAGGTATTTCAGGCATTTTATAGGGAGGTGACAGTGGTTAAGTGGATATTGACACGGACTGAAGACCTGAGTGTTCCAAGTTCGAATCCAGTTGGTTCCACAGTACCACTTTCACTTAGAGATGTTGGCAACCTTCTCGTGGTCCCTCCCGTAAGTACCCGATGTCTTTCCAGAAAGATTTCTAATGTGAAACACATCGGGGAAACTAATGCTAACACCAGAATCATCTGATTCACACGAAAGAAGAATAAGAAGCTGATTTAACCTTTAACCTTCTCCGGAAGGAGCCGGAAGCAACGGATAAAGTCAGTGAAATTATGTGAGGTGACGGTAGATAACGACACGGACTGAAGACCTGGGATGTTGGCAACCTTCTCGTGGTCCTTCCCGGGGAAACTAATGCCAACACCAGGATCATATGATTCACACGAAAAAAGAAGAAGAATGATATATCAAGCTAAAAAGAACCACAAGAAACTACTTAACCAGTCCGTAAGTACCAGATGTCTTTCCAGAAAGATTTCTAATGAGAAACACATCGGGAAAATTAATGCCAACACCAGAATCATCTGAATCTACACGAAAGAAGAAGAAAAAGAAGAAAAAGAAGAAGAAGAAGAAGAAGAAGGAGAAGGAGGAGAGGAAGAAGAAGAAGAAGAAGAAGGAGAAGGAGAAGGGGAAGAAGAAGAAGAAGAAGAAGAAGGAGAAGGAGGAGGGGAAGAAGAAGAAGAAGAAGAAGGAGGGGAAGAAGAAGAAGAAGAAGAAGAATAGGGATGTTGGCAACCTTCTCGTGGTCCTTCCTGTAAGTACCAGATGTTTTTCCAGAAAGATTTCTAATGAGAAAAACATCGGGGAAACTAATGCCAACACCAGAATCATCTGATTCACACGAAAGGAGGAGGAAGAGAAAGAAAAGAAAGCCAATATTAACGTGACTTTTGGAATTCCCTTCCTTATTCCCTGTTTCCTCGACACTATCAACCTGCATAGATTTAAATGTAATGTTAACAAATATCTTGCTAAATAATTACCTAACTTAGTATGTACCCCATACACCTGTAGCCTCTTACGTGTCAGTAGTAAAAGGCCTTGTCTGGGGTGAACAACATTTAAAAAAAAATCACATGTTTATATATCCTATTAAATATTTAATAAACCATTGTTTTGTTTTAACGCAAATAGTTCACCCATGAGTAGATAAAAGAGAATACATTGTTTGAGACTAATTTCCGAAATCTATTTCCTTTAGAACCTGTTATGTCACCAACAGTAACGTTTTCCGACTTATCTTGTATATATGTATTCCGGTCTCTGCGATGAAAAAACTGTCGAAGACATTAGTTATTCACACCTGTCGCTGACACCGAGAAAATAAATGAGAATAGCACAAAATGGCCATGCAATATTAGTTAAAACGAAATTGTTTAAGTTTGAAAATAGACTTGTCGGAAAGTAGCCAATATAATTAGTAAGTAAAGTGACGGGAACAGCTAACGTCAAAGCTGTTGTATTATCTGATCACACGCCCGTCGTTTACAATTAAGTTTAAATGAAATTTCATTTTAAATAATTATCAGTTTCTTTTGCTTTGATTAATATTAACCGTTTACTGCTTTTTTTTATATTTGTTTGACATCAAAGATACTGATCACCTATTTAGCGGGTGTCCTGATGCAACATCATACTAATACCTACTCACACTTGCCAACAGGCTCGTTGTAGACGTGAAACCAGTTGCAGTTTGCCCTATTTTCGTTGAATATTATATTAAATAGGTATTTTTGCTAGAATGTGTCATATTTGAAACAAAAAGCATTTAAGGGTTAAGATATTCCTTGGTTTTGGGATTGAGTTATATTTGGAAACAAAAAAAGAAATATTGTTGGAATGTGTTATATTTGAAATAAAAAGCATTTAAAAGTTAATCATGACAGACCAAGTTAAGCATGACAGACCAAGTTAAGCATGACAGACCAAAGAAAATGTTTTTTCATAGCAAAAGTTCCGAATGAAATTCTGATTAGATCACAAGGTTTTCAATATTTAATAAATTGAGGCTCGTTGTAGATGTGAAACAAGTTGCAGTTTGAAACATTTTCGTTGAATATTATATCAAATAGGTATTTTTGCTAGAATGTGTCATATTTGAAACAAAAAGCATTTAAGGGTTAAGATATTCCTTGGTTTTGGGATTGAGTTATATTTGGAAACAAAAAAGAAATATTGTTGGACTGTGTTATATTTGAAACAAACAAAACATTTACGGGAGAAAATATCTACGTGCCTTTTTTTATAAATTCATCAACTTCTCTTTTTTTGATGTCACTAATTATTATTTTGTTTGGCTTTGATTAATATTAACCCTTTCAATGCTTTATTTGTTATATTGGCTTGCCATCCAAGATACCTAGTTAGCGAGTATCCTGATGCAACATCATACTAATACCTACTCACACTTGTCTTTTGGCTAAGATCAAAGTGTAGTATCTGTTCCGATGGATACTGCACCCCATACTGGTGTTGTCTTGGTCTTAGGGTCTTGATTCACGCCGGTCAATGAGTCTGTCCTGTGCAGTTCTGGGAGGTCAACCTTCCCAGGCTTTGCCTCCCCTCTTTGGGGAGGAGTAAGTTTATTGCTTACTGTCTGAAGCGCCTCTACCGGGGAATGCCGACGGGGCTGTCTAGGCAATTTTTTAACCCCCACTTTCCCGACCAGACCTTGGGTCACATCTTACTTGTGGGAGTAAGATAAAAACTGGCCTTGTGCCTAACTCCTGGAGAGGAGTAAATCAATACTCACACTTGCCAACAGGCTCGTTGTAGATGTGAAACAAGGAATGTTTAGCATGACAGACCAAAGAAAATGCTATCGAAAAGCGAGATGTGACACCTACCAATGAACAGAACCCTTTATGGATGAAGCCCCCTTGTTTTGATAAGTTCTTTGAACTGACTTTCACGGGAGATCTAAAACGGAAAACGTATACCCAGCCTGTTGCTAAGGTGACCGGAAAAATGGTGAGACCATTCTATCGCTTCAGAGAGTACCTTACTCTTGACGCAATCTTCTTCCTATATAAGAGTCGGATACGCTCTAAGATGGGGAGGTACTGCTGTCACATTTGGGGAGGTACCCCACAGAGCACTTTTTCATGCCTTGACAGAGTACACAATCGACTTTGATGGTTTGGTTGTTTTGTTTTACGACATATCAACCCTTTTCAGGTTATTTAATGCCGAATCCAGTCATTTTAGTGAAAGTTTTTATGCTTCAAGTTCTTTATATCTTCAAATATTTATTCATGGTGTTTGGTTTGGTTGTTTATGTAGAGGAAAATTGTTTTTGTTTTTGGCTTTGCAGAACATGATTAAGAGAGTATTGATTTACTCCTCTCCATGAGTTAGGCACAAGGCCAGTTTTTATCTTACTCCCACAAGTAAGATGTGACCCAAGGTCGGGTCGGGAAAGTGGGGTTTAAAAATTGCCTGGGCAGCCCCGTCGGCATTTCCCGGTAGGGGCGCCTCAGTCAGTAAGCAATAAACTTACTCCTCCCCAAAGAGGGGAGGCTAAGTCTGGGAGGGTGGACATCCTAGAACGGCACAGGACAAACCCATAGACCGGCGTAAATCAAGCCCCGAAGGCCAAGACGACACCGGTCTATGGGGTGCAGTATCCATCGGAACAGATACTACACTTTGATCTTAGCCAAAAGGCCAAGAAGAGTGCCTTACTCCTAACGCAATCCGCAGTACACACCGATGACGCTCGCCCGTGACATCCAAGATACTGATTACCTATTTAGATGGTGTCCTGATGCAACATCATACTAATACCTACTCACACTTGCCAACAGGCTCGTTGCAGATGTGAAACAATTTGCAGTTTGCCCTATTTTCGTTGAATATTATATCAAATAGGTATATTGTTGGAATGTGTTATATTTGAAAAAAAAAAACAACACCTTTACAGGAAAAAATAGCTACGTGTCTTCTTGATAAAGTCATCAACTTCTCTTTTCTTGATATCACTTACTTCAAACATTACGCCTGGTTAGACCTCTTCAAAATTGACCTTTTTCTTCAAACATATGGAAACTGATATTATTAGCTTTCATTTGGTACCACTTTCAATGCTATAGCATCAACCTCTGGAAAGCTACAATGAAAATAAGGACATAATATCCCATATTTTGCAGCGTTTTTGAAAAACGTCAACAATAAAATTACATGGCTCTTGAGGCAGGCATAGCCAAGGTCCAAGATCACAATAACTGGTATATTTAGCTAATTTAGACCTTGGAGAATGGGAATAATAGCAGTTTCCATATGTTTGAAGAAAAAGGTCAATTTTGAAGAGGTCTAACGCCTGGTCTTGTTGGCTTTCTTACAGCGCGTGTCAACGGTCTATCCTTTTGCCTGTTTTCATCGCAATATGTTGTTTTTAGATGTTCCCCAAGTTATTCCTTGGAACATTCCAACGTTTCTCCAGTCATGTAGTTCTATCATTTTTATGGTCTAAGTTGTCACTGTTAATATCGCCTGTGTTTGGTAACTGATTTAGCAGCTGTATCTGTACCGCGTAATTATATTTTGATAGTTCCGCATCACTCACAATCATTGTTTGAATCTCATGAAAGTTTTTGGTTTGTATAGCTGTGATGCCCTCTAACTTACTATAGCCGATGTAACTTCCTTTGTCCACGTATATGTCGAAGTAGGGCTCTGGATTAGGTATGAATACCTCCTCGTTATTTTTCGTTAACCACTCGCCACATATTATCTTGTCAATCATAAAGCCCTGACTTTTAACTCTGTATGAAGTTGCCGTGTGTAAGGTTGGTTCCCATTCCGGCCATGTAACCCATGTTGTTAGGAAGTATGGGACTAGATAGTCTCCAGATTCCGGTTGTGCCCATGCGAAGTGTCCGAGTTTATGTATAGCTGTTGTAAGATTACCGTCATACTTACTTAAGTGACCACTGACGCTGTTCATATCCGTAGTTTTTACAAGGTTCCTGAAGCGTTTTTTGATGCAGTAGCTTCTGACTCCGTTTTCTGATTCCGCGGTTGCCGTCTATCCATTCTGTCCAGATTCACTGCTCTGTTCTCTGTGAACAAGCCCTTGTATGAGTTTTTACAAACTGTTTCCTGCACTGTTCTCTTTTCCTTCTTATCACCGTTTCCTCATTTGACCCCTAAGACCTCTCGTAATATCTTCATAATGGTACACAATTGAAACAAATACATTGAAGACATTGCCAAGGCTGCCGCAAAGAAGGTCGGCCCCCTCTACCGTGCTAGTAAACTCCTCACACCTGACATTATCCTGTATCTCTACAAAACCACCGTCCGCCCATGCATGGAGTATTGTTGCCACATCTGGGCTGGCGCATCATCCGTTAGTCTCTCCCTCTTAGACAATACCCCCCAAAAGAGTCGCCAACCTAATAGGTCCCTCACTATCAACCAAGCTCCAACCCTTGTCCCATCGCCGCAATGTGGCATCCTTATGCTTGTTTTACAAATACTTCAATTGATTCATATATACACAACCCTGAGAGTTCAACATTCACACTTCTCGGCCGTACCTTCACAGACAACAAACATATTGAAGACATTGCCAAGGCTGCCGCAAAGAAAATGATATCCCTCTACCGTGCTAGTAAACTCGTCACACCTGACATTATCCTGTATCTCTACAAAACCACCGTCCACCCATGCATGGAGTATTGTTGCCACATCTGGGCTGGCGCATCATCCGCTAGTCTCTCCCTCCTTGACAAGGTCCAAAAAAGAGTCGCCAACTTAATAGGTCCCTCACTGTCAACCAAGCTCCAGTCCAGTCCAGTCGCCGCTATGTAGCATCCTTGTGCTTGTTTTTACAAATATTTCAATGGATTATGCTCCGATGAATTGACTACTCTGGTGACCCCCTCGACGTAAATTCACTAGACCAACTCGACAATCAGCTAAATCCCATCCATTCAAGGTGCCGGAGAGCTTTCTACTCCAATAGCTTCTTTTCTTTGTGCTGCTGGCCTCTGGAACTCCCTCCCTGCCCCCTGTATTCCCGACGGTACTGACATGCAGAAATTTTAAACTAATGTAAACAGACATCTCGCTGCGCAGATCCCAATTTAGGTTGACCCCCCGAACCTTTTCTTTTTTTTCTCAGTAGCCCCTTACGTCTACAGTGGCGTCCTGCCTTGTTTGGGGTTAACTATGTTAAAAAAAACAACAACAAAAACAAGTAAAACATATTTAGTTACACAACAACCAAAAGCTGCACGTCTCGAAAAAAAAAACAAAACAAAACAAAAAAAAACACCTGTTCTCGCTAAATATCTTAACCAAATGCTCCGGATGCTAGAGACGTTCCGTGTTTTCACCGTCGAAAAGGCGAATCATATTGATATGGACAACTCATTTGTAACCCTTAGGTCGACATTTCGAATCAGCCTCACTGCATCTAACTCTTCCGGCCTCTATGAGAAAATACGTCGCCCAATGACGTCTCAACTGGTTTGTCCACGTCGCCCGTCGTCAGTCATCCTAAATGCCCCAAATTGTGTCCCACTTCAACGTCGATGGCCGAAAGTCACGTGGTAGGGCGAAAGTCACGTGGTAGGGCGAAAGTCACGTGGTAAAGCGCTTAAAGGCATTGGGGAGATCCTGGCGGGCAGCACAAGCGAAATGGCAACAGAAAGGAAAAGTTGGAAGTCATTCATGAAACGTTTACCTCAAGCTTAAGACAACATGACGAAAAATGAAACAAAAAACACTAAAACAACAACTTTATATTCTTGGTTAAGATGACACATATATGTATATGGATATTGAAAATATTTATTATTATGATATATATATATATATAAAATATAAATTATCTTTAAATATTTTTCCAAAATAATGGTATAAGATAATGGT
>OY744555.1:27397668-27410168 GCA_963556195.1 Sepiola atlantica | reverse complement strand
AAAAAACTTAAAAATGACCATTGTATTGAGGCATAGCCTTTACAAAAGTAGTGACATTCCATGAAAAATGCCAGTATACTGAAATCATATGCCCTTAATAGGGTTAAGATGAAAATTCATATACACTAAATGTACAAAAGCAAGGAAATTCCCAAATTTGTACACTTTTATTGTCATTAAGGGTATGCGAGCACAACAGGGCTATGTATTTTACTCGTAGGAATTTTTCTTCAGCGCACATCACACACTTCATCTACTCATGCATAGAGATTTATACTGTAGTGATTTGATAATGAAATGGTTTGGTTGATATGTAGTCATACTCTTAATGACAATAAAAGTGTAAAAATTTGGGAATTTCCTTGCTTTTGTACATTTAGTGTATATGAATTTTCATCTTAACCCTATTAAGGGCATATGATTTCAGTATACTGGAATTTTTCATGGAATATACTTAGATGTATGTCTTATATACAGAACCAAATATGTAAATTAGATGGCCATGTTGAAAAAAGAGGATAAATGCTGAAATACTCACAGATACATAAACAATATTAGATACTATTGAGAGATGGAAAGAGAAATTCATCGACAGCTAATAGAAATGTCTTCAGTTAATTATAAATTACGTTTAATTAAAATAATTGAAACAGATTTTTTAAATCACGTCTTTATCCCACAACTGTAGTTTAGTTTAGCATGTATTTTTTGTCATTAGAGTATATAGGAAAACTCCGTCAGGAAACAAATATTTATAAACTCGCATTTAGTAAAATAAGTGGGACCCTTGGAAATTCATTTGTTGTACTTTGCTGCTGTCTATTCTATGGACACCCGGGGTGAACGCAGACCCCATTATATTATTGTGCCGCATTTGTTCAAACTGAGACATACTTATCTGCTTAATGTAGTTTAAGATATTTATTTATTAGGATCTACCTCCAAACCCCTTGTAAGAGTTGTGACAACTTTGCATTTTATAGATACCCGGCGCGAACGCAGACCCCGCGATGCGATCTTTAGACGGAACATATATAACACTTTGATCATAGTCCGAAGGCTAGTAAAATGTATTTTAGTCTGAGTTTCACGTTTCATAAAGCAGCGACATCAGATGAAATTAAAAATAAATTGCATTACATCTTCGGCGATAGGGCAATCCCATCTGTCCTTAAAGTAGGTAGAGGGTGATAACGTACGCACGAATATGAAATTGCCTCAGCGTATTATTATATAGATATAGATGTCGTTAAATAATAATAATAATAATAATAATAATAATAATAATGATAATAATAATAATAATAATAATATTAATAATAATAATGATAATGATAATATTAATAATAATAATAATAATATTAATAATAATAATAATGATAATGATAATAATAATAATGATAATGATAATGATAATAATAATGATGATAATAATAATAATGATGATAATGATAATGATAATAATAATAATAATAATAATAATAATAATAATGATAATGATAATGATAATGATAATAATGATAATAATAATGATAGTAATAATAATAATAATGATAATGATAATAATAATAATAATGATAACATTCTACTACTCCTCACACACTTCATCCACTCATGCATAGATATTTATACTGTAGTGATGTGATAATGAAATGGTTTGGTTGATATGTAGTCATACCCTTAATGAAAATAAAAGTGCAAAAATTTGGGAATTTCCTTGGTTTTGTACATTTAGTTTATATGAATTTTCATCGTAACCCTATTAAGGGCATATGATTTCAGTATACTGGCATTTTTCATGGAATATACTTTGATGTGTGTCTTATATACAGAACCAAATATGTAAATTAGATGGCCACGTTGAAACAAGAGGATAAATGCTGAAATACGTACGCACGAATATGAAATTGCCTCAGCGTATTATTATATAGATATAGATGTCGTTAAATAATAATAATAATAATAATAATAATAATAATAATGATAATAATAATAATAATAATAATATTAATAATAATAATGATAATGATAATATTAATAATAATAATAATAATATTAATAATAATAATAATGATAATGATAATAATAATAATGATAATGATAATGATAATAATAATGATGATAATAATAATAATGATGATAATGATAATGATAATAATAATAATAATAATAATAATAATAATAATGATAATGATAATGATAATGATAATAATGATAATAATAATGATAGTAATAATAATAATAATGATAATGATAATAATAATAATAATGATAACATTCTACTACTCCTCACACACTTCATCCACTCATGCATAGATATTTATACTGTAGTGATGTGATAATGAAATGGTTTGGTTGATATGTAGTCATACCCTTAATGAAAATAAAAGTGCAAAAATTTGGGAATTTCCTTGGTTTTGTACATTTAGTTTATATGAATTTTCATCGTAACCCTATTAAGGGCATATGATTTCAGTATACTGGCATTTTTCATGGAATATACTTTGATGTGTGTCTTATATACAGAACCAAATATGTAAATTAGATGGCCACGTTGAAACAAGAGGATAAATGCTGAAATACGTACGCACGAATATGAAATTGCCTCAGCGTATTATTATATAGATATAGATGTCGTTAAAAAAAAATATATATATATAATAATAATAATAATAATAATAATAATAATAATAATAATAATAATAATAATAATAGCAGCAGCAGCAGCACCAGTTAAGTTTTTTTTTGCTCACAGAGTAATATGTTTTTGGAATAAGTTGCCAGATCGGATTAAGAATAACAATAACATGGATTAGTTTAACATGAGGTTGGATGAATTCAGATAAAGTGGAGAGAAATTGAGGGGGCACTTTTGGGAGTTATCAAATGAAATATTTAACAGAATTTGATCTGGATATCAATACTGTACTAAGAGTTTGATTAAAAAGAAATTTAACAGTTGAATTGAGAAGTCAAAAGGGAGATGCCCAAGGAGGCATAAAAGACAAAAAAAGTAATAATAATAATAATAATAATAATAATAATAATAATAATAATAATAATAATAATAATAATAATAATAATAATAATAATCCAAACAGCTACAATCCTGAGAAATGTCCTCGAATGCGGAAACCAACCCACATAAGCAACGAATGGAGAACAAACACATGGAAGCACAAGACAACAGAACCGGGGAAAATACAACCGCACGAGAGAGGCGCAAGCATAGGCTTACGCCACGAAAATTATGGACAGAGGGTGGAGGAGGGAAAGCGCAAACCAGACCTCCAATGGAAGAGCGCGGACAGCTCTGGGACCTTGGGGAGGCTTGTTGCCACTCGGGGCCCCAGAGGGGACCAATGGCCCTTAACAGCGGGAAATCGTTGGTAGGTGGCTGTTGCGATACCGCAAGGTCATCAGCGGTGATGAACGAAAAGAGGTGGAGCATACTGGAAGTCTGAGGAGACTTGTTGTCACTCAGACTCCAGGGAATACCACAGGTTGTCGGCAGTGGGCGATCACTGACGATGATCAGTGTGATAACTCCTAGTGAGTAAATAATAATAATTATTTGTTTGAGTAATAAAAATCAGATAAAATATCCTTGCGAAAATATAACAACAATATTTAACAGTTCAATTGAGAATATAGTTAAAAGGGAGATGCTCAAGGAGGTATAACAGACATGCAAATAATAATAATAATAATAATAATATTAATAATAATATTAATAATAATAATAATAATAATAATAATAATAATAATTGATTCGAGTAATAAAAATCAAATAAAATATCCTTGCGAAAATATAACAAAAGAATGTTTCAAAGATTCTTCTTTACGGCCCAAATCAAAGATATAATATTTGTTGCGCTTTTGCCAAAAATATGTGACAGAAAGAAAAACAAAAATGGACAGCAAAACATAAATGAACGAAACGAAATTTAAATATATTAAATGAGAAAATATGTAAGCAAAGATTGGGCGTTTATGACTGTAGAGGCTTTTATTACTGTTCACAAATGTAATTCTTCTATTCTGAGAATAAAGAAGTACTGTCTTTCGAAAGTAATTAAGTTTTTTTTTCACCAAGGCATTTGTAAACCTCTAGACATTGATCATATCCAATGCAGTCGTCAAAGAAAAAAATGTTTGCCCGAAGAGGTCTGCTCATCCATATCACTGCCCGAACTTTGTCTGCAAATATTTAGCAAAACAATGTTTGTAGAAACAAATAAACATATCTACCCAATGGCCAAGACGAGAATGAAAATATTATTTCCTGCTGCCGTAGTTCAATACAGAGCACCTCCAAAATGGGCCCCGTAATATTTTGTTATAATATTTGCCACGAAGAAAAGAAACCATGAAAATAAACTATGTATTTCTTGTTTATTTGAGATCCATTTTTATAGCTATTTAATGGTGTTAATATCCACGGGAGACATTTTTGGAATAAGTTGCCAGATCGGATTAAGAATAGATTAGTTTAACATGAGGTTGGATAAATTAAGATAAAGTGGTAGGAGGGAGAAATTGCGGAGTCATTTTTGGGAGTTACTGAATTACTATTGATCCTATCCAATGCAGGCGTAAAGAAAAAAATGTTTGCCTGAAGAGGTCTGGTTATCCATATCACTGCCCGAACTTTGTCTGCAAATATTTAGCAAAAAAAATGTTTGTAGAAACAAATAAACATATATACCCAATGGCCAAGACGAAAATAAAAAGATAAAAACAAAGAAAACCACGGCACACACAACGTTTGGGTGGGCGGTTGTTGAGAGGGCAGCACGTGCTTTTACAATGTAAACAACCATCTCGCTGCACAACACCCCACTCAGCATGCTCCTTTAAATGTGGCACCTAATTCACATTAGCATACTACGCTTCAGTGGCAATGTTTTTCCGTTTAGAGTGAAAAATGTGTTTAGAGTTCCCTCTTAGGAAAACTGAATTACTATTGATCCTATCCAATGCAGGCGTAAAGAAAAAAATGTTTGCCTGAAGAGGTCTGGTTATCCATATCGCTGCCCGAACTTTGTCTGCAAATATTTAGCCAAAAATATTTTGTAGAAACAAATAAACATATCTACCCAATAGCCAGGACGAAAATAAAAAAGAAGATGAAAACAAAGAAAACCACGGCACACACAACGTTTGGGTGGTCGGTCGTTGAGAGGGCAGCACGTGCTTTTACAATGTAAACAACCATCTCGCTGCACAACACCCCACTCAGCATGCTCCTTTAAATGTGGCACCCAATTCACAGTGGCAATGTTGCATTACCCGTTCTTTCAGGGTACCCGGTAAGGTTCAACAAGAATGATAAACAGAACGTATATGAAAACACTTTGGGTTTCTTTATTTTCCATTACCGGATGGTTTACGCCAGCTACGCACACATCTTTTGACATACTTTTGTCCCATGAAAGTCTTTTTCTTGCTGAGGTCACAGACTTGGTTTACGCTAGAAACTCGTTCGTATATACATCCGAGTGGAAAGCAATTTGCTCTGCATTGTCTATCCGAGCGTGAACTGAAGCAATTGTTCTACAAGCACTTTGGTGAAGTACAAGTCAGGGAATTCCTTCATGGTACTAACTTGCTTATCAGCCGCATTTTTAGTCAGCGGACACAAAAGTCTAACAGCAACACGGGCTTGGGTACCATAGCCAATAAAGCTTCACCGGTGCCATAAATATCGGTAAACTCGCATTCTTCCGGTACTTCGATACTCCGATCACCAAGCGTTTCGGCTCTTCGCGTTTTTTAAACCGTCGTTGTTCAAGTTCCTTTTGTATTGCCGAACCTTTTTCTTTTTAACAGTTATCAAGTCGTCTTTATTTCTTTCTCGACGTCCCACCCAGAATGGATTCGTCCCCGATTCATTTTTGCCACTCTTTATTATCTTACAGCAATGTTTTTTCGTTTAAAGTAAAAAGAAAAAAAAGTGATCAGAGTTCCCTCTTCGGAAAACTGAATTAGTATGCTAACCTAAGCTTACTTTTGTCGGGTGTATGTAAATACACCTGTCTTCTATCGGATTAGCAGACGAGCAAAGTCGCTAAGCTTTACACAATGTTACCAACGTGCATCGGTACCCTTCATAATGATGTGTGTACCCGGGTGGGGGTTCACCATCCAGCTTGACCTACGATTCTATAGAATAGAGATGCAGATGTGAGCGACTGTTAATTAGTTTAACCTTCATCCTCCCTCGTGTCACCGCATTACAGATATGCTGATATTAACTGCATCATCTGAAGGGACCTTAAAACGCATATCGAACGCTCATTAATTTGACGTTTCGTGCTTTGTAAATATTATTTCCTGCTGCCGTAGTCCAATACAGAGCACCTCCAAAATGGGGTCCGTGATATTTTGTTATTATATTTGCAACGAAGAAAAGAAAACATGAAAAGAAACTATGTATTTCTTGTTTATTTGAGATCCATCGTTCGTTGAAGTAGCAGCGAACATTTTTCTCGCTGTTTAATGGTGTTAATATCCCAGGTATATATGCACGAATACATTTTTATCGCTTTTTAATGGTGTTTATGGCCCCGGTAGATATTCGCGAATACATTTTTGCGAACTCCATTGTGGTGTTGAACAGATTCTCTGTGATCGATGGGTAGAAGTTGCCGTGGTCGAGCTGGACGAATGAGCATTTATCTTTGTTGAACAATAATATCCTCCTATTGATATTATTAGAATTAAATTTAACATCATGGATTTTCATAATCTTTACTTCCCATCTGGCAACTGTCTCCTCGTTCTGGTGGCAATCGGTTCTGACTGAAAAACACAACTTCACTAGATTGACTGACGCCTCGTTCCTGTTGTTTGAAAAAGTTCATTTCTACGTCAAATATATACTAGTTTTATATCTCCACTTCGTCTCGACGCAGGGCCTAGAATCACCACCAAGATGCATACTAGCGCGTAACCAGGGTACCTGATCCACATGGGAACCCAGATACTTTGTCACACGAGAACATTCGATTTTGTTTGTTTTGTCATCTCCCCCTATTCGCTCTCTCTCTCCCCCTATTCGCTCTCTCTCTCCCCCTATTCTCTCTCTCCCCCTATTCGCTCTTTCTCTCCCCCTATTCGCTCTCTCTCTCCCCCTATTCGCTCTCTCTCTCTCCCCCTATTCGCTCTCTCTCTCCCCCTATTCTCTCTCTCTCCCCCTATTCGCTCTCTCTCTCCCCCTATTCGCTTTCTCTCTCCCCCTATTCGCTCCCCCCCTATTCGCTCTCTCTCTCCCCCTATTCTCTCTCTCCCCCTATTCGCTCTCTCTCTCCCCCTATTCGCTCTCTCTCTCCCCCTATTCGCTCTCTCTCTCCCCCTATTCTCTCTCTTACCCCCTATTCGCTCTCTCTCTCCCCCTATTCGCTCTCTCTCTCCCCATATTCGCTCTCTCTCCCCCTATTCGCTCTCTCTCTCTCCCCCTATTCGCTCTCTCTCCCCCTATTCGCTCTCTCTCTCTCCCTATTCGCTCTCTCTCTCCCCCTATTCGCTCTCTCTCCCCCTATTCGCTCTCTCTCTCTCCCCCTATTCGCTCTCTCTCTCCCCCTATTCGCTCTCTCTCCCCCTATTCGCTCTCTCTCTCTCCCTATTCGCTCTCTCTCTCCCTATTCGTTCTCTCTCTCCCCCTATTCGCTCTCTCTCTCCTATTCGCTCTCTCTCTCCCCCTATTCTCTCTCTTACCCCCTATTCGCTCTCTCTCTCCCCCTATTCGCTCTCTCTCTCCCCATATTCGCTCTCTCTCCCCCTATTCGCTCTCTCTCTCTCCCCCTATTCGCTCTCTCTCCCCCTATTCGCTCTCTCTCTCTCCCTATTCGCTCTCTCTCTCCCCCTATTCGCTCTCTCTCCCCCTATTCGCTCTCTCTCTCTCCCCCTATTCGCTCTCTCTCTCCCCCTATTCGCTCTCTCTCCCCCTATTCGCTCTCTCTCTCTCCCTATTCGCTCTCTCTCTCCCTATTCGTTCTCTCTCTCCCCCTATTCGCTCTCTCTCTCCCCCCCCTATTAGCAGATTATGCTGAAGTACTTGCTCGCCAAAAACATTTAGACTTGTACGATTTTCCACTCACTGGAACAATGCACTTCTTTTTTCAAGGATGATCTTCCACGAAGATGTGCTCTTTCAGTTTCAGGATTACGTCATGTTTGAAAAAATATTTTTTTAATTGTTCTAATTAGCCGTAATTTGCAATTAATTCACTAGGTCACCAAACTCGTACTAGGTTTGTGTCTATAACTCTCACTCTCTCTATAACGTTATGATGTTTGGTCATACGGTCTTATTTTAACTTTGTTTATCACTCTCCCTTTCGTCACCTCTCTCTCTCACTGTTTATAAAAGGCCAAAGGTCATAAAACTAATCTTAGAACATTCAGTTACAGACAAACAAAACTATTAGTAGTTAGACGCAAAGTTTGGTTTTTAAATGTAGGGAAAAATATTAACCCCGAATACTAGAACACGGAATAAAAATTGCCTCCGTCTAGAAAGATTTCTTCTTAACGAAATGAAGACAGAGCAGGTTTATTTCTATAACATTGGTTCACTACTTATCAAGGCCTAAACGCCACTCGAGGATAAGGGTTAGGGAGATTTTTAATTGAACGATGGAACAGTATTATAAAACGATTGAGAAATATGATTTATTCAGAAGACGACGCAACAGATAGTTGTTGATATTGGATTTAACAAGGCTATGTTGTAGTTTGCAAGGAAATATCCCCGCAGTAACGTGTTCCTACAGGTGGAAAGTACTTGGAAAGAAACTGTGTTCATGGAATTTTGATCCTTGCTCGAAGTCTAAGTAGTTTCCTTACTCCCCCCCACCTTACCCCGAAAACAGCGAAGTCAGAAAACTTATACGTTTATAGTGGGAGTAAAGCTTACCCCAAAAGTTATCTCCCTGGACAGTATCGTTGGTATACCGTAAGAGGGCGCCTCACACGATTTGCAATAAACCAATCAGTCCGTACAGAATAAGTACAACTGTTATATACACATGTTGTTTATGTTATCGCGGTTAAAATCGTCACGTCTCAGTAACTGTACGTACACACGCTGCGGTCCCCTACTTACGACTTCAAATAACGCACCCTTCTCTGAAAGCAGACTTAAAAAAAAAAATCCCAACTGGCGCAATCTTATTTGCAAATGTAAGACTGCCATCAAATCTGTTGCTAAAGTCGCTAGAAATAAGGTTTGGATCCTTCTATCACTCCAGAAAGTACTTCACACCTAACCGAATTTTTTTATTGGGTCATTTTATTCCGAAGCCGTACAAACGTTTTGTTTACAAGTGGTTTGTAGAGTATTTTGTTTAAAACTCACTACTTCAAATCACCAACACTTCTCTGGAAACAGGCTTTAAAAAAAAAAATCCAAACTAGCACAATTTCATTTGCATATGAGTAACGAGATTTCACGTTACTTCGCGAGACCCGTCAGCATATAATAAGACGCAGTCGCCATTTTCTTTTTCTTTTTCGTCCGTAACCGGACCTTACACGTAACACAAACTTACTTACTAAGAAATTTGAGGCACGTCCCTTCAACAGTGTTTTTACTTCCTACAAGTAGAGAGAAGGCATTCTATCACAAAATTCTTTTAAATACTCTAAGCAACTTAAATTTGAGGAATATTTATTAATTGATGTCGACTAAATATTAAAATGTAAAAACAAATCATATGTGTGTGCCCATGTATACATGAGCGCTTATCTATAGGTGGACGACCCTGTGGAAGGGAATTATTATTTCCACTTAGAGTCGCAGATTTGATAGCTCAGTCAATAGATCACCGAACGCAAACCACTATATATATATATATATATATATATATATATATATATATATATATATATATATATTGTATGTGTATATATATATGTATATATATTGTATGTGTATATATATTGTATGTATATATATATATATATATATATATATATATATATATATATATATATATGTATGTATGTATATATATATATATATATATATATATATATATATATATGAAGCAATCCAACAAAAGATATAAACGTCAACTAATATCTTATAATTAGTGAAACATCCGGATAAAAACTGAAGCTCAATATACTGGATAGAACATTAATATTATAATATAAAATGAAATAATAAAATAAGGTGTCAATCAAATTTTATTAGAATTCAAAGTTCAAGCAAAGTATCTTAACGTCCTTAGCTTATGAGTTTTCAAAGATAATTCTTCTCTTCAGAGGACCATTACCGCAGTTATACTACTACAGGTAATATTACTGGTATAGATTCAACAAAAAAGTATGTTTTTGGGTTGATATATTTGATGTTATGTATTTTTATGTATTTGTGTATATACTTTTATATATTTTCAAAGTTTAATTTTATTATTGGGTCTGTCCTGTGTAGTTCTAGGAGGTCCACACTCCCAGGCTTTGCCTCCCCTCTTTGGGTAGGAGTAGGTTTATTGCTTACTACCCGAGGCGCCCCTACCGTGGAATGCCGACGGGGCTGCTCAGGCAATTTTTAATGGCCAGAGTGCTCACTTCTCGGGCGCTGGCTTTTCAAACCCCACTTTCCCGACCCGACCTTGGGTCACATCTCACTTGTGGGAGTAAGATAAAACTGGCCTTGTGCCTAACCTCCTGGAGAGGAGTAAATAAATACTCTTAATACATCTCAACGTAAGCTTCTCTCCTTTCACAACCAACGCTCTGATCTTCACTTTGCCCCAATTGAAACGAAGGCCTGTCTACCGATCCAGAAGGATCTCACACCTAACGTAATCCTTTACTTGAGGTTTTGATTTTCGCGGTTAAAATCGTCCAAACCCACGACTGTAAATCACAACCCCTTCTTTTTTCTTTTTATCCAAACCAGCGCAATCTTATTTGCAAATGAGTAACGAGATTCACCGTTACTTCGCATATAACCAGGCGCGGCCGCCATTTCGCTATTCTTTTTTCGCCCGTAACCGGACCTTACACGTTACATAACTTCATCCATAAATTTGAGGTAAGTCCCTTCCACACAGTTTTTACTTGCTAGGAATAACGACAAGGCATTTTATCACAGTATATAAATTCTTTATGCACGCGGCTTGATCTTCTCGCTGTCTTCGTTGCTTTTGTCGCCACCATCATCGTTGTGATCCCAGGTTGCTTTTTTTTTTTTAAAATTTTTAATACAAAATTACGCCGACATTTGTTGGTTATTAAAAAAAAACGGTTTATAAAAATAGGGATGGGACATAATGGGTGCAAAATTCAGATTCATGCGAGTAATATTTTTTTGTGTTCATTTATACATAAATAACACTAAACAATCAAACATTTTGAAAATTTTGCAAAATTCAGAAGGTGCAGGCCAATAGTTTTTGGCTATTTTACATTCATGAAAACTCTTTCACAGCCTAAAAATGGTCCTAAATTAAAGTACTATATTAGATTTAACCATCTATATCCATTCATAGCTTTTGAGGATGTTTTAGGACCTGCAATGTCGCATGAAACCACCTTTTCACCGAAAAATGATGGATTTTGAGTCCCGTGAAGCCCTAACGGCTTTTTTTGGCCTGCACCTTCTGAATTTTGCAAAATTTTCAAAATGTTTGATTGTTTAGTGTTATTTATGTATAAATGAACACAAAAAAATACTACTCGCATGAATCTGAAATTTTCACCCATTACGTCCCACCCCTAATAAAAATAGGGAAAACAATAAACTTAGCATGCCGTATTTGTGCTTGTGAGAGACATTTTTACTACATCACTCATATCATGCTTTTCCTGTTTTAGGGGCAGCATGCAAAAAACGCGTCTTCTCTCGTTTAAGTCTCACCGGCTAAGGACGATGAAGAGACCTCGAAATTACATAGTTTGCGTAACTTCCGTTACAACCTTGGCCCCTTAACATTTTCAATGACTGCTAATATGTAACACTATTATTGGAGTAGTCAGTGTAAATAAATGTTATATTTACATATAAGGTTCTCACTCTCTTTAGTAGAAGGGAGAGAGCGAGAGAGCGATAGAGAGAGTAAGAAAGATTAAGAGAGAGACAGAAAACATAAATGACATCACGGCTCTTCCGGCTCTGACGTCAATTCCTTCGACTCGGTTGGTAAGATAACCATCTCTATTATGCAACATTTGCGCAATTTCTTTTCATTTATTTGAAATATTGAAAGAACGTATTTTTATGTATGCAACTGTTATCAAAAAGAAAATATATAAAATCTTGAACTACTTAAAGTGCTTGATTCTGCCGTTGTGTTTAAAAAAGAACAAATTAAAAACATGACCTAACTTTCATAGCGAAATAGTTGTTCGAATCACCATATTTAGAATAACACTAACGAAATTCCAACCAATACTTTATATTTTTTACAAATTTTATATTCATGATCTTTACTGAATAAACGTTAATGTTTCGTGAAAGCCCGCGGTGAATACAGTCATTCTTGTCC
>OY744555.1:27390168-27392668 GCA_963556195.1 Sepiola atlantica | reverse complement strand
CATGTTCCATATTCCTTTCAATTCTCTGGCATGTTCAGTATATTTGCTTCTCTTTTCCGTCTCTTTGATCTTCACTCTGTGGTCTGCTGGAACGGCAAAGTCCACAATTTTGCAGGATTTTTCTTTCTTGTTGATTATTATCATATCCGGTCTCCTTGCTGTTATGGGTTTGTCTGTTTGTACATTCATATCCCATATGATTTTGTGTTTTTCGTTTTCTAGTACAGTTTCTGGTTTGTGTTTGTACCGTTTTCTTGCATATTCGAAATTCAGTTGTTTGCACATTTCCCGGTGTACTTCTTTCCCCATGCTGTCATGTCTGTTCTTGTATTCCCTTTGTGCTAGCTTGCTGCATTCACTTATTATATGATTTATCGTTTCGTCTCTTTGTCCACACAATCTGCATTTGCTGTTTTCCTGGGTTTTATCTATCTTTGCTTTAATAAAGTTTGTCCTAATCGCATTGTTCTGTGCGGCCGTCAGCAGAGATTCCGTTTCTCTGTTCAGGTTTCCTTTTCTTAGCCATGCCCAGCTGTTTTCATTGGCTTCATCGCTTGTGAGTCTTATAAAGCGTCCATGTAGTTGTTTTTCTTCCCACTTTTCCTTTCTTGTCTTTTTGTTTCTGGGTTCAGTGCTTCCGGGGTTGTTTGTTGGGCTGGTGTCTCTTGCTGTGGTGATCAGTCTTTCCGTGTTCTGGGTTACATATTTCTCCAACTCTTTTTTGGTGTCTTCCACACAGTCTTCTATACTTACCAGTCCTCTACCTCCTTCATTTCTTTTCACGTAGAGTCTGTCCGTGTCGTCTTTTGGGTGCAGTGCATTGTGCATAGTCATTAGTTTTCTAGTACTTTGGTCAAGGTGCCTGAGTTCTTCTTTGGTCCAGCCTATGAATGGTCCAGAGTATCTTATTAGTGATACAGCCCATGTGTTTATCCCTTTTACTAGATTTCTGCTATATAGTTTAGTTTCTAAGAGTTTCCTTGTTCTTCGTAGATATTCTTTTCCAATCTTCTCTTTCATTTCTGTATATTTGATTGTCTGCTTCCAGAACTCCCAGGTATTTGTAACTCTCTTGTTCTCCTAGCGCCCTCATCTCCTCTTGGTTGGGGAGTTCTATACCTTCTGTCTTTTCCAGTTTTCCTCTTTTTATCTCTAGCAGTGCACATTTTTCTATTCCAAACTCCATTTGGATATCCTGGCTGAATATCCTGGTTGTGTTTATCAGCTTTTCCAGTTCTGTTTTGTTTTTTGCAAACAGTTTAAGGTCATCCATGTACATCAGGTGGTTTATTCTTTGTTCTGTATCCGTAAACCTGTATCCGGCATCACACTTTCTGAGTATGTAGTTGAGTGGCATCATGGCTATTATAAACAGTAGTGGTGATAGAGAGTCTCCTTGAAAAATGCCTCTCTGTATTTTTATCTCAGACAGGTATTGTCCTCCGGCTGTCAGTTTTAGTCTCCATGTTTCCATTGCTTTCTGGATGAGATTAATAATCCTGTCTGGTATCTTGTATATTTTTAAGCATTCAATTATCCATGTTTGGGGGATTCTGTCGTAGGCTTTCTTGTAGTCAATCCATGCCATGGTTATGTTCTTTTGTCTGCTCTTCACCTCCTTCAGAGTCTTTTGATTAATGTATAGTAGATCATGTGCACCTCTTTGTCCTTTCCGGCATCCTTTTTGTTCCTCGGGGAGCAGTCCACGTTTGTCCAGGGATTGGTAGATTTGTTCTCTCAGTTGTGCTGTGAGAATTTTCCACATTATTGGTAGACATGTTATCGGTCTGTAGTTGCTGGGGGTCGTTCCCTTTTTGGGGTCTTTTTGTATTAGTGTTGTTCTTCCTTCCGTCATCCATTCTGGTATGTCTGTTTTGCGAATACATCCGCTCAGTTTCTGCGCTATTCTTTCATGCAGGGTCGTGAATTTTTTAAACCAGTATGCATGTATTCCATCGTGGCCTGGTGCTCTCCAGTTTGCCATTTTTCTTAGGGTTTTCTTGATCGTTTCTTTGTTGATTTCTGTTTCGGTTCCTTCTTCGATTATTTGCAGTTCATCTTTCATGTTTTTCAACCATTGGGCATTCTTGTTGTGCTTTTTTGGTTCTTCCCATATCTTGCTCCAGAATTGTTTTGTTTCTGTTGGGTTCGGTTGCTCTGTCGTTGTTTTTTCTCCATTTACGTTTTTGTAAAACTGGCTTTCATTGTTTTCAAAGGTCCTGTTCTGTTTGCTCTGTTCTGATTTGTACCTGTATCGTCTCAGTCTTCCTTCTATTGCTGCTATCCTTTGTTTTATTTCTTCATGTTTCTCATTTAGTTTTTCCTTGCGTTTCTGATTTTTGCTTCTTAATCGTTTTATGTCCTCCTTCCTTCTGTTCACGGTTTTAGCTTCTTTCCGAAGTTTGGTGATCTGGGTTTCCAGTCTGATTTCCCATCCAGGTTTTGTCGGTCCTCTCTTTTGTCCATTCTCTTCGTTTCTTAGTTTCATACTTACCGATTT